>JANEYF010003354.1:257500-450916 GCA_029963845.1 Rhamnusium bicolor | reverse complement strand
CAGACACAGACACAGACACAGACACAGACACAGACACAGACACAGACACAGACACAGACACAGACACAGACACAGACACAGACACAGACACAGACACAGACACAGACACAGACACAGACACAGACACAGACACAGACACAGACACAGACACAGACACAGACACAGACACAGACACAGACACAGACACAGACACAGACACAGACACAGACACAGACACAGACACAGACACAGACACAGACACAGACACAGACACAGACACAGACACAGACACAGACACAGACACAGACACAGACACAGACACAGACACAGACACAGACACAGACACAGACACAGACACAGACACAGACACAGACACAGACACAGACACAGACACAGACACAGACACAGACACAGACACAGACACAGACACAGACACAGACACAGACACAGACACAGACACAGACACAGACACAGACACAGACACAGACACAGACACAGACACAGACACAGACACAGACACAGACACAAGACACAGACACAGACACAGACACAGACACAGACACAGACACAGACACAGACACAGACACAGACACAGACACAGACACAGACACAGACACAGACACAGACACAGACACAGACACAGACACAGACACAGACACAGACACAGACACAGACACAGACACAGACACAGACACAGACACAGACACAGACACAGACACAGACACAGACACAGACACAGACACAGACACAGACACAGACACAGACACAGACACAGACACAGACACAGACACAGACACAGACACAGACACAGACACAGACACAGACACAGACACAGACACAGACACAGACACAGACACAGACACAGACACAGACACAGACACAGACACAGACACAGACACAGACACAGACACAGACACAGACACAGACACAGACACAGACACAGACACAGACACAGACACAGACACAGACACAGACACAGACACAGACACAGACACAGACACAGACACAGACACAGACACAGACACAGACACAGACACAGACACAGACACAGACACAGACACAGACACAGACACAGACACAGACACAGACACAGACACAGACACAGACACAGACACAGACACAGACACAGACACAGACACAGACACAGACACAGACACAGACACAGACACAGACACAGACACAGACACAGACACAGACACAGACACAGACACAGACACAGACACAGACACAGACACAGACACAGACACAGACACAGACACAGACACAGACACAGACACAGACACAGACACAGACACAGACACAGACACAGACACAGACACAGACACAGACACAGACACAGACACAGACACAGACACAGACACAGACACAGACACAGACACAGACACAGACACAGACACAGACACAGACACAGACACAGACACAGACACAGACACAGACACAGACACAGACACAGACACAGACACAGACACAGACACAGACACAGACACAGACACAGACACAGACACAGACACAGACACAGACACAGACACAGACACAGACACAGACACAGACACAGACACAGACACAGACACAGACACAGACACAGACACAGACACAGACACAGACACAGACACAGACACAGACACAGACACAGACACAGACACAGACACAGACACAGACACAGACACAGACACAGACACAGACACAGACACAGACACAGACACAGACACAGACACAGACACAGACACAGACACAGACACAGACACAGACACAGACACAGACACAGACACAGACACAGACACAGACACAGACACAGACACAGACACAGACACAGACACAGACACAGACACAGACACAGACACAGACACAGACACAGACACAGACACAGACACAGACACAGACACAGACACAGACACAGACACAGACACAGACACAGACACAGACACAGACACAGACACAGACACAGACACAGACACAGACACAGACACAGACACAGACACAGACACAGACACAGACACAGACACAGACACAGACACAGACACAGACACAGACACAGACACAGACACAGACACAGACACAGACACAGACACAGACACAGACACAGACACAGACACAGACACAGACACAGACACAGACACAGACACAGACACAGACACAGACACAGACACAGACACAGACACAGACACAGACACAGACACAGACACAGACACAGACACAGACACAGACACAGACACAGACACAGACACAGACACAGACACAGACACAGACACAGACACAGACACAGACACAGACACAGACACAGACACAGACACAGACACAGACACAGACACAGACACAGACACAGACACAGACACAGACACAGACACAGACACAGACACAGACACAGACACAGACACAGACACAGACACAGACACAGACACAGACACAGACACAGACACAGACACAGACACAGACACAGACACAGACACAGACACAGACACAGACACAGACACAGACACAGACACAGACACAGACACAGACACAGACACAGACACAGACACAGACACAGACACAGACACAGACACAGACACAGACACAGACACAGACACAGACACAGACACAGACACAGACACAGACACAGACACAGACACAGACACAGACACAGACACAGACACAGACACAGACACAGACACAGACACAGACACAGACACAGACACAGACACAGACACAGACACAGACACAGACACAGACACAGACACAGACACAGACACAGACACAGACACAGACACAGACACAGACACAGACACAGACACAGACACAGACACAGACACAGACACAGACACAGACACAGACACAGACACAGACACAGACACAGACACAGACACAGACACAGACACAGACACAGACACAGACACAGACACAGACACAGACACAGACACAGACACAGACACAGACACAGACACAGACACAGACACAGACACAGACACAGACACAGACACAGACACAGACACAGACACAGACACAGCCAGACACAGACACAGACACAGACACAGACACAGACACACAGACACAGACACAGACACAGACACAGACACAGACACAGACACAGACACAGACACAGACACAGACACAGACACAGACACAGACACAGACACAGACACAGACACAGACACAGACACAGACACAGACACAGACACAGACACAGACACAGACACAGACACAGACACAGACACAGACACAGACACAGACACAGACACAGACACAGACACAGACACAGACACAGACACAGACACAGACACAGACACAGACACAGACACAGACACAGACACAGACACAGACACAGACACAGACACAGACACAGACACAGACACAGACACAGACACAGACACAGACACAGACACAGACACAGACACAGACACAGACACAGACACAGACACAGACACAGACACAGACACAGACACAGACACAGACACAGACACAGACACAGACACAGACACAGACACAGACACAGACACAGACACAGACACAGACACAGACACAGACACAGACACAGACACAGACACAGACACAGACACAGACACAGACACAGACACAGACACAGACACACAGACACAGACACAGACACAGACACAGACACAGACACAGACACAGACACAGACACAGACACAGACACAGACACAGACACAGACACAGACACAGACACAGACACAGACACAGACACAGACACAGACACAGACACACAGACACAGACACAGACACAGACACAGACACAGACACAGACACAGACACAGACACAGACACACACAGACACACACACAGACACAGACACAGACACAGACACAGACACAGACACAGACACAGACACAGACACAGACACAGACACAGACACAGACACAGACACAGACACAGACACAGACACAGACACAGACACAGACACAGACACAGACACAGACACAGACACAGACACAGACACAGACACAGACACACACACATTACACACACCCATCACTGTGACGACTTTCAAAAGTCAGCGGGTATGACGACCAAAATATACATTTCTTTAGAGCATTATATCAATAAGACGCAGGGGTATTTGACGGTAAAAGTTGATCAAAATTATTAGTCTTTGTTTTTTCATTCCTAATGCTATTATTAACTAATTTCCGTCATTATTTATTATTTTCACGGTGCGCGGTGTTTTAAATATAAAATATAAAAACAATGTTGAAAAGGAATATAATTTTATTTTTTTTTGTTATTTTCATTTTACAAAATTGTGGTTTTAATTAGCTACTTAAAAACAATTCTACATACATAGGTACATACATAACTTCATGCCTATAGTCTCATAAGAAATAGGCAAAAACCCTTCGAAGTACACCGTCGTACTTAAGCAAAGTGTGGAGTTTCGTGTTGTAGTAACACGTAGTGGCATGTGACTATGAGACCTGTAATGTCTACGTTTCCGTGAACAAACCTCACCCTCATGAGTCGACAATATCTTGGCGATGACGGAGATGTATTTGCCCACAATGTTTTCTTTTCATTGTTTATGTTGCTAACTAATTTTAGGGGAATAAATGAACTCTGGAATATAAATGCATCACTGTCTGTATCATCTGGTAACTTCTGTTTATACCGATTCTGTTGTGATCCATCACAGCCCCATTTGGAAATTAATTCCAGGTTAAGTAGCTCTTCAGATGAAAATCTTTCAAAAATATCATCACTCAAGTAAAGACACAATCTATAAGTTGTGTGGTCCATGAGTGCCTGAAGTCTCACTTCGGCATAGTTCGAAGTAATTGTAATTTCTTCTTTTTTTGGATAACATTCTAATTTGGCAGTCTGTAACAGAGAGTAACACGGAAATCTATCCTTATCAAATCTTCTTATTGTTTCGTATTGACTACGAGTCAAATCAGCTTCGATAAACATCGACAGAGCTTCCTGAGGAGTGAGCTGTCTAGTTTTTGGTATAGGCTGGTTAGCTGCTTTACGATATTTCTTAGCACGAGTTGGTGAATTAGTAATATCTTTCAAGATCTTTGAAGCATCTGCGCTACCGGATGCGCGTAGGCTCATTTGGGTTGCAAAGGTTAACTCACTGACAGGTACGTTTTCCCTTAGTTCTTTTGTTTTACGCCTTTTGCTGCATTCACTTGATTCCTGGAATGGTTTGGGTGGTCGACCTGAACGTACAACGGTCATTACAGGTAGAGAGATAGTATTGTTCAACCACTGTTCATTTCTTTTAACGAAAAGTGCCTCTGAATTACGTCCTGCGGCCCATCGAGACTTAAAGTGAGATATTTTGTGTCTATATTCTTGGAGCAAGCTGTCAGGACCGTTTACACATCCATTCACTTCCAGCATATGATTTTCCATATATTTCAGTTTTTCTGAAATTCGACGCGCTGGAGATTGTTTTATTAGATCAAATAATTGTTTTCTAGTGACCACCTTCGACATTTTATTCGATTCTGAAAAAAAAAAAAACGGACTTATTTTACAAAAAAAATACATTAAAAGACAATTGGTGCGTTTTGGTGATTTTTTTCTTTTGGAGTCACTTCTGCATATATCTTATTACAAGAACAAATCAAAATTAAGCCTTGGAAGGCTTTGGAAGTTACTTAAAACCCTTCGATTTCAAGCAATACTTTATAAATAATCTTTATTTTTAATTAATTTGTGTTTAAATTAACAATAAAATAATCAAAGCGTTTACTGACTTAAAAATGAAAAATATGTAAACAGTACATACCTCTTATATTAGACTCTAAATAGGAAACTCCGAAATCACACACAAAATTGTCCAAATTCACAGCGAAAGTTCGTTTAAACTAGAGCGTAGCAGGTAATAATACGTGACGAGTCAGCAACAATAAAGTTCAGACTGGGTTTCCAGAGTACCTGCTCGCGTATCCCTTATTTTGTGCAGAGTAAATGACGTCATACTTTATGTACTTCACCAACACGTGGTATTTACGAAATAAAACCAAGTTTTAGATTTTCGACTTTTGATCAACTTTTACCATAAAATACCCCTCTGTGAGACGGTCAGTTTACGTATATGTTGGTCAATATGACGGCCGACATTGTTGTCAAATTGTTTTCAAGTAATATATTTAATACATTTGTAAATAGAATGTCAGTGGCGGAAGAATAAGTATAGTAAATTTTTATGTGTATTTGTAGACATGGAAAGGCGTAGATTTGATTTTTAAAAAGAGGTAAAGATTGTGGGTTAATACACTTTAATTTACTGGCGATTCTTATCAGACGCATACCTAGTTATAAAGCTTATCATTAGTTTTATGCCTGTTAAGAAGATCTAACAAGGAAGGTTTCCCGAGTCGCCGCCGCCGATTTGATCCAATTTGAAATATGTTATAGTAGACTAAAAACTAAGCGACACGTTTTTTTTTTTATTGGAGGACCAACACTTTTAGGGGATCAAACTACCCTCTAAAGGTACCGGTATCAAGCGTCAATTTTATTGTTTTACATATAATATAATCTTTTCCAACGGGACTAGTTGGAAAAAGTTTCTTATAATGAGAAATGATACACGTAATTTTCTCAATTAAAAAAAAGTTCATGGGGTTGAACCACCGCTGAATGTTTAAATTTGCCCAAAAAATTACGAAATTCAAGCATAAAAATTTGAAAAAAGATATGTATTGCATATAAATACAAAAGAAAGTTGACGTGTTTTTGCATTTTCTCGAAAAAAAAATTTTAAGCAGGGTAACTACTCTTAAATGCTTTACGAATAACAATATAATATTTTCTAATGGGACTAATTGGAAAAGTTCTTTTATAATGAGAAATAAAAAACGTAACTTTCTCAATTCAAAAAAAAGTTCATGTGGGTGAAGCACCCCTGGATATGATTAAACTTACACAAAAAATTACTAAATTCAAGCATAGAAGTCTGAAAAATATTGCATATAAATACAAAAAGAAAGTTGACATGTTTCTGCATTTTCTCGAAAAAAAAAATCTAAGCAGGGTAACTACCCCTAAATACTTAATAAATAACAAAACAATATTTTTCAACTAGACCAATTCGAAAGTTTCCTTATTATGAAAATTAAGAAACGCAATTTTACTATTGCAAAAAAAAAAGTTTTTTTTTTTTTTTGATTAAGAATGTTTTTTTCGAGAAAGTGCAGAAACCCGTCAACTTTCTCTTTTACTCGTATACAATATATAGTTTTTTTAGATTTCTATGCTTGAATTTAGTAATTTTGTGTGTAAATTTATTCATATTCAGGGGTGGTTCACCCACACGAATTTTTTTTTTTTTTTTTAATTGAGGAAATTACGTTTTTCATTTCTCATTATATTCCAATTGGTCCCATTAGCAAACATATTTTTATTCGTAAAGCATTTAGGGATAGTTACCCTGCTTAATTTTTTTTTTTCGAGAAAATGCAAAAACACGTCAACTTTCTTTTTGTATTCATATGCAATACATATTTTTTTCAAATTTTTATGCTTGATTTTGTAATTTCTTGTGTAAATTTATTCATATTCAGGAGTGGTTCACCCCCATGAACTTTTTTTTGAATTGAGAAAATTACGTTTTTTATTTCTCATTATAAAAAAAAAAGTTCCAATTGATCCCGTTAGAAAATATTATATTGTTATTCGTAAAGCATTTAAGCTATTTAAAAATTTTTTTTTCGAGAAAATTCAAAAACACGTAAGAAATTTTTTCCAACTGGTCCCGTTAGAAAAGATTATATTCTTATTTGTAAAGCATTAGGGGTAGTTACCCTGCTTAGAATTGTTTTTCGAGAAAATGCAGAAACACGTCACCTTTCTTTGGTATTTATATGCTATACATATATTTTTTTTTTCAGATTTTCATGTTTAAATTTAGTAATTTTTGGGTAAATTTAATCATATTATCACTTATGGTTTTTTGCCGAATTTTTGATTGATTATAATTTTTTAAAAACTTAAGAGAAAAATATTTTACTCAATTGTACTCAATTAAAAAAGGAAATACAATACCGGGCATAAAAAGTTCTCACCAATATTTGAGTACTGTATTTGTTTATAAATACGTAGTATTTATTCAAATTTATTAATGAAATTTGTCGGTTAACTTGACAATCGCATTTATTATCAACTCAATTTTATTACTAAAACCATCATTGTTAGTCATTTGTATAAAATTGTATTAATAATTACTTTGTTATTCAATTTAATTGATCAGTTTAATCACTTCAACAATAACGAAAACGACATTTTCAACCTGAACAAAATGGAGAGAACTCTGTACGCAATAATAAACAAATACATATAGTGCAAATATCGATGAGAACTCTCTGTGCGTTATATTGTATTTTATATTTTTAATCAGGTTTTCTAATAAAGAAAGAATTTTTATTTTAAATACTTATAATTGATCAAGAGTTCTTCTATGGGCAGAATATGTTATCAAATTTTTACTCTCCGAGTTAAGCAGTTTGATGCACCCTCTTCGGGGTGTAACTCGCAAGGCTATTTTTAAAAAGATTTTAAAAAACACCGTCCTTAATTTTCGTCCAATAATCTACCTATAAAATATTTGCATCTATTACCGAGACACCCTGTACATTAGTTAGATAGTTGATTAAAGAGTGTTCCAATTAGGCTTTTAATGGAACCATTTTTTTATTATTTATTTTTCTAACTTAACTTGTTAATATTATTACTATTTTAAAAGCATGTTGTTATTTTTTTTTAGTTTAATAATTGGAGTTGTCTATTACTTTGTGACAATATGCACAACACTAGTGAAATAAATATTACTTTCTCTACAAAAAATATAACAACAATTCCATCAAATCTTTATAACTCATTATTTAAACAATGTATTTTGAACCCTTAGAACATACAATGCATAAGAGGTAAAAGTGGAGCAGTCAATATCTCAAAAAACACTTAACTTTTGAAAAAACTTTTCAACCTATCAGTTTTATTTAATTGTTTTCTATGTCTAAGGAAATATGATGTATTGTATAGGATGGCTCAAAAACATCTGACATACTAGACCAATCAAATTAAGCAAAAATCAGGCCCACATTCACGATAATTTCCAACCATTCCCGACCAATACCATTCCATTCAGTATGTTTTTGAATTCTCATGGTCAATTTTGCCGTACGTTATATGAGCAAGAATTTAATTTATAAACAATTAAAGTTGTGAAAATGATGAAAATCGATGTTTCTGAATGTTCTACTTCAAACGCTGCGAAAACGGCAACAGATAGAGAAAAATTGCTCAGAACATTTTTTATCAATTCCCTTCAAAAAAGTCCGCGACGGCATATCTCTACGATGAAAAGTTAAGGCGTTACAATGAGTTAAATGTTTATTATTATAGATTTATTGGGGTCAAAATAAAATAAGAAGGTTTAGTTCCATATCCCCAAAAAAACAACTATGCAGCTACGGACACGTGTTTCGGAGTTATTGTCCCTCATCAGCGTAGCGTAGCTAAAGAATTGGATCTAGGATGGGATAGATCAGGAACAAGAACTAAAATAAAGCTGGAAAGTACAGTACACAGTACTCAATTAGTGCATTCATATTCCCATGTGCCACATGATCACAGTCAACACACAGAGCTCTATGTGTACTGCCCGTTTCCACCTGGCAAATACAAACAAAATAATGTAGATTTATTGCGGTCAAAATAAAATAAGAAGGTTTAGTGCCATATCCCCAAAAAAACAACTTATATCCTAGATCCAATTATTTAGCTACGCTA
Organism: Rhamnusium bicolor; assembly: GCA_029963845.1. Classification (NCBI taxonomy): domain Eukaryota; kingdom Metazoa; phylum Arthropoda; class Insecta; order Coleoptera; family Cerambycidae; genus Rhamnusium; species Rhamnusium bicolor. Next base: position 441,205 of record JANEYF010003354.1, on the reverse strand, counting down.
CGCTGATGAGGGGCAATAACTCCGAAACACGTGTCCGTAGCTGCATAGTTGTTTTTTTTGGGGATATGGCACTAAACCTTCTTATGTTTATTATTTTTCTACTGCGTACTGGTCAGCTGTATACGCAACGCGTATCCACTTTTTTCCACATAAGAAACAATTTTCTTCGAAATTAAATTGCGGCACACTTAAACGACGTGGGTATCGCTCTTTTGGAATTTCAGAGCCTGGCTTCAAATTATCTTTTGAGGAATACGCTTTTCTACACTTATCATGAACAGTAACTTCATTAACATTTTCTATTTGATTCCATTTCTTATCCTCACGTTTCTTGCTGTTTTCTATAAACGATTCAATTCCCTTTTGTTTTACTTTTACAGTCTTGCCCATTTGCAGAGTTCCTTCACATATAAAACAATTTTCTTCTAGCGACATTTTTGATCGGTTTATTTTATATTAATCAACAGCACAACCACAATGATAATGTAAAAATTGCTCACAACCAGTACACTGTATAACTGCGTTATAACTGCGACGACTATTAGCATCAAACTGAACAGCTCATAACTTAATAATAATTTATCTTATAACTTAATAATAATTTTCCAGGTCTTTGAGTATGCATAAAAGTATATAATAATTATATCTAGACCAAAAAGTGATAAATGCATTTGCTAACGTTGTAAAAATAAGAAAATTATGAAAGATTTACAGCAAGTCTACTTTCAAATGTTCTGCGCAGGCGGCCATTACGCGGCATACGAGTCTGTTGATCGCGCATGCGCGTTACTTGTACAGCTGACATATACAGCAGAAAAATAATAAATATTTAACTCATTGTAACGCCTTAACTATTCATCGTAGAGATATGCCGTCGCGGACTTAGTTGAAGGGAATTTAACGCTCTATAAAAAATGTTCTGAGCAATTTTTTCTCTATCTGTTGCCGTTTTCGCAGCGTTTGAAGTTGAACATTCAGAAACATCGATTTTCATCATTTTCACAACTTTAATTGTTTATAAATTAAATTCTTGCTCATATAACGTACGGCAAAATTGACCATGAGAATTCAAAAACATACTGAATCGAATGGTATTGGTCGGGAATGGTTGGAAATTACCGTTTTGAAAAACCCTTAATTTTACTGGTCTATACGTCAACTTTTATTCTTAAATAAAACACTCCACATTTTCTAGATTTTAAACTTTTTTCTCAAAATTCTAGACATATTTCATATAACATACACTATTCTCAAAGTCAATTGTATTCGAAGTATTCACATTTGAAGTTTGACACATTTGTCACTTAACTGATCACAGAATCTGATCAGTTACAAACCTAAAGAGAAACGGTTTACACATTTTTATTTTATTTTTTTACATGTAATCATAATGTACCCTTTGACATCAATTTCCGGTCTAAACGGGCTCAACAATCTTTGGACTTCCGATTGTTAGACCAGAAGTTGACGCCAAATAATGGATGACTATAGATTTTGGGAAACTTAGATCAAAAACTGCAAACTATTTTGCAATTAGTTAATCGCAAGAGTTAGATTTTGTGACTAGTTGAAAATGGTAAACTTCAAACGTTATTAAGTTGAAGTTTGTCTATCTACATATTATTTTAATTAAGCATAAAATGTTGATATTAGTGAAATTTTTATTTTTTATGAAATTTCATTTTCAATTTATTTAAAAAATGTTTAATTCTTAAGGCTTGTACTTTCTACGGAACCCAAGAAGTATGTCCTCTGGACCTATAGATGAGCATTACGTAAAGTTCCTATTTTAATGATGCAAAGACTACATCAGGATAACTGGTCAATATTTTCATTTAGTGTTAAACGTGTAAAATTGTTTATTTTATCATTGTTAACATTAACGTAAAAATGTGTTAAATATAAATATAATTGTAGAAATTTATAAAATTTGTAGGTATACAATAAGTGCAAATAATATTATATACATATATATATCATAATCATTATAATTTTAATGTAAAATTGATATATAAAATTGATTACATTATCTGGACTAATTTTCGCTACATTCCTACCATATAATCTTGAGTGCACATTTATATATATATATATATATATATATATATATATATATATATATATATATATATATATATATATATATATATATATATATATATATATATATATATATATATATATATATATATATATATATATATATATATATATATATATATATATATATATATATATATATATATATATATATATATATATATATATATTATATATATATGGCGAAATCTTTCTCTTTATAAAATGCCTTTGCCTTTTTAGCAAGAACAATATTTCCGTTTTAATACATTTTTTTAAAATCTACTTTTTTCCCGAATATCATTCAATGTTCTTTTTCTAATTATGATATGGAATCTATATTATTTTTATTATTTTACTTTATTAATTTTTCGTATAAGTTATTAATAAAAATGCATATCTAATATAACATTTATTTGAACAGATTTTTGTATTTTTACAAATTTAAAAACGCCGCCTATATGACTGAAGGTTTTTCAGTTTACTGATTCTATACTCTTCATTCCTTAAAATAATGTACCGCAATGTTGCCAATAAATCAGCGGCGGATACGCGATGAAGTGAAAGATGCTATGAAAAATATACAAATAGCAAGTATACGTTATTGTTTAGCGCCCTCTATTTAATTTAGTTGCGGTGAACTAAAACTATACGAATAATGCAACCACCAAACAATTCGACGGCCAACAATTTTTTGTCTAAGGGTTTTTTTGGATGAATTGAGAAGTTCTGCATAGGAAACAATTTGACGGCCATATATGGCCGTCGAATGTATGCGGTCGTCATAATGATGGTAAATTACAAATGTATGGTCGTCCAATTGATAGAAGGATATATATATATATATATATATATATATATATATATATATATATATATATATATATATATATATATATATATATATATATATATATATATATATATATATATATATATATATATATATATATATATATATATATATATATATATATATATATATATGTATATATATATATATATATATATATATATATATATATATATATATATATATATATATATATATATATATATATATATATATATATATATATATATATATATATATATATATATATATATATATATTATATATATTGCACATATAACAATTTTTTACCAACTGGCCTTCCATGCCAACCTAACATAATATTACTATCATAGTTACCTTGGAACAGAGCTGTCCAAAGTATCACATTATCAGGGCTGCACAAGTATAAACTAATCGACAATCCTCAACCACTTTTCCCGGCGTATATCGTCCTTGGGGGAAAGAAAAGAGTTTATAACGGCATTTTGTCTACTACTATTACCACATCCATTAAATACACATATCTTTTCTCTGGCAGAGGCCATGGTACAGTAATTCCTTTTTTTTAAATAAACTTGCAAGAGTTACTTAAATTTTAGAAAAAAGTGCACAAGCCACCTGCCACTCAATAAGTTCAATTGTTAATTGTATATTTTACTATTACCACAGGGTCAGTCTAAACGTGTGCTATTATTGGGGGCGGTTACATATACGGTAACAATTGGAGGTGGCAACGCGGTTGGAAGGTTATTGTCATCTAATACTGATAGGTAGGTCGACAGTAGCACAGAATCAGAGGGGCATTACATGCGAGACCTAGCTTGGAAAATGTCACAATAAAATTACAATTAATTAATTGTACGTTTCAAAATTTTAAAATAAATTACGAAATTAAATTAAATATATATTTTTTTTATTCATAATATACTTCGCATAATATACTACGAAGTTTATTCAAATAATTTTCAAATTAAAGACTTAAAAAATTGATATAATCAACACCATATTAATAAAAATAAGAGCATAAGATTTCGTTTTCGTTCGTAATTTAATGGGCCAGTCCTTTTCTGATCAAGCGGCCACAGAGAGCATTACCGAGATTCCCCGAAATACGACGACGCGATGTTGAGCATGTGAATTTTCAATATAACTCTATAATAACAGGTATCATATACTATTTATCTGGCTATCTATGTCGGCCAAATCTATAGTAGCGCCCACTGCTTTTACATCACAGTACTACTAGAAAATTCCTTATTTATAACGCCGTAAAGTAGGACTTCTGGTCCTCTGATTCTGATTCTGTGATTGTAACCCATTACTCACACGTTATATAATGTGATTATTTAATGTTTGCTGGGTTGTTTCACGCAGGTGAAAATTTTTTTAAACTGGAAGTGGCCTATTATTTGCACTTGCGATCATGGCAGTGTTCATATACCACTGTATTACTGATTTAATTATGTTTTGGCCTGACATGTTTGTTTTCAGGTAGGGTCGCCTCTCTGCCTATTTGTGTTTTACTTTTTCTTATTATTAAAATTAATATATTTCTAACATGTACATAATCAGATTATTGTTCCCGTAAATCTGTGCATTCTTTTTTACTACAAAAATGTAAAATATGACATGTTTATAGACGCAAAATTATTCATCTTTCACTTTATGTTTCACTGCGGTGAATGACCCCCACATCGGTGCCAATTTGACGTGAAAAAAGCCAAATGTGTACGGTCACTGTCAGAAATTACAGTTTCTTTTTATTGCTATTCTATCGCGCATAATACGGAATATAATAGGAGGGTAACTCTGTCGCTGACATGCCATAAGTTTTCCCTATGTCTAGTTATAACTTCAAAACAATCGAAATTATGTTAAAAATAGTTCTATAAATTTTTGTACCCTACTAAAATTCTTCGTAAAACTCGTTTATTTGTTTATTCATCTATCTACTACCAATAGTAGTCCAGATATAGCCGGTTAAAGATGAGGCAAAAACGTCCCAAAACCCCTTAAAGCACACGTTTTTTACGTTTTCACGGATAACTTCATTTTCACTCGTCGGGCGATAAAAATGCATATAAGCTAGTATAAAGTAGACTATATAATAAGGAACATGAATTTTGGTTTTATTGTCTATGACAAATTGTTATATTTCGGAGATACAGACTGCCAAAGTTGGATTCGCAAGTCCCGAAAATACAAGTTTTCGTGCGGTACGTCCGTTTTTCCACTATAACTCGATTTCTTTGTGTTACAGGAAAGAAATGCATATAAGTTAGTTAAAAGTAGACTACATGAAGAGGAACATGAATCTCGGTTCAATAGTCTATGACAAATAGTTTTGAAAATATAGAACGTCAAAAAAGGGGCCGCAAGGCCTAAAAACACTAGCTTGACCGGTCTATTTTCACGTAACTTATATGCAATTTTATCGCCTGACGCACTCGTGAAATCAAGTTTCAGCCATAATTTAATAAGAGTACAAAAATGTGAAGATCTTTTTTCCAATCAAACATACATATATGTATTCTGCAAGTGCTTACGACAAGAGGTTTAGTAGTTGGGACACAATACATCAAAAAGACATCGAACATCTAATTCGAGGCATGTCTCACAGTGTTGGAGAATGTGTAGATTACTATTAATTTTGAGATAGATATCGTTATCTAATCATAATGCAATTTTAATCATTTGCCCTCTTTTTTAAGCCCAGTTGTTTAACAAAATATCTGATATGGCCAGCACATAACTTTCTTATACCAGGATATATCATACTGATCTAAAAAAAAATCGTTCTATTTAATTCTTCACTTATCTCAATTAAATTTTAATAGTACCTTGAAATGTTTCATAAAAATTTTTAAGTAATTAATTATCAGCGTCATTCGATACTGTCAATAATAATTCATGTCATATTTCTTCTTATTGACATTGACATTTTTGTAACAAAATTAGACATTTTAAATGTTATTGTTAAATTTATCCTAACCCCATTTTACGACGTCAAATGTGAAAAAAATTTCAGTTTACATCAGCTTTATTTTAGTACTTGGAAAATTTACTTTATTGGCTTGATATAGTAGATATGATTTATAATCTTTCATCAAGAATATATTTTTTTGTAAAGGCAATTACAAATAAGTTTGGGTCCCGTGGACCACCTTTCAGCTGGCCAATTTTTCTCAGTACCAAATTCATCATTGACATTGGCCTTTAGAACGAGTACCAAATTTGAAAACTTTATCTCAAAAACTGTGGCTGCTATCGCGATTCTACAGACATGCCGACAGATTTTTTTTGTTAAGTTTTTTCATTATAATTCATCGAGCTTTGTCCAGAAATGCAATAAACATTTTTATTTTTTTCCCCGAAATTGTACCTTTTTACTTTCTTATACCTAATATAAGGAAGTATAGTAATCGTGATTTTTTTTCGACCTCGAGATTTTGATTGATATATACATTTTGAACCCTCCTGAATCCTTTCTGACTATTTTCCGAATGATGTCTGTCGGTGCATGTGTGTATGTGTGTATCAGCGATAACTCAAAAAATACTAATTGGAGAATTCCCAAATTTGACAATTAAGATTTTCAACAACATTTTAGGTGACACATTAAATTTGGTGAATGTGGTACCACCAGAAGAGACATAATGAATAATAATAAAATTTTATTGCATTTCTGGACGAATCTCGACGAATTGTAATGAAAAAAACTAACTTTAAAAAAATCTGTCCGCGTGTCTGTAGTATTGCGATGCAACCACAGTTTTTGAGATAAAGCTTTCAAATTTGGTACACTTGTTCTAAAGGCCAAAGATCATGAAAAAATTCGGTGATGAGCAAAATTGGCCAGTTGAAAGGGGGTCCACGGGACCCAAACTTGTTTGTATTTGCCTTTACAAAAAAATATATTCTTGATGAAAGATTATAAATCATGTATACTATATCAAGCCAATAAAATATATTTTCCAAGTACTTATATAAAGTTGATGTAAACCGAAATTTTTTACGTATTTCACCTCATAAAATGGGGTTAGGATAAATTTGGTAATTTGACATTTGAAATGTCTAATTTAGTTACAAAAATGTTAATAAGAAGAAATTATTAAAATATATGACATGAAGTATTATTGACAGTATCGAACGACGCTGATATTAGTTATTTAAAAATTTTAATGAAACATTTCAAGGTACGCTATTAAAATTTAATTGAGGTATGTAAAGAATTAAATAGAATGATTTTTTTAGATCAGGATGATATATACTGGTACAAGAAAGTTATGTGCTGGCCACATCAGATATTTCCTTCTTTCATTCATTATGTCTCTTCTGGTGGTACCACATTCACCAAATTTAATGTGTCACCTAAAATCTCAAGGTCGAAAAAAATCACGATTACTATACTGCCTTATATTAGGTATAAGAAAGTAAAAATCATTAAAATATTTTAATGGTTTCTAAGTTGCAATTTCCACCTCACATTGTATATAAGATATGTTGTAGAAAGTTTTTAAACGATTTCTACTTCCTGTTCGAGGAAATATAAGGAAGAAAATGTATTTTCTTCGAAAAAAATCTGACTTTTCGGCATATGTTCACGTTTTGAATCCCATAAGCATTTGCGACTATTTTCAAATTGACGTCTGCTATGTGTGTGTGTGTGTGCTATGTTAGTACCTATAACAAAATTTTGTAAACGCGGTATTTCAAAAACAACTAAGATATTACGCTGATTAATTAGTCAGTTCAGTGATTATGCATATCAATTCAAACTAACAGCCCATATTAAACAAATTAGAGAGCATAACGAACGTGCCTTCTCGTAGGAAACATAAATTATTGGAGCAGGCTTTACCGATTTTTTGGTAACCCCTTTGAGCCATTACTATAAGTACAAATCTACAGGGTGGGCCAGATTTTAATCGGGACACTTAGATAATCGTTAGAATACGCTAAAATAATACGGATTTGTCATAATATAAACTATAGCTAAAAATGCTTACTTTTCGAGACAGAGGGCGCAATTTTTCGGAAATAATTGAGACATTGTTATTAAACTCAGAAGGTGCAAGTTGTGTACACTTCGAACCATAGTTTTCATCTCTGCATTCGAAATTATGTTAACGGAAAATGCAAAACCATATAATTTTTTTAACGAATCTCAATTAACTGATAAGTTAAGATGAATGATTTTCAAATGAGTGTAACTCAAAGACATTGCATGTATCAAAAAATTATAAGAAACTTTTTTTTTGTGCATTAATGATAGTAAATGTCGAAAAAGAAAGAAAAAAATAGTTTAGGTCAGTGGCATCCCGTTTTTTTTTTTTTTTGAAAAGAATATCTTCAACATTCTAACCAGAGATGAAAACTATGGTGAGATTGTACTGATGTACGCAACTTTCACATTCCCCATTTCATAACAATATCGCAATTATTTCCGGAGAAATATGGGAAAAACTGAAAATAAAGTAAAACCCTACGCCCTCTATCTCGAAAATTGAGCATTTTTAGCTATAAGTTTATATGACAAATCCTTATTATTTTGGCGTGTTCGTTCTATCGATTCTTTAAATTTCCCGATAGAAATCTGGCATCATATCAGGACGTAAACGCCAATGTAAGTGATATGTTTATACGCCCTTCTGATATGATGCCCTCGATAAATAATAAATATACTTATTCTTTCTCTTTTTGTAATTTTTCTTATTCGAAATTTATTTTCCATTAATTCAAATATTTTAAATATAACTGTGATGATGTTTGCTTCCTGCTGGTTTGGAGAATTCTACTCAGAGTTCGTTCTTCCTTAATGAAATCCAAAGTATAAATAAATCAATTTTATTGCTTCAACTAGTTGCTTCAGGTAATTATTCTTATTCTATTATGAAAGAATTCTAGATACGAAGCGAGAGGGGAGTAGCGGTCCATAAATTGACGATAATTACAAATTCTGGTATGACCTCACTGACATAAATGTCTTCTGGTTAATCTGGTTGCTGGTATGACGTCAGGGATATCGATCATTTTTCTGGATTCCAGTGCGACGTAGTTCGGCAAATATTCACCAATAGCAATCGCCCAACTCAGCACGCTGCAAACGTGTGCTTATCAGCAAACATTTAATTTGGACTCCAGTGACGATGGGACAGGTACGACAAAATCACCACCATCACGTTTTTCTCACGACACAAATGCTCCTAACTGCAGGCATGCGCAGTATGAGTTGGTTTTTCGAAAAAAAAAAAAAAAAGCTGAAATGCAAAAAATGTCTGTTTGGTTTTCTAACTACTTTATTACTTTACTTTTAGAACGAAATTTCTCGCAAACTATTGGTCCAAATTTAAAAGTAAAATACTACCGTTGTAGAGAGAATTTAACGAACTTTAAAACAATGTGCTGCTAGACCCCCCTTGCTATTTAAATTTTTAAAGGTGGAGTCCACGACCTCTAAGAGTTGGAAATGGCGCAATCGAAAATATCCAATAAAAGTGTCCCCATTGAAAATGGAACGTTTTTCGGAAAAATGGGCTTAAATGTAAAAGAAACACGCCTGTTTCGTTTTCGGTGGCCCACAATTTCACTATTGGAAATAATAGGGTGGAAGGGAGAGCAAGGGGGTAGAGGGAGGGTTTGAGAGAGCGAGAGAGAGGGAGAGATATGCATCTGAAATTTGAATATCAGTAATTTACTGATAAAATAGTAATCAAATTCTGATACGAATAAGTGAATATAATGTGATTCAAATTTGAATTTCAGCAAACAATTTAATTATTAAAGAAAATTTTAAATGACGTCATTGATTATTAATTACAAATAATTATTTCCTTGTGTGCTTATTTGACCAGCCTGAATTTTTAAAGCATTTTTAAACTGCCATCAAACGAATAGACATTTACATTAATTTTTATGTTATTACTTCACTTTCTTTGTTTACCTCAATTAATGCAATAAAAAAAGTGAACAAAATCAACTTTGAATTCAATAGTAAGGTATATAAATATTTGATTAAACAGAACATTACCTAAATCTAAATAATCTAAATAATTGGAGATAAGTAACAAATTAATGTCTAAATTTTGGTACTTGAACTTAAACTAACTCACTTATTCTAGTACAAAGAATGTAATCAAATTTATCAATATTTTATAAATTATCAAATTACAAACAATGTTTTGGCGATGTTTGATTATAGTCTATTATATCTATAAACTAGATTAAACAATATCGACTTTAAATCATCAAACCATTTCTCGATATATAATTAAACTATATGCAGAAAATTTAACCTATTCTAAACATATTATACAATTCTGGAAAGAATATATTGAATATTTTATTAATGGGTATCACATATGTATGTTTTACAAATAAACGTATATCTGATTGTATAGTTTATTGGTCTTTTTTAAATAAGAAGTTTCAATATCTTAATTTTTAATTGCTGCTGAGGAAATTAGTTGTTTATTTGCCTTATTTTCACATAAGATGAAATGGTTATCACAGAGCGTTTTAAATAAGGTGGTAAAACGATTTTTTTTTCTAAGTCTTAGATCAATCATGATTTTTTTATGAAGTTTGAACTTCTCTCATAACCTAAAAAATATAAATATGGGTTCATTATTTTCTGACCAACAAATAAGTAAGTAATTTATCTAAATTAGTTTTATTATGTTCCACGTTCCACCCTAGGATAAAATGTCATAATATGTTAAGGGCTGTACCAAGGCATAATAATAATTCCTAATTAATTTATTATTAAGAATATAATTTAAAATTTTAAACTTACCCAAACATGCATTTTTTTAAAGGCCTTTTTTAACAGTCAATGTGTTTATGCTACCTAAAAGACTAATTAGTAATTCTTATGCCAAGGTATTTAATATTTTCCATTCGTTCTATATAAGAACTAAAATTTCATGCATTTCTTCCTCACACAACCTGACGCAAAGTTAAACTACTTATGTTAACTATCACGAAGTGAAAAACACGTAAATATTTTCAATTTATTTTAAGCAAACTATCATCCAACCACATCGTAGTAAGTTGTTGATCGGACACCTTCCCGCTACTTACCCTGACTCTCTTCGGTATAAACAAAAGGAAAGTCACTGACACAATCTATATATCTTATCAACATGTATAAACAGATCATTTACATAAATTAAAAGTACCAGGCCAAGAATTGTGCCGTATAGTACACCTTGGATTATTGTCAATTTTCTGCTCGTCTCATTATTTATATCAATATGTTGCTTATCTGCCAGATAAGCAACATATGCCTTTATTGCAAATTGTTTGGCTTTTTCTTTGTTTGTAGATACCTACACGATTTGTTATTTATGAATGTTATTTTTCTTTGTGTTAATTTTTTCTAGCCAATGTTTTAGGTGTTTAAATTAGAATATCTTTTATTTTGTTTACACAATTGTCGGTTATTATGTACACTTGTGTTTAACACGTCTACACAGTTTACTTTAGGTTATATTTTCTCTTAGCCTCTTGTAAGTAATACTAATTATCCCCTTAGAGCTAAATATATTAGGTTGGAAGTTTTTGATTTGCTACTAGTTGAATCTTCGACCATTTATGACTCGTCGAATGGTTGAATACATCATTCAACCAATAATAAATCATTATTTAGTAATCTGTTATTGCTGTCTTGTTGAGCTAGTCATTTACATATATTTGTTTTTACAAATATATGATCGACATGTTCTTGTTTGATCTTGAATTCTGGTTGAAACGTATATGTAATTAAAATCCATTTTCAACTGAAATATTTAGATAGGTTTCAGTACCTATTGTTTAAAATAGGCGCAGATTCTAGGATATTAACATTTGTCATCGCTCATCATTTATCAACCAAAATTTTATTGTCTAATTTATTTACGTTATTGATCTAAATAGGAAATCGTTTACATGACAACTATGAAAGCTATAAAAAATAAAACCAACACTTATTTGCCCTATCTTTTACGATTAGACGTACAAATAAAAATTTGTATATTAATAATTTTAACTACCTAAGTGTGAACGGAATTTTTTACATGTATTATGATGTGACAACCTCATTTTAATTTAGATTACTTTCAATTTAATATGTATTATAAAAGATATTAAAATTATTTAAAGAATATAATTAATTATTAATTTTCAGCAAGTACAGTATTATCAAATCAGTTTTCTAAATTATGTAGAAATATTTGATGTTGACTGAAATATTTTCTTTCTTGATTTAATATTGCGATCTATTACATTTACCACTTAATGTAAGGATAAATTTCATTTTGTTCAACAACTGTATTATTTAAATAAAACTTTTTTTCCTTTTCTTTTTTTTTGAAACTTACTACCACATAAACAACTCTTCGTTATCTAAAAAATATAGTTAATTACCCAGTATGTTACTGGAAAAATAAACCTCTGCGCTTGTGACTTTACATTAAAAGATTAGTCAGAGGGTGTTTTTTGAAACGGTAAGGAATTATATTATTTTTGTGTCTCATATTAGTTGTCAAAAACACCCTCTGACTAATGTTTTGACGTAAAGTCAGAAGCGCAGAGGTTTATTTTTCCAGTAACACTGGGTAATTAACTACATTTTTTAGATAACGAATTATTCATGTAATAGTAAGTTCCAAAAAAGAAAGGGAAAAATTTAGAGAGTGCCACAAATAACGTTCAGACAATATTTAAATAAAACTGACAAATTATTTGAATCGAATTTGAATTTCTGGAATTCCTAAGGACTTTTCAGGATTAGAAGAAGTTTTTATGAAGAATGACGTTTTATTAAGAAATCAAAAATAAAAAATTTTACAAGTATAAGTCCATTCGTGAACACACTGTATATGAGACTTTTAATTTACCACAGGAAGGCACATTATTTCTTTATATGCTTTTAAGTGTTTTATGAATTTTATTGTCTTTCCGATTTGAGCAATAAGTTCTATAATCTGTTCTTCTGAAATTTCCAGTACCTAAATTGTCCAACGTTGTTCTTTTCTTGACCTAGAAAATAATTATTTATGTTATTAAAGTATAAATAATTTCAACAAATCATTGTAGCTAACTATATAATAGAAAAGTATGCTCGACCTTTCAAACAGGTATGGCATAACAAGTTTTGTACATATGAAACCGAAATTTTTAAGCCCATTTGAATATTCACCAAATTTCCAGGCATATTGTTAGATACCCACTTAGCATTAAGGCTCACGTAGGCATATTTCCTGTTATAAGGTTATAACTATATTTACACAGTGTAAAAATAGTATGAATAGTGACAGAGGTCCTATCCTAAATAGCCTGCTATATTGGTTAGTGGGTCACGGTTCACCGAACGGTCACGGTCATGGTTCGGTGAACCGTGACAATAGTATAGGTATAAATAGGGTAGATTATTAGCATAAGTTTAGTTTTAATCATTCCCAGATGATGCTAACTTGGTTGGCGAAACGCGCGTCGAGTGCAATATATAGTGTTTTGGTGTTTCGTGGAAAACTACGTCAGTGTTATCTTCACATCAAAGGTTCCAACCCATTCGAGGAGCAAGTATTTAATCAAGGATAACAGTTATTAGATTAATAGTATGTATAATTCTTCCAACAAAGTTGTTTGTAGTTTTATTCCAAGAGTAATATTGTTATGTCAAGAAAAACGTCGGTTAAAGGTGATTAATATAATACTTAAAGCTTTGATATACCTACGTTTAAATAAGAATTTACTTCAAGATGCCCTTATACTTACTCTCACGGTTAACAGTACTCGAAAGAAGTGTACTATTAAGAGTATATTTAATAGATACTTATACTTCGAAGGAATCAATCTTATATTGATTTAAAGATTTGCGCTAATGAAACTCAAAAATATATTGGTTCTTGGTTTATAATCGGTATATTACTGAAATAATAATAAATTATTATGCCAAGTAATATTTTTCTAGTGACAAGTACAAAAATTCAAGAATAATCGATTACTTTGATGTATAATAATTTTCTTTCCATGTGACAAGTTGTAAATTTTCACATTCTTTTTCTCTCATATTGTTCTATCCGATTTAACCTTAATTTTAAGTCGCTAAGGCATTATCTTCCTCCTCGTTTTCCTTAGAAATTTTTTCAATAATAGTTGTTAACTGAGATGGCATTGTTTTTGTAAAGAGTTTGTTTCATTTTACCATATTGGTTGCTTATAAATCGTGTTGATTTTTTCATCTCATTATATCATCTAATTTAGAACTCATTTGAATAAGAGTTTTTTTTTTAAATATCCCTCAGGTCTTTTTTTTTATAATATCTGATTGTCAGCCCATTTCTTCCTACTTATTTTCCTTTGATTTTATCTTACGGTACGGGACTGTACTACTTAATAGATAAGCAATAAGTAACCTTAAACATAAGAATCGTCTAGTTTGATAAATCTGATCACATAATAAAAAAATATTTCTTACAACGTAATGTGTTCAATGTAGTTTTTCATAAATGTAAAATTTTGTTAATGGTGAATTTCCTGATTTTCTTAAAATAGCATCAAATGTTGCAATTAGGTTGTAAATTACAGACAGATATCCTGAGAAGGCTTTCGACCGACTTGATTACACTATACTGCTAAATAAATTGTCATATATAGGTTTTCCACCTTTGTTATCATTATTTTATTCCTATCTTTCGAATAGGAAGCAATATGTGACCTATAGTAGAATCCGGTCGGTAGAATATACTGCAACATCTGGTGTTCCTCAAGGGTCCATTCTCGGACCCCTTTTGTTTAACATATTTATTAATGCTATTGTAAATTTTATGGGCGTTTGTTGTTTGCTCTATGCTGATGATCTTAAAATCTTTATAATTTCTTCCTTTCTGCAAAATAATCTCTCAAATATATCTAATTGGTGTGTTCAAAATAAGTTAAACTTAAATGTGTCTAAATGTAACGTCATGAATTATTATACAACTAAAATTAATCCTATTCTGTTTGATTATACAGTAGACAACTTAGTCCTTCTAAGACCTCCAACTTTTGTAGACCTTGGCATAATTTTTGACAAAGAACTCTCTTTTATACGGTATATAAATAAGCTAGTAAATAAGTCACTCAAAACTGTTGGCTATCTAATTAGAACAAGTAGAGATTTTTCGAATGTTAATACTTTAAAAATTTTATATTTTGCATTTGTCAGGTCTAAACTGGAATATACATCCTTATTCTGGAATTCTTATTACAGAAATCACATTAACGATCTAGAAAGTGTACAAAGACGATTTATAAAATGATTATGGTTTAAATCTGATGGAGTATACCCAATTGTTGGTTTTCCACAGCTAGAGCTCTTAAATAGATTCTCTATGACTACTCTTGAGAACAGGCGTGATTATTATTCACAGGTAACATATCAGTAACGAAGCATTTCCTTACTCATGTCTATAGGAATTTTTTTTTGTTATTTTTGTATTGTAAATCTCCAGCTGAGCGTTGCTGCATGTTTTTGAAACATCCTGTATAATGTAGAATCATATCTTAAAAAATATTCAAAATTCAACGTAGTAGGTTATCCTCACTGGACAAATTCACACTAACTCTAACAATGTTTACTGTATTATATCCCTGTTTATTTTGTGAGAAAAAATGTTTTACATGAACATTAAGTTTATTCGAGTATATTATTTCATAAATCTAAATATGCAAATTGCGTAAAATAATCCTAATAGGCTCCATCATTGATACTGCAATGTTGATTGAATAAAAAATAAGAAACAGTGTAGATTCAACCTTTTATCAGTATTCAACATTCTGAAACGGTGGCTATGCGCACGCACTGTGAACAAAGAGTGATCTGTCAAGGGCCAACCGCTAGTTTGCTGTCCGTAGGACCGCTAGATGGAAAATGAATTATCTGCTCTACTAATGCTAACGCTGATGAGTGATGGCTTGTCTGCCTCTGGTTTACATTGTAACGTTGCCATTTAAGAGATTCATGTCTAATGATTCAATACGCATACTGTACACATTCGTATTTTACACACTAGAACGCGAATATGTAGGAAGTCTCGATTTCGACTTAACGGTGTATTTTGTAAAATTTGCATGTCCTCGACGCCGTTCTGTCTCCACAGTTAGATAGACAACATAGGTTGTCTACAATGTATGGCCTCGCCTCGGTTCGGCCGAGAAAATGTAATCCACTACTACAAATATTCAAATATAACCATTTCAGACCGATTTTGTAATTTTTTGTATCTGTGTTACTTTTTTTAAACATCTCCAAAACCACAGTGTAATTGAGGGATTTAAGAAAAAAAAAAGAAAGGAAAAAATGCCACAACTGAAACAATATTGATAAAATGAATCCATAAAATATTGAAAATGATCAGAATCCATAAAACATTAAAAATTGTAGATTTGGTTCTGAAAATAAAAAAAATACATTTCAGGAATCGTTTTCGTTTAATGCAGTATTTTTACAATGCGAATGCTCTGAAGTCGTTTTCGGAGCCTTCTGTAGGACAAGCAAGTTGAGAATTATATTGTCACGTGTTTGCTATCCCCACAAACACCTATACTCGTAGATTTGTTGATTGAAAGTCCAGGTACACTTAATCACCACTTTATTAACTAATTAATAATTAACAACAATAGATTAATGACTGTCTTAACTATAATCACAATTAAACACTTATAAGTCTCTTTCTTATTTCTTCTTTACTCGTTCACTTTCAACTTAAGACTGAGTCTTGGCCCACTGTGCGTCTTATTTATACATCCATTCACGGGGTCTAGAACATTTCAGAACATTCCCGGCCGTTCTCGTACAATTCCAGTCTCATCTAACCAGTCTACACAGTCCAGTGGCGTAGCACTGCTCTCTCCTTAAGCCTGAACGTCCCGATTAGGCAATTCATTGTTCCTGCATACTTGGCTAGTCTCTCAATATACATCACCTTAATCTTTGATTTTGGACTTTGCTGTATTCGGTATTACGACGTCGTTAATTCTGGTGACGACAGTGTATGGTCCTTCCCAAAGGGGGTTAAGCTTTGTCGACCTGCCTTTCTTTCATTGTGGGTTATATAGCCAAACTAGATCTTCCGCCTGGAATCCTCCTGAATGCGATAACTTGCTGTGGCGATTCGGTCTCGTACCAGCTCATGGACATTCCTAAGGCGTTCACCAACTTCATCAGCGTAGTCATTTATGGAAAGTCGCTCCTCATCTGGTGTGCCAAACACCAAGTCACATGGCAGTCTAATCTCACGTCCAAACATCATGCGAGCCGGCGTCTGTTTTGTTGTTTCATGAGTGGAGGCCCTGTAGGCCATAAGGAAAAAGGTAAGTGACGGTCCTAATCTCTCTGATGCTTGAATAGGTGTTCCTCCATGGTTTTATTATATCTCTACCATTCCATCTGATTGTGGATGTAGGGCTGTTGTCCTTGTTATATGAATTCCCAGTATGCAACACATCTTCTGAAACACCCCTAATTCAAAATTTCTTCCTTGGTCCGAAGCAACTCCAGGGGCACTCCAAATCGACATATCAGATTGTCTACCAGAGCTTGAGCCATAGTGGCAGCTTCTTGGTTTGGTATGGCATAGGCTTCAGGCCATTTACTAAAATAGTCAATGGCAACCAAGATGTATTTATTCCCATCATCTGTCTCGGGGAAGGGACCAGCTGCATCGTTCGTAAATCGCTCAAAAAGATCCCCGACGTTATATTGTGTCATTTGGCCCATACTTCTTGTCCGTGGTCCCTTGCCGGACAAACTTCACATTTGCGACACCGAACCTCTACATCTTGGCGACTGTTCACCCAGTAGAATCGTTCGCCTACTTTTGTTAGAGTTTTGTTAATGCCAAAATGTCAGATGTTCCATTATGCACTTGCTGAAGTACTTTTGGTATGCGACACCTGGAGATTACAAATCTCAAAGTAATTTCTTTCCTATCTGGGTTTTCCCAAGCTCTCTTCAACAGCCCATCCTCTACTCTGAGGGAGTCCCATTGTGCCCACAATGCCTTCTGCCCCACTGCCTTCTCAGAAATGTCCTTCCAATCAGGTCGAGTTCCTTTTTCTTTCCACTTCAAAATAGGACTAGTTTCCCTTATCGTTTAACTGCGCTTACCTTAACGACTCCTTTGTCCAATCATCCGAAACATCAATCTTAACGGTATTTACTATTTGAACATCTTGATGTTTTTCCTCACGGTGACAAGGCTTGCAGTCTTTCTGGCATGGTATTTTCGAAAGGCCATCTGCCTTTTTATTAACCTTAACGACTTCTTTGTCCAATCATCCGAAACATCAATCTTAACGGTATTTACTATTTGAACATCTTGATGTTTTTCCTCACGGTGACAAGGCTTGCAGTCTTTCTGGCATGGTATTTTCGAAAGGCCATCTGCCTTTTTATTAACCAGCACAGTCCCCGAAGTACTAGCCCGCCAGTTTTTCTGTAGGTCCTCCATTACTGCGACATTTACCCTTTTCGGGCTGCGCTGACGACAGTTACTCTGATATGGCCCACTCTGCCGCATTTATAACAGTGCATGCCTCCTCCATTCTGTCTAACACTACTTGGCTGTTGGTCTTGTTTCGGTTGGAGATTTTGACTTTATCAGTAGTTGTATGATTTTTTGTACTTCGGACATTATATCTTGAATGTTAGACTCACGACAGTTCCTCTTAATATGGCCCAATTTGCCACACTTATAAAAGCGGATACCTCCATTCGGCCTACCGCTATTTCTTTTTCTCTCGTCTGGGAATTCGTCTTTTTCAATAGTTGTGCGATCAACTTTTGTAACTCGGTTAATACGACTTGCATGGTTTTATTTGCCGTGGTCTCCTCCACAGCCACGGCTCGTACTCTCTGATTTGATTGTGTGTTATCCTCATAGGCGGCCTCAGTCTCAAGTGCATGTACTAAAGACTCATTACTTCGTTTGTGCCTGGCTAACTTAAGAATTCGCCTAACCTCCTAATCCCTTATTCCATCAATAAATACACCAACTGCTAATTGTTGTTGAAACTCTATTGGTGCATCAAGATAGGCTAGATGGGCTACTCTATCTACAGCAGCCTCGAACTCCTGGAGACTTTCTCCACCCCGTTGTCTGCGTGATTTTAGCTGAGCCTGATATATTTCAGCAAGATGTTGATCGCCATATCTTAGATCTAACGCTGCCTCTAGAATGCTAAAGTTTTGTTGCTGTGCGGCAGGAATTGTTTGGAGAAGGTCTAATGCTTAGCCTGTTAGTGCTAATACTAATGCTGTTGCTTTTTCATCATCGTTCCAGTAATTTGAACGTGCAGCTGCCTCCAACTGTCTCATAAGTTGACCGTGAACTTTGACCGTTGAAGGAAGGTGGCTGTAAGCTAGCATCAGACGACAGTACTAACTGGCCACCCTTCTCTCTTAATTGTTGTTTAAGTCGGGCTACTTCTTCCTTAACTTCAGTTATTTCTCTTTCAAGCTTTCCTCTAAATTCGTTGACTTCAACCCGTGCATCCTCCTTCAATTGTTCAGTGACCGAGAGCATGACTTGATGCTGTCCCTCCATAATTTGTCATAATTCTTCTTAGCGTCTTATTTCCAAGCTTTCCATCATTTTCCTTTGTTCATCTTTTTCTTCCTGTCTCTTTCTCACTTGTTCTTTTTCTGCCTGTCGTCTTCTCTCGTTCTTCTTTTTCTTCCTGTCGTCTTCTCTCTTGTTGTTCTTTGTCTTTTCGTATCTTTTCTTGATCGTTCATACGTTTTAACAAAGCTGCCAACAAGTCCTGTGTTTGTTTCTCTGCCATACTTCTTGTTGTTGGCATTAACTCACGACACGTAAATCAGTTCAAAATAAAGTCGACTACGTAATAATGTCCATAAAATGTATCTATCACATCTATTTTAATAATGGAATGGTCCAGAAAAATCTCGAAACAGCACTAGAAAGTCTTATTTAGAGTTTATGTTACTTTTGTGTTGACAAAACTCACTTATCTCCACTAATTGTTTAATGGAATGTTCTAGAACTTTCACGAAGTCTCTATATTAAATCCTGCTTGAGTCTATAACACGTTCCCGTTAACACTCGCGAATCTGCAGCGGTTTCTAAATCGAATGTTCTAGAAACTTTTCGAAAATTCACTTTAAAGTCACTATTCGGTCCAGAATTAGCCCTCAAACACTGTCCAGTAGTTTAATTCTTCATGTCACCACTAATTCCTGAAAAGAACACTATAACCTGTTCGAATATTCCAGAAATTTCTTCCAATCCACTTCTGACACCAAATTGTCATGTGTTTCTACCTCCACAAACACCTATGCTCATAGATTCGTTGATTGAAAGTCCAGGTAACACTTAATCACTACTTTATTAACTAATTAATAATTAACAACAATAGATTAATAACTATCTTAACTATAATCACAATTAAACACTTATAAGTATCTTTCTTATTTTTTCTTTACTCGTTCACTTTCAAGTTAAGACTGAGTGTCGGCCCACTGTGCGTCTTATTTATACATCCATTCACACGGTCTAGAACATTACAGAACATTCCCGGCCGTTCTCGTACAATTCCAGTCTCATCTAACTAGTCTACACAGTCCAGTGGCGTAACAATAACATATAAAACATTGATGATATAAATGTTTATTTTTCACAATAATGAATGAACCTTCCCCACCTTCGTAGACATATTGTGTATAATAATACCTGACATAAAAAAATGCTGTCGATACATAATATCTCTAAAATTGCTAAATAAATATTTTATTGTATTCTATGTATTTTTCCTGCTGACCTATTTAAAAAAAACTGTAATTTAGGAAAAATTAATTTTAATTTTTCATTATTGCAGGGAGAAGTTGCTGAAGTGGAATGGTTGGGGTTATAACGATAGCAAATTTGTTATTAAGAATGGTGAAGTATATTTTTCAAGTAAGAGGTAAGTAATTTAGTACAACTGTTTTTCTTGCATTTATGCTTTTTTTTTTTCAAATATCCTAAAATCCGTTTATCATAACCAAATAAAATTTTTAGGAATTTGTTTCATTTTTCATGCGAGCTCGATTGTTAAATATTGACATCACGATGTGTGACGTAAGCAGGTTCGCTTGTTCCAGCATTGAGGCCTTAATGATAAGTAAAGTTGATCTGTATCATCCGCATATGATAACTAATGTACATTCTCTTACGCCCTTGCAAATATCTAACACATACATAAAATAACAAAGGTCCCAAAATGAAACCCTGAGACACTCCCCGATCTTATTATTTCCCTATCCGATGGTGTAGCATCTATACGAATCATTGTAAGAAAAAATTCAAAGATGCCTTTTTTCTTCCAAATTGAATACAGATTTGGACAATCTCAAAATTAAGTGCACAAAGCAGTGGCGTTACATAGAATCGGCGAAAAATTTTATTACCCCACCCCATGATGACGCCACTGGAGGCAAAATTTCGTGAAACAATAGAAGCTTAAAAAAGTATTACCGCCTCTAAAACTTCAAGTCGATAGCTTACCTAGTTTCCGAGTTATAAAAAAAATGGTTTTTTTTCACAAAACTTCAAAACCAAATTAGTTCGAGACGGCTGTTGAAACAAACCTACTGCATTTTTATCTTAAATGCACTAGTATAAACGTTTTAGGTTCTGCTTGGTGAGTCAATATTTTTTTGCTTCAAATACTAAGGGCCGGTACTTTGAGTCTCGGTTAACACTAATCGATTGATACTATCTCTCTTTCTCTCTCTCTTTCTTTCTCATTGTTATAACAATGGTTTCCTTGCATATTATCATCCGATTAGTGTTAATCGAGACTAAAAGTACCGGCCCTAAGAATACTATTATTTAATCCAATGCAATCTTGCTTCTAGACTGTGTAGTTTTAATAGTTTCTACGATAAAATGTATTTGAAGTATCGTGTTTGATTTATTATCTACCTAAAACTTTTATATTAGCGCATTCAGCTTTGTAGTGCCCAATAATTATTTTATTATTCTTTTCTAGAAATGCATAAATATGAAGCAAATAAAATGTCAGATTAAAAAATTGTTTTCAGTAGATTAGGTTTCTGTTTTACTCCTTGGAAACATTTTTAGTGAACACAAACGCCAAAATGTACGGAAATTGTTTAAATCTTACGCAATTTCAAAAACCTGCCTCCACAAACATGTCAGTATCTTCAAAAGTGCTTAACCGAATAGGAGATTTAAAAAATTATAAACACTTTTTATTACTTGTCTAATTTTCACTTTATTTGTTATTTTACAACTAGTTTCATCCTATTCGGACATTTTCAAGTAAACTAAATTATACACAGATTTTACTTTCATTTAAATATAAACTGAACTGAATAGAAGGATGGGTCACTTTATGGTTGATAATATAATTAAAATTTGTACAGATGTTATGTCTTTAAATGTAGGGGTTTTTTCAAGATAGTAAATTATATTATGGTGTGCTTTTTATTAGCAGCAGGTTATCTGAGTAAGTTTAATAACGGAGAATTATTTAAATCTATTTGATCATTTAATATGTTGTAATTTTTATTCCTATTTAATTTATTCATTTCTAGCACTTCTAATAAATTAAGTTTTTTACTTTTCCCACAAATATGTAATATTTTAGGTTGATGGTCATCAGTTATTGTATGACCAGAATCTGTTAGGTGTTTATAAAAGTTGGAATGTTGTTGTTGTGTGTGAATTTGTTCTCTATATCTTACTCCGAACGATCTACCTGTTTGACCTACATATGAGGCGTTACATTCGGGGCAATCTAACCGATATACACCACATTTTTTAGAGATATCAGTTTTTTGTTTTGCATTGAAAATATATCTGCCTATATTTTTGTTAGAACTAAAAGATGTTTTAATATTAAATTTGGAAAAAGTATTGCTAATTGAATAAGAGAGTTGACCTGAATATGGTAATGAAATGTATGTTTGAATTTTTTTTCTCGTTAACAGTGGGATAAAGTTCTTTCAAGAGGGACTTATTTTGTTTTTTGTAGATTAGATTGTTGATTTATTTTGAGGGTACCCGTTATTATGTGCTATAAGTCTTATTGTGTCTAATTCTTCTTTTAAATCTGTCTCAGATAGAGGTAAGCTGAAGGCTCGGTGTGTCATAGATTGATATGCGGCTAATTTGTGGGAGAGAGGGTTATAGGAATTAATGGTGGGGTCTGTAAAAGTTGGTTTGCGGTAAATATGATAGGAAAATGATGTTTTATGTCTTTTTATAGTTAAGTCGAGAAAGTTTATTGATTTATTATCGTTCTCTGATTCTAAGGTAAAAGATATATTATTGTGTGTTATTGATAAAATCGAGGAATATTTTTAATTGTCTGTCTGTCCCTTTAAAACCTATTAGGATGTCATCAACGTACCTGTAGCAAAAGATAATATGTTTTTTTGATATTAGAGAATCCAATATAGTTTTTTCAAGATTATCCATGAATATATCGGATAAAAGGGGGCTTAGTGGCGAACCCATAGGGAGCCCTGTTTTTTTGTATAAAGATGTCCTCAATTTTATAGAGTTGGGGTCAATATTTAGGCGGTTTAATTTTACTGTTAAGTCTAAGTAGTTATTAATTGTATTTTTTGGGCTTAAATTTTGTAATAGATTTAAACTCGTTATTAAGTAATTCAGATAGGTTAGGTTAGGTTTGTTGTGAGTGGGTCTCAGTAGACCCTCCACTGCGGCCATCAGTAGGCCTATTGTGGCTCACGCCTAATTATATTTCACCCAATAAGTTCAGCCTCTTAATGAAACTGATAACTTTATTGGGTGAGAATGTGTCCAGATCCTCTGGCAGCAGTTGCCCTTTGCCAAATATTGAGAATCGGATCCTCTCCACAGCGGGACAGGTGCATAAGATGTGGTCTGCCTTCTCATCATCCTCCAGGCATAGAGGGCACTCGGCGTGTTCCGCTAGGCCGAGTTTATGCAGATGATAGTTTAGTCGGCAGTGCCCGGTATATAGGCCTGTTAGAGTTTTCAGGTTTACCCTGTTTAACTCTAAAATTTTCTTTGCTCTTGATTTCAAAGGGTATTTTATAAACGCCTTCGAATGAACTAATCTTGGTAACTCTTGCCAATACTGGAGAGTTTTCCTTTCAGCCCAGGTTGAGATAGCCATCTTGGCAGTACTTGAGGATATGCCAAGTATTGGTTATGGTCCGATGAATCGTGATCCCGCTCCTTCTCTGGCTAAGGAGTCCGCTATTTCGTTACCTTCCATACCAGAGTGGCCGGGTATCCAGACCAGAGTCACTTTGTTGTTTTTGCTCAAATGGTTTAGAGCTTTCTGACGATTCCATACTGTTTTGGAGTTACACCAGTAGGAGCCAAGAGCTTTATAGCTGCTTGGCTATCTGAGAAAATTTTTATTGATCTGCGTGTAAGATGCATATATTCCAGCCTTCGTACACACAGTTCAAAGGCATGAACCTCAGCCAGAAAAACAGTTGCTTGAGTACCTAGACTTGAGAATATCCTCACCCTTGGCCTGTAGCTATGTACTCCGGCTCCTGTTCCCTCGGGAGTTTTGGAGCCGTCTGTAAATCAACAACTGTCTGCCTTCAGTAGGTCGGCTTTATTCTGATCCCACTCATCTCTTTCTGGAGAAAGGATGTTGAAGGTCAGCTCGTAGTTGATCATGGTAGACATAGTATCCGAGGGCATTCCCAGGATGCTGTGATTCTCTATGTCATCCAGCAACCTGTTCCGCTCCATGATACTAGTCTGCGGCATATTAATGGCCGCTTGTTGCAGTCTGTAGGTTGCCCACCTGGCCTCTCTCTCCACATATATATGAAGAGGGGGTAAATCCAGGAGGATTTCCATTGCAGCTGACGGTGTGGTGCTAATTGCTCCCGTTACGGTCATGCATGCTAATCTCTGCAGTCCAGAGAGTTTGGATTTGGCCGTCCGTTGTAATCCTTTCGGCCACCAAACAATGGATCCGTATGTTATCATTGGTCACGTGTCGGTGCATTTGTGTAGGAAACCACTGGTCTAATGGGTTTCCTACACAAATGCACCGACACGGAAGTTATCTGAATTACTTAATAACGAGTTTAAATCTGTTACAAAATTTAAGCCCAAAAATATAATTAATAACTCCTTACACTTAACAGTAAAATTAAACAGCCTAAATATTGACCCCAACTCTATAAAATTAGTGTCGTTTGATGTGTCGAATATGTTTTCTAATATCCCCCTTTCGAATGTCTTCCTTTAATTTCAAATGTACTAGAAAAATGCAAAATTATCCCAAAATTAAAAAATGAAATACTGCAAACATTCAAGTTGTGTTTAGATCAAAATTATTTCCAATTTAATGAGGACATCTTTATACAAAAAACAGGGCTCCCTATGGGTTCGCCACCTAGCCTCCTTTTATCCGATATATTCATGGATAATCTTGAAAAAAACTATATTGGATTCTCCAATATCAAAAAAACATATTATCTTTTGGTACAGGTACGTTGATGACATTCTAATGGGTTTTAAAGGGACAGACACAATTAAAAATATTCCTCGATTTTATCAATAACACATAATAATATATCTTTTACCTTAGAAACAGAGAACGATAATAAAAAAATAAACATTCTCAACTTATGTAACTATAAAAAGACATAAAACATCACTTTCCTATAATATTTACTGCAAACCAACTTTTACAGACGCCACTATACCCATTAATTCCTATAACTCTTTCTCCCACAAATTAGCCGCATATCAATCTATGACACACCCAGCCTTCAGCTTACCTTTAGTAAGTAAAGTAAAAAACTTAATTTATTAGAAGTGCTAGAAATTAATAAATTAAATAGGAATAAAAATTACAACATATTAAACGACCAAATAGATTTAAATAATTCTCCGTTATTAAACTTATTCAGATAACCTGCTACGAATAAAAATCACACCATAATATAATTTACTATCTTGAAAAACCCCTACATTTAAAGACATAACATCTGTACAAATTTGATTTATATTATCAACCATAAAGTGACCCATCCTTCTATTCAGTTCAGTTTATATTTAAATGAAAGCAAAATTTGTGTATAATTTAGTTTACTTGAAAATGTCCGAATAGGATGAAACTAGTTGTAAAATAACAAATAAAGTGAAAATTAGATAAGTAATAAAAAGTGTTTATAATTTGTTAAATCAAAATGGATTTTCACAAAGTAACTTTATCTTCAATCAACTTTTCGAATAGGAGGTCTTTGGACTGGTAATTTACAAAGAACATATTCATATATCGTGGGCTTAAAGCCAAAAGTGACCAAGTCTAAAACCAGCATTTTCTGGTTTTTTTTGACCAAGTAACAAGAAATTCACTTACCTCTTCTTGCAAAAATTTACCAAGTACTGTGAGAACCCTAAAGTTGTTTTATTAAAACAAGTTTTTTTTATCAAGTCTAAAAATAATACATTTTATGCAAACAAAAAAAAAAAAATTGTTTTGATAGTGAGATTCAAAACTTTAAATTATGATATTTATAAAAACATTTATATGGATTTTCTACTTAAATTTTTATTCTTATAAGCTTATGTTTAAAAATTAAAAAAACAAAATTACCAGTTTCTCAAAAATGAACATTTTGGACTTGGTCACTTGGTTTTAAGCCCACGATATATTATTTTCGAACAAAAATGCTAATTGCAAGTTCCAGCTACTTTTGAATATTACATTTTTTAAAAATGCTCCGCCATGTTTCTTTAGAAGAAAATTGAATTACTGTTATAAAGCATCTACAATATTCTTCTGGTTACAATTTGAGTCCAAGATCGAGAAAATCGGAATAAAATCAGCAAAGCTACTGAAAATACAAAAGGTTCTGTTTTTTTCTTTTGAAAATAAAACTAATTTAATCTAATGGCAAATTAGTGAAAAGGTGATGATAATTTTTAGCAATAACTCCGAAACACGTGTCCGTAGCTGCATTATTGTTTTTTTTATTAACTATTTTGGTCAAATATAGACATTATGTTACTTTTATAAACAGGAATTATTAAATGTTTTTAAATTTTTCTAATTTGAAATTTTTCCATATTACTGATCCTTTCGAATAAAAATATTTTAATTTTGAGAAATCGTAAAGCATGAAAAATCCAGGCTGTTAAAAAGTAGTTTTTCTGTATTAATTGACCTGGCTATTCCCACAGGTTGTAATATTAATATACCGGCTGTAAATGAAACCTGGCTCATTTTCATTGTTTATAGAAATAAATTGATGATATTTTAATATGTTGTGATACACATAAAATTGCAGTAGAGCTGTAATTTTTTATGCACTTCCGGTTTCGCCGGAAATTACCCAAACTTTGTTATTTTAAATGAAACACCCTGTATATTTTCACATTTTTGAAATCTATGATGAACTCTAAATATAACATTTTTCTTTGATTTTTTATTTATTTTTTTTTTAACAAAAATTTTAATTTTTGATTTAGAGTGCCATAATTTACAAAAAAATGTTTCTGACGGGGTTTCTTACTATTGCAAAAATTTAATTACTGTTTTATGATAAATACTCTCTTACACAGAAGCCTTCAAAGGTGTGAAAATCGATTTTTCTAAAAAATGCGTATTTATCAAATCTCAAAGTGGTGATTCATCACATCACGGTATTTAGAATATACATCTTTTTACGATTACAGTGATACCCAACGAGTAAATATCTTAAGGAGAGAAGATATTGTAAAATCTGCCTCGACGGAAGTTGTCAGAGAGTGGTTTATCTAGGTGGGAGAATACGGTCAGTAGCGTTTCCTATGGACGAGATCGGGAGTAAAACTAACATTTTTTGAGTTATTAAACAGTTCGCAAATTAACAAATCAGTTTAAAGTGGCGATAAATACTAAACAGGTACAAATATTTTGCAAGTAGCAGATTTTTTATGCAAATTAAGGGGGTTGTTCTGATTTATGATATATTAAAAAGAAAAATGCTTCATAAGAACGCCCGATCTTCTTTAAAATATGTTTGCCCCTTACTAAATTGTATGCTCAACCTTATTTGATGAAATAATAATAATAATAATAACATACAATACCATGTACAAAAATTAACTGTTTCATATATTGTTCATAAATGTTTGGTAGAATTCTTTCAATTCTACCTGTCAATTATTATGTAAATTATACTAAAAATGAGTAGGTAGATGGATAATAAAATGCGTGGGTTTTTTCAAACTGTAATGTAGGTAAATAATTGACATTGTACAAATAATTTTAGAAAATCAAGAAAATAAATATGATTTAAGTACAATGTTAAGAAATCTGTAGGAGAAATTACAAAAATCATAACATTATTTTACTACACTAGTTAGTTTAAAAAATGTGTCCTTTGCTGCCACACTGGCTTTTGTAGTTTACAAACTTGACAACATTGTTGCAAGTTTGCCTTAGACAATGTTCGAATCTGACGTTTCAATTTTACTTTTCTAGGAGAATCCTCTTCGGTAGACACAAGAATGATATTATCCATCTTAAGTGTCTCTAGAGAATTGCTAAGTTATGCGTATTACTGTAATAGTAAAAAGATGTATTTTCTAAATATCGTGATGGGCCACCATTTTGAGATTTGACAAATATGCATTTTTTAGAAAAACCTATTTTCTCGCTTTTGAGGGCTCCTATATAAGAGATATCTTGTTGATCTTGAGCAATTAAATCACTATGTAATGTAAAATTTTAGTTTTGAAAGTGAAAGAAACTGTTTTATGTTTCTAGAAATGCTTGGCGAGGACCAAACTGTGCTAGAGTAAATATGCCTTTGGTTAAACATACAAAAAAAAGCTAACATGCACTATTTACAAAGATTATATAATAGTCCATATTACATGTGGTCATTTATTTACTAGTGCTAGCAAATACCGGGAAAAAGTGAAACCGTTTAATCGGTGTCTTTAAAAATCGGTTCAACGGATTCTTTAAAAACCAGTTTTAGATAAAACCGGTTAACCAAATAATGGTCAAAACCGACCAATCGTATATCCGGATACGCGATCGTCCGTTTAAAAAAATGCGAATATCAGAAAAACCGATAGTTCGAATATCCGATTAACCGGTTTTTGGCTTTGTAAAAATTCACGAATAATGCAAAACCGGTTAACTTATTATCCAAAAAACCGGTTTCAGTTGTCAACACTAATACGAATTCTTTTAATATTAAAAGCGATATGAAATTATCAATTTCATTCGGAAACCAATGGATATGTTGAAAATAAAATTATTGTTCGAACTAGACCTGTAAAGAAGTAATTTCCGGCCTAAAATTGTTTGGTAATGCCTGATTATTATAATATTTCAATAATTAAATAAAATTAAGCAAAAATACATATGCTAAAAAACACGGGTGCCTAAAAATTGTTGTGTACGTAACTTATCCGGAAATCCCCTTTAAAATAGTTTTACAGTCAGTTGGAACATTTCGCAATTCTGGCTCTCAAATGACTTGTACGCATGTCTTTCATCAAGATTTATTGCCAATGTTGCCAGGTCTACTGATTTTTCAGTAGATCTATTCATTTGACATTTATTCTGTTACTATTTAAATAGAATTACAGTCGAACTTCTATATCTCGAAATTTTCTGTAACCCGAATATGTTTAGTAACGGTCCATCCCCCCTTAATGTTATGTCGTGTATTTAGTTTATACTTCGGTCACTACGGCACCAGTGTGACATCCCATCCCACCCTCGTATATACTCTTATTTTATTAATTGGATTATTTAATTGATTCCCCTTTTGATAAGTCTTACCTTGTCGTGAAGCGGCAGATAATATTTAAGTAATTAATTGGCCTTTTTCATGATTTTAGTGGTAGGACCTCAAATTTGTTATATTCTTGTAACCTTTTCAGATACGTTTATAAAGTTTGGTATTACTTTGTTTTGTTTATGAGATTTAATTTGCTTTAATTGATTACCTAATTTTACCAATTATTATGAGCCTTAATCTGCACTGCACTGATATGTGTTTTTACAAAGAAAAATATAAGTAAGATTTGACTTGATATTTATTATTACTAATTGGCTTAGAATTCACTTTTATACCTGAAACTAGAAATAAGTCAAGGAAACTCAAATAATGTTTTAACAAATTTATTTCTGTGCAATAGACAGCTGTCTACACGAAAAACAGTACATTTAGCTAGTTGAACTTGCAGTGTAACAAAATCTTGTTACATGCGGCGGAAACTTCCGTCTTGTACTGGAAGTGACATATGTAAACCTTTACACATGGGTGCAAGAGAAACTTCTCTTGTATGAAGTACCCGAACGTCCTCTGTCAGGCTAGACGGACAGACGAAGATAACCATGCTTTACTGACTCGCGGACACAATGCCGCAGTACAACAGTACTCTAAACAAATAACGCTGCCAAATAATATTCGTTGGGACAAGGGTCCAGTTGATTGTTTGGCTTGCCGAATACACCCCGCTGTCAAGGCTTAAATCAAGGTGAAAGAACTACCACGTAGTGTTTTGTAAAGTGTTGGCAGACGTCAATTGTATCCAGGGCACGTGTACGGAGGCTGTGGTCATAAAACATTAAACGATGCCCACGGGGTGCCCACCACCGGACCTCTGTCGAGAGACAAGGTCCCATAGTCAACACCTCAGAGAGTTGAATGAACTCAGCATGTTGTTTTATGGACATCTAGCCGTACGGATCTAACAGCTGGCCGCTCGAGTCCCTCAGACAAGGCGTGACATTTTATAAAGTTACATTGCAGATTTAGCTGACCCTTATTTACTATTTACATGATCTTATTCTTAAACCTGACCTAACATTGATGCGGACAAATGAACGACTGATAGCTGATCTTAGCGAATTTAATATTGAATGTCCTAATTATTAATGACAAAAGTATTGGGAAATGTATTATAAGAGGTTTATCTGTAAATCATATGGTACCACCGGTCAAAACCTATTAAAACCGCGAAACCCCAAGCATATAGAGTCGTACTTTGATTAACGTTGCCATTTCACTTGTAACAAAAGAAATTGGTTTAGTTTTAATGAAATTTAGTGAGCTCGAGTACGGAGAGAATGGCAACGCGTTATAAAAATTATTTAATGCCATCCTTACCTATTCGTGTACACATGGAGTTCCGCGGGATTTACTCCCCCAGATTCTTGAGTAACCTCTGTGTTATTTGTCTCCATGTCGGCGGTGGCGTCGGCCGCGGCGGTGCTTACGCCCTACTACAAAGCAGTGTACAGGTCCTCGGTCACAGACACCAGGCTACAGAGATTTCTGCACCAAAATGGGTGGAACGATAATTAAGCGGGACTGTCTGTCCTTAACGGCGGTTATGAAAACCGGAGCAGTGGTTTGGTTGCCTAAGGTCTTACCACGACGGTGACGGCGGCTCTGAAAGTCGGGAGAGCGGTCTATCTTTGACTTCCTGATTCCGGAGAGCCAGCGTAACACTATGGTTGCCAAAGATGTAACCACGACTCTACGACGTCTCGCATATTTATATTATTTCCCGTGATGGAATTCGTTGTTCAAGTCTGTAAGCTTGACGGAGATAGCCAAACGCTAGTGCCCTAACTGATCTTCCAACAAAACGATAACACACGGTATTTAAAGTGAAAGCGGGCATAATGACACTATCTTTATTAGCCTTCGACCCTATTCTTGGTAAAATACTGTGTTCTTTTATTTAAATGAATAATGTAGACTATATAGTTTGAATACATACGTTTTTCTGCCAAAATTATAAGAAAATGGTTTAACCTTTTTTATGTAATAATTAATTTAGAATTTAATGAGATGCTTGGAAATAATTTAGTTTTATATAGAAAATATAGGAAAAATATCCGCGATGAAGCAGCCCAGCAGCCCATTGATCTAGATCAATTTAGTCAGCTGTTTACATGTTTTATTTACAACTGATCTGAATTCAAAAGTGACTAAGTCAATTCCCCCCTCGCCGATGCTGCTCCACCCAGGATGAAAGAATCACATGTGATCTTTAGATCAGTAATGTAGTGGGGTAAGAATAGCGGCTAACAGTTGACCGTATAATCAGGTTTTGCATGTCGCAACAATAAATTTGCATATTTTTCATAAAAAAATATCGTTTTTGCAATTACTATATATGAAGGTCTTAGGAAAGGAAAATGTCAAGTTGGTTTCTGGATTATCTGTTCCCATTTTTTTAGGATTTTTTTATGAGAACCTACGTAAAACCCGAGACGCATATTACACTTATACGTCTCTGGTAAAACCGATAAAACATAAACATATAAAATTAACGAGTACCTCCGAAATACGCATGCTCGCCCGTCATCCGAGGCTGCTGCACGTTTTATTTGCGACTCGTCAGGTCACTCCTAACCAAATCAAATATGATCAATTGATCAAGTGAACAGATCATCGGTGCAAATAAAATACTAGGAATGTCATAGACAACAGTCTCTGGAAATGTTACAATTCATATATTTTTAGCTGGACTTTTTTATGAAGAAAATCTACGTTGTGTGAACGGTAACGGTATGGGATGTTTCGTTATCAGTGGGGAAGGACCTTCAAAAAAAGAAAATTTATGTTTTTATTATACTTACTGTGAGGTTTACCGTTAGTTTTCCGTTGTGTAATATAAGGCTGAGCCCATTTTCCAGACATTTGGAACGGAACTGTCAATTTTAAACGATTTGATTGTTTTTCGACATGGTAGGACTCGGTCTAACCAGTTACAACGGTTGAAATTGACAGTTTGTAAACCTCAAATTCAAAATAGAAGGGAAATTCAAGTTCCTATAAAAATTAAAATTGTAATCTAAACAGAAACAGATACATATATCCTCGTGTTCCTAACACCTAATTTGAAATTAACCAGCGTTTTAATAATTATCATCACCTTTTCACTAATTTGCCATTAGAATAAATTAGTTAATTTTCACACATGGATATCGGATGATTCCAAAAAAAAAAAACAACCGAACTTTTTGTATTTTTAGTAGCTTTGCTGATTTTATTTCGATTTTCTCGATTTCGGACTCAAATTGAAACCAGAAGAATATTGTAAATGCTTTATAAAACTAATTCAATTTTCTCCTAAAGAAGAATATGACGGAACATTTTTAAAAAATGTAATATTCAAAAGTAGCTGGAACTTGCAAATAGCATTTTTGTTCCAAAATAATATATTTGTCCTTTGAATATATTCAGCAGATTTTATGTGTCTCTTTAGTCCACAGGAGAATAATCTTTGACCACCATAGAATAATCTTCACCTTTACTGAACGATCCCATTTAAAAGTCTTTGTACTTCTTACTCTTACATGATACAATAAAACAATCAATAAATAAACAATATAGTCACATTTAAAACGAATATTTAAAAATTTTGTAAGCCTCTGTTTAATAATAATAATAAAGATCAATAAAAAACAAACAACCAAGTATACCGCATTACCAAGCTCAGAATTTAATGCTCGGTACAAAACTCTAAAAATATGTACAGGGCATCACGCGAAAATGTCCTTTTTTGGAATAACTTAGTTATTTTTGAAGTTATCAAAAAGGTGTAAAGACCTTCATTTGATAATTTTGTTGGGAGAATCCAAATTTTTAATAAAAAAAAACAATTGGCATTGCATTTAAGAAATATGACTTCTTACTTTATAATTCAATTTTTCTCATCTTTCTGATTACCAAAATACTATATATGTCATGTTATCTTAAAACATTTTTTGAGATATTTGGATTTTGGTATTAAAATATCGTTAATGATTTTGTTAAATGTAGTTGGCTTTGAAAACAAAATAACTGCATTTCTGAAATAAAGATGTAGTTTACTTGTCAAAGTAATGTTCCTCAAAAATAGGTATCTGTCATGGTTAAACGTTCTTCTTTTAAAAGGCAACCACATTTAACAAATTTAATAACTATATTTTAATACCTCAAAAACTGTTTGAGATAACATGACATATGTTGGTATTTTTGAAATCAGAAAAATGATGTAAATCTAAATATTTTAAGATATACATATAAGTATATATTTTTTTTCCTTTTCTTGACCGTTGATATCAAATGATATTTGATATAGATTCTCTGATGGTGTAATAAACTGAACTGTTAGAAAAAAAAAGTGTATATTTGACAGAAATTTCTAAAAAAGTATATCAAATATTTAAAGAAACAAAGTAAAATGTTATATTTCTTAAACGCGATGCGCAATTCTTTTTTTTTTTTATTCAAAATTTGAAATCTGCAAAAAATAGTTAATGAAAGTCTCTATACCTTTTTAAAAACTTCAAAAATAACCAATTTATTTCAAAAAAGGACAATTTTGCATGATGACTGTACAGTCTCATGAATCATGATTAAAATTTGAAATTTTTTATTTCCGATTAATGCGGAAGTTTTAAATTAAACTATGTTTTTTATTTATGGATTAACTTTGATTAATGTTATTTCTTCAAATTAAAAAAAGAAGTGAACCACATCTCATTGTATCAGTGAGGTAATAATAAAAAAGTTGTGTTTTATTTATATTTTTTACTTATTATTTGAGTTTAACCTTATCAAATTGCTTGTATTTTTTAGATATCCCATAGGCGACCTGCGTTTGCCCCATTTAGTAGGATGGGTAACTGACACATTAAATGTAGATTTGACAAAATCGAATAAGGCACAGAATTTTCCAGAAGAAGATAAATACCCAAAACCAAACATCACATCAGAAAATTGGAAGAAACTTCTCGATTTACAAGTTGCATATTCTATCAAAGTTATTGATCGAGTAGTGAGAGCACATGGGCAAACACTTCATGATATTTTTACTCTAAGAAACTCCCTTTTTAAAAGAATACCTGATATAGTACTTTGGCCAAAATGCCACGAGGATGTTGTCAAAATAGTCAATCTTGCCAATGTCGCTAATATGGTAATTATACCATTTGGTGGTGGAACAGCCGTTTCAGGTGCAGTGGAGTGTCCAATCAATGAACCTAGGTGTATTATATCTTTGGATACATCACAAATGAATAAAATATTATGGTTGGACAAAGAAAATTTAGTAGCATGTTGTGAAAGTGGTATTATAGGCCAAGATTTGGAAAGAGAACTTGGAGTATTAGGCTTTACAACTGGGCACGAGCCTGATAGCTATGAATTTTCAAGTCTTGGTGGATGGGTGGCAACTCGAGCATCAGGTATATTAAAGGTTATTTATGTATAGAGATGTTTAACCCTTAAATAGTGACATGCGGTCTCTTAGACCGCTCAATTTCTTTAGCAATAAATATCTTCCACGCTTATCTGTCATTCCCAGTACTCCCGGTAACTTCATGACTAGTCGAGGTGATACAGCCATATATATAAATTGCATTGGCTTTTCCCAAGATAACATGTGGTTTCGTAGTCAAGCGGTGAAAACATTTGCCTCTCATCCTAGTGTCACGGAAATTAATCTTAGCATACTCGGGTATTGAGTGGTGTGTCCGTTGTCTCTAAATGTGTAGCACAATTCTGCACAAGGTACCTCGATGTACCTTTAGGAATGCAGGAGGTTGTATTACCTATGGTATTTAATTATTGAATTTTTATAGGTATGTTCTTTCAGATCTCACATAACCACTGTTGTTACGTTTTATTTTAAAGAACCATTTTTAAAAATGGCTTCTGGAAGCAAATTTGTTCTGTATTTGAGGAAACGTGTATGTCATGGGCTGATGGAAGTAATTTTAGTGAGAAAAATTAATCTCATGTAGATGAAAATTTTGCTATTGAAAACGAATATAAAGCAGACACTGATGAAGAAAGTGATGCAAAGATTGATCTACATTATGAAAGTACTGATTAATGTCAGAAAATAATATTGCTAATGTGATGAAAAGAAAAGAAATCATATAAAAAAAAGTCATTAAAATCATATCTACAATGTGAAAAATATGAATGTATTGCCAAAATGATTCTAAGTGATACCAGATTTTTATTATATTTTGACTTGTTATTCTCGAGAGCATTCTGTTAATTTTTGTGTTATAATATTTTTTACATTAAGAGGCGATCTTTCCGTCTCCTAGTAAATGTATTTGGTAGATAGTTTCCTTGGATACAACTGTATCAATAATTGTTTCCATGGAAATTATTCATCAAATAAAATTAATGGGAGATGGAAAGATCAGCCCTAAATATAGTTATAAATATTGTTCAAATATATTTTATTTTTCCACGAACGGAAATAAAACAGTATTTTACAGCTTCAAAACAGGGAGTAAAACAAATGTTTACCTCCTTGGGATTTAAAATCGTCATGAAAACCAATGAACAATACAAACATAATGTAACGTCAACATTTTTATTATGTCATACTTTTAAATGTAGAAAGAACAAAAAATTAAGAGTCAAACATAAACCATAAAATGTAACTTATTTCAAATTAAAATTAAGGATAATTTTCACAGTTCGTAATATTTGGTAATTAGTAATCTAAACGTCAAACAGAAGTAAATAAAAAAAAATGTCAAACAGACAATTAAATACAAGGATGCCTAGATAAATTTGGAATAAAATACAATAGCTTCGTGGAATTATTCTTCAATTTTTACATTACATTTTTTTTGCAATAAAAATTGTGCAAAAAATGTAGTGCACCTCAGGGTAAAATGTGTTTTAGTCCCTTGTATTCATTCCAGGACTAAAACATTCACTTTACTCCCTTAGTGCATAACTAACTATTTTCCATTACTTTGTTGTTGTTATATGAAGAACAATAGAATTGCTTTGACATTGTGTTTCTTCAACATAATTCTGAATTACTATAAAAAAAAAATTAATCTTACTTTATATCATTATTTTTTTAAAATCACACTGTTTAGATATTCAAATAAAGTTTTAAAATGAATTGCAACTAGAAATAAACCAATATTACTGGAAGTGGTCGTCAAACTGCATGTCACAAGTTATGTACTTTCACATCACCAGTTAAGAGTTGATGTATTACTAAAATATGTATATTTGTTTATTTATACATTTTTAAAGCCATTAAGAATAATTTACGTAAACTGGTAACAACAATTTTTATAGAGGTTTGTTTATTACTAACTGTTAAATATTTTCAATTTTTAGGAATGAAGAAAAATCTTTATGGCAACATAGAGGATCTTCTGGTACATGTTAAAATGGTGACTGCTACTGGTGTCCTAGAGAAAAACTGTCAAGTTCCACGTCTCAGTAGTGGCCCAGATTTTAATCACATTATAATGGGTTCGGAGGGATCTTTGGGTGTTATTACTGAAGTTGTAATAAAAATAAGACCGTTGCCACAGTACAAAAAATATGGCTCTATAGTTTTTCCCAATTTTGAATTAGGAGTAAAATGCATGCGAGAAGTTGCAAGAAATAGGTGTCAACCTGCTTCTATAAGACTTATGGACAATGACCAATTCAAATTTGGTTTAATTCTCAAACCAGAAGGGAGTTTTTTTGGACTTATTTTAGACGGAATAAAAAAGTTTTACATCACAAAAATTAAGAGTTTTGATCCTGATCAAATGTGTGTTATGACGTTGTTATTTGAGGGTGATGAAACTGAAGTAAAGGCTAATGAAAAGAAGATATATAAAATTGCATCTATTTTTAATGGTATACCAGGAGGAGAAACAAATGGTGAACGAGGATATATGCTTACTTTTGTCATTGCATACATCAGAGTAAGTCATTAAAAAAATTATCTTATATAGGCATATTAATAATAGAAAATAAATGATTAACCCTGCAAAAGTAACATACTTTGTAGCGAACTTGCTTGTCGTGTTATATACGGACAACGCATGTACAAAACCTCGCATCTTATCCATTAGTCCTTGAATGTGTTAGGATATCATGTTCGTTTATTATTAGATATTCGATATTCATAACTAATGTATTACTTAATTAACCTAACACAATCCAGGAACAAGGAAGCCAAAGGAATAATCACATATCGTCAGGTTGCTGCAAAAACCAGATAACTCCATTTTTCGCACATTTGAGTTAAGTGCGATTCTGTGCCTAAATAATGTATAAGAATATACTGCAAAAACAATATAAGTGCTCTACAAGTATTTAGTGGTAGATGCGTAAGTGTGGAAAATAGTCAAAGTCCAGTGTAGTCTTTTTAAAGTCAGCCAAAACAAGATACATGCATTTATGTTTTACACAATGTTATTATTGTGTATGTAGTACAATTTTTTAACTGCCAAAATAAATTATGTGGCACTTAACAGATCTTTGCGATTTAATTTCACATAAAATTTTAAGTTTTGTGAAATTAAAACAAGATAACTGTCATTTGTCTTTTTTAGGCAGTACTACTTATAACAAATTATAAAATAAAAATGATAAAGAGAAAGATATCTGGCATTTAACTTGTTTAGTCTGTAATATTTTTGCAGTTATTATAGAAGGTGTGGACAAAGTAATGTGATATTTACCACTTGTCTTATCTTGGCTGTATAGTGTACACGGTACAAATATCATAACTTAAAAATTATTTATTTTGCGGGACAAACGTGTCGGTTAATTTTGTGATTTTGTTTGGTGGTAACAAAGAAGAAAAATCGTGTTGTCACGTGGTGCTTTAATGGTAAATATGGTGCAGAAGTCAGAAATGTGCACAGGTATGTTTTTTTTTACAATAATTTCTATTCTATAATGACGGTTGCCTATTTGGTTTAATTGTTTTGTATTAGGGGAAAGTGGGACAAAAAATAGATAAAAATATAAGTGGATGTAAATACAAATTCAATAAAGGGAGATTCCTTTAATTATCAAGCGGCTAATATTAACGAAACCGGTCCCTCGAGAAAACATGCTGATAGAAACCCACTGTCGTCAGATTTAGATTCTGATCAAGAACACATTGTCAATCAATTGGGAGATTTCTTAGAAGATTCAGACTGTTCCGTCCAGGATAAGGACTACGTCCCTGATTCAGAATCTTCATGTGAAGGTAAGCTTGCTACAGTTAGTGATCGATGTGATGTTTACCAATAGAGGTTTTATTCTATTTTTAGATAATATCAAAGATATTGCTTCAATAAAAAATACTTTAAAAAACCCTACTAAAAGAAGAGCCTGTTGGAAAAAAAGTGAGTCAATGAAAAAAAGAACCAAATTAAACGTCAAAAAATTGATGCTAAGGCTCCTAAACCTATAGATTGTTCAAAATGTCATTTTAAATGCACCGAAAAAATTTCGCTAGACACTAGGCTGCTGTTATGCAAGAACTATTGGAGTTGTGATTTTGGCTATAGAAAAGATTTTGTTTTAAATAACGTCGAAAGTAATATTCCAGTAAGGCGTGGAGCAAAATCTGACAGTAAAAAGCAACCACATTTGTATTCCAAAAGCTATTTTTTCGAGTCTTCAGAAAATAGAGTACGCTTGTGTAAAAGTTTTTTTTATTAAAACACTGTGCCAAAGAAGTTATAGAACACGCTTTTAAGCATGTCGGGGATGGTAGGTTATTTTGTAGTGAAGACAGAATGGGAAAAAAGAACCTCATAATAAAACCAAACCTACTGACATAGAAAAAGTTAAAAATCACATTGAGAGTTTTCCTATTGTGGAATCGCACTATACACGAAAATCTACAAAACGACTATATTTAGACTGTAAATTAAGCATAGCAAAAATGCATTCCCTCTATAAAGAAAAATGTGAGAATGGCTCAAAACCAGTGTCTCTCATTACGTACAGGAGAATATTTTGTACAAACTATAACTATTCATTCTATAAGCCAAAAAAAAGACCTATGCCAAATTTGCATGCAATATAAAAGCAGCGATTTAGAGAAAAAAAAACAGTTAGAGAACAAGTACCAAACTCATATTTCTAGAAAAGAGGATTGCAATATTGCCAAAACCAAAGACAAAAAAAGGGCTTTGGAAGAAACTAATTTTGTCTTTTGCACATTTGACTTACAGTGTGTTCTGCAAATTCCAAGTAGTGATGTGAGCCCAATGTATTATAGCCGAAAAA
Source organism: Rhamnusium bicolor (assembly GCA_029963845.1). Taxonomy (NCBI): domain Eukaryota; kingdom Metazoa; phylum Arthropoda; class Insecta; order Coleoptera; family Cerambycidae; genus Rhamnusium; species Rhamnusium bicolor. The sequence continues at coordinate 401,258 of JANEYF010003354.1, read as the reverse complement.
TATGCACATATAATTTAACAATCTACGTGATGGCGCCACCAAATAATGCATTTTACTAAGCTTGGACTGAGTTAAATGGGAAAAGAGGTAGCTTGGAAATTGGGACATGCTTATTCGATTACATAAATAATAAGCTTCCTGATACAGTTACAGAGCTGTCATTTTTTCTGACATGTGGTGGCCAAAATAGAAATCAAAACCTTAGTGCAATGTTTCTGTACATTGTCCAAAAAAATCCAAATATACAAGCTATAGAACACAAGTATCTGGAAAGTGGTCACATGGAAGTAGACAGCATGCATAGCGCAATTGAAAAGGCAAAAAAGTATGTGCCAGTATACACAATTCACGACTGGCTAACAGTTTTTCGGATGGCCAGAACAAGTAGATCAAATAAAAAGCCATATACCACAAAAGAACTAAAATATTCAGATTTCTTAGATTTAAAAAATTTATCAAACTTAATAATGAAAAATAGATTAAAGAACACTCTTGGTGAAAAAATAAATTGGCAAGTCAAGTGCTTCAGATATTTGAAATGTAAACCTTGGCTTCTATAGTACTGATGTGACCATACTTCCCCATATCTGGAAATTAACGTTTTTGGTAAAGGTCGTCCACTGAATCCAACTAAGATTAAATTTAAGAAGGCTTACAAAGGACTTCTACCAATTTCCATTTTGAAGAAACTAAATTTAATGAAGCTTTGTAAACATGAAGTTATTCCTGAAGAATTCCATCATTATTATGAAAATCTGCCGACGTCGGAAGACGTAATAGATGAAATTCCTTCGATGATTAAAATGGTGTAATATATACTACTAAAATAAGATAAATGCCAAAAAAAATCGTTTTTTTCTATATTATAAAACTCTTATTTTCTAAGAATTTTTGTATTTGTTTTCTTATTTGTATTACATGTATTTCAAATGCAAATCTTAGTTCATTAAAATGTTTTCTGCCCTAACCGATTTTTAATTACTATTTAATATTTTAAATTCTATTATCTCAAAACTACATATATGTGACTTATCTGGTTTTTGCAGAAACCCGACGATATACACCTTGTCTTGCCCACGAGTATATCAGTCCCTTTATTATAACATCACAACTGAGGGGAACAGATCTTGTAGCTTGTTTTCTTATCCCTTGGCTCTTGAAAGTATGGGAATAGAAGTAGACTGAGCAAACAATTCCTGACTTCATGCTGACAGAATGAACATGTAGAAGCATTCTCTCACCTGCTTCTTCAAGATCAAGCCACTCTGTTGCTGGCCATTAAACAAGCATTATATTCTTCTCATCATTGACTTCAAACTCTCCCAAATAAAGAATTGTTTAATAGGTGGTATAGAATGTAATCACTATTGTAGTTTGTATTTATTTTGTGAAGATCTTGAAAGAGAAGTTTTCATGCCAGTTATGATTCAATTGGGTCCCGTCATTCTGGATTTTATATTGATAGACGGGAAGAGCTTTCATGCTCGCTCACAATTAGGCCCTATATGTGGGTCCATTCAGCCAGCCCCAAAAAAGTGACTGCTTCCATTATGCTTTATCATTCATCAAGCTCATCAGTGCTTGTAATGCATCTGAGAAGGAGCTCCAGCGACCTCTTATGGTGGTATAATGGGCCAGAGGTCCTTCAAATAGATCCCCCCTTTGTCAAGAGTGCAAGACAGTGACACAACACATGCTCAACAGTTTCGTCCTCTAGGCCACATCCTGGGGATGTTCACAGTTCCTAGTGTGTGGAAGTGCTCATTTAGTTTACGAGGCTCAATATGTTGACCCCAACATGGATTTTTGTCTACTGCAGTTCCTAAGATTTTGTAAACGGTGAAATTTGTTCTCTAGGGATGATATTATTGAGATCTCTAGGAGGTACCTTCAATTTAGAAAGTGTGAACTTTCTATTTTAATATTTCAGATGTGTATTTTTAGCACACTTTGCAAAAATATGAGCACAATCTTTAACCAAGAACGACGGAACACCATCAGGTCCAGTCATCATCTTAGATTTAAGTTTTTTCAAAGCATTAAATAACTCGTTTTCATCAAAACTCATGATATTAACTACCAAATTACCTGCCTCGATAGGAATAGATTCAAAATTATCCGAGGGTGGTAGAAAAGAATTACTGAAAAAATCAACGAAGGCTTCAATAATATCACTAGGTTTATTAAGGTGTTGCTCATGATAAGACATTTGGGTGGAGATATTTGTACACTTCTTTTACTGTTAATAAATTACCAAAATTTGTTCGGCTCCTTTGCACTATTATCTTCAGCCTGCTTTACGTAACTCGCGTCGGCAACATCTATTTATAATGTTCCTATATTAAGCCATGGTGGATATGTTCTTTTATGATAATTTAAATTTTGGTACACATTTATCAAATATTTCATAGTCTATCATAAAACGCCTTGCAAGCAGGAGAAATATGAGAATAAGAGTTAACAAAAGACCAGTCCTCATTTAAAAGTAAATCGTAAAGCATCTGAAAAATGGTTTTCAAAAGTTGTAGCTATTATTTGCATTTACTGGAAAGTTATTTTTATTGTTAGAATGATGGACATTGTCTAATAAGATGTTTAGAGCGGGGTGATAATTGTCCTCTCATGTCATCTGATTTTTCCATGATGCATTTATTGCTAAATATTATTAAATCGAGAAGTTTATTATCTATATTATACACGAGATTTTGCTGTTTAAGGTTTAACATGCCTAGAAAATTATTTAGAGCTAATATCTTACCATCGGGTTGAGAGTCATCTATTAGATAAGACGTATATTATCAAAACACTAGATTATAACTAGCGCCCTCTATAGGCAACGTTAAAATTAGTTGCAAATTCTGTTTGTCATGCCAAAAAACGTAAAGCTACTACTTTTTAAGTTGATATTATGAAAACTCAAAAATATTGAGAAATTTCAAAATAAAATTCTAACTTTGAACACCCTGTATCTTTTAAACCAGCAACATTTGTATAAGGCATGTTGGGCTTAATTGTCATATTTTGGTCTTTAGTATCTCCAGTTTTGAGATTTCCCATTCTTAATGAACCACCCTGTATAAATTAACTAGCTATGTTAAGGTGTAATTACACATAACAGTTTAAAAATTTTTATTAAAATTAGAGTGGCACCTAGTGGCAGTTAATTTTTGTTGATTTTGTTAAATTATAGTATTAACTAAATGCCTGAATTAGTTTTTTAGCGTAATCCACGTAAATCATAAATATATTTATAATTGTCAAAATGTCAACATAATATTTTACTGGTATTTTCATAAAGAAATGTTTATATTGTACATTGTAATTATGATTTTTTTAATGCATGTAAAGATTCAACGCTTAAACATGGACTCAACATAGTGGTCTAAAACTCCAAACTTAAAAGTTAATTTTTGATGTTTTGGCCACGTTTTTGGGATTTTGATCCACTGTGCAGGGGCCGAAAATTCGATCATACATCACCTCGGTTTGATGGTCGAGAAGGACTATGTCAGGCTTATTGGCTTGGATTAGCCTGACGGAAACGAGTAGTTCCGATAAATGCGACATTTCTCATTCTCGACAACGGACTCAATATCTCCGGGGACGTAAGGCGGCACTGGTGTCTGGTACACCCCCTACGAGTACCTTAGGTTGTAATATAGCGCCTGTAAGCCGCATTATGTCGGTGGATGTAGGCCGAAATCGCATATATGGGACACGCAGAGAGTAAGTGCATGAGCGATTCCGGCGCCTGACGGCAGGTCCTGCAGTAGATGTCTAATTTAGGCTTTCAGACGATTTGACTGAAGTTCAGTCAATGACTGACTACATCAGCACCTCGCCGGTCTCCTCGCCTGGTGTCAAATGCGAGACCGAGTTCATCATCTGTTGCTCCTTTTGCTGCCTTGAACAATCCTGCTTCCACTCCTACAGTTTCATGATGTTTCACAAACAGCAGGAGGGGATTTGAGCTCATGAGAATGTTACATGCCATACTCAGTACTACTCTGCAATGCATACACTCCAGGCTCAAGAATCCTCAGCCTCCCAGTTTAAGTGGGAAGTAAACACGAGGAACGGACGATCTCGGATAAATACTTCTGTGAATATTGATCATCCATTACCTAATACTATAGGTGGGGTGATAGGCAGCTGTCTTGTGGACAGCCCTCCTTCGTCATGCTTTGCTGGCAGTCTCCTAGAGTAGAGCTAACTCACAGGTCCCTCTATAGCAAGGCTGAGAAGATCCCTTCTGGCTCTGTGGTCGTATGAGGAAGTCATTCACAGTTCGTGCCACTAATATCCGTTATAGTTTTCGCGGCATGCCTCTAGTCCAACTATGGAGCCAGAAGTGACAACATCTTCACCATGAAAGTGAACCTTGCAACACCCCCCTGCCCAATTGCTGGTATAAAACAATTAGCTAGTGGTTGTACTTGTTGACCAGTAGCTCAGTTAGCAGGTCGTGAATAAGGGTTTAGATTGAACTGAGTTCTCACCAAAATCTAGATTGAACACCAGGACTTTTGCAAGTACCAAATAATTAAAAGTTTGCTTTAATAGAAAAAGATATTGTTAATTCTTGAATTCAATTTGGGAAGGAAGTAGAATAAAAAGATGTTATTAAATAAAAAGTATAATAAACTGGTATGAATATTTACAAAATTTACATTGACTCAGATGGCCTCTTTTAGTTACGAAATATAGTTGAGGTTGAAGACCAACAAAATAAACAAAAAAATAATGTGACGTTAGAAAAGTGACTGATCTCATACAAAAATTCTTCTGACCAAATATCAAATGTTACTGGGGACAAACTTAAAATTGGTCAGTCCTGCGAAGAATCCACCAACGGCTACGCTGAATGAGTTCGGTGTCAGTTTGAATCATCACTGTCAATACTGCAGTTACCCTTGAGATGAAATGCCAATTGAATAAAATATCGTTTTTCTGCTCCACCCAGTATACAATATTCAGTTCAATCCACCAATTATATCCTCTTCTCTTGGTCCAGATATTTACATAAAAAGAGGTGAGTTTTATGAGATCAGTACTATAGGCAAAACAATATAAAAAGCTGTGATGTTTAAATTGTCCAGCTACGTAGACAAAATATGAGAGTTAACACAAATTTACAGAGTAAATTGCAAACTAACCAACTTGGGATTTGTAAGACCTCAACTAACTTAAGTATCGATAAAAGTTACGTTAAATAGAAAAAAATACTAGTCCAACAAATAAACTAGGTATAGCTATGATAATAAACAAAGTGAAATAGATATTCATTATATTTTAAGATATTTTTTACTAAAATAAGGTAATCTTCAAGAAAATAGAACTTAGAATGTCTGTACACAGATAGACAAATAGAAAGATAAATATTTGCTAAATATAAAACAATATGATAATTGTCAAATTAAAGGTAACGTTAAATTAAATTATTTATTAGTTCTTTGTAGAGAGATAATAATGATTTCCAGATAAAGTAAAACAAAATATATAGCTTGACTATATGTTTACTACAAATAATTAAAAATTAATCAATTACCAGAGAACTAGACAAGGCAGCGTTTGTAAATAATACTAAATAATCATTCAAGTAAGTACCCGATATTTTAAATTTAGAAAAAAAAAACTTACGCTACAAAGGTCTGGTTAGTAAATATATGCACTTGTATAAAACAAATGCACCACATTAGGTAATTCTCACAAAGGTTCTAAACAAAAATGTTTCCTCAAAATGGGTACCAAACTCCAAATATCACCAGTCACCACTCTTCACACAGTTACCAATGTAACCAAGTGACTTAAAACAGCAACAGACAAAGACAGAAAACAACTAACTATGATACAAAATGGCAACATCCGTTGTCGGGTAAATCTATGATTTATAATAACCGAAAGTAATAAAATTAGTATACGAAATTACTACAATATCAGAGGGATGTTTAGATAAATTTCCAACAAGGCACGATAAATCGATAGTAATCGATATTAATGATTGCCGTTCTAAAGAACAACCAACGTAAACTAATCACCAAAAACTAATTCGCCCAAGGCATAAATTAAGATAAATTAGGTACATTATTATTATGAAAATTACCCCAAAGGTATCGTTAAATCAAAATAGCAATTTTTTTAATAATGATCATAAAATTACACGATAATACCAAAAAACATATAAATTTTATCAGACCGCTGAACTACAGGTGTTGACTTCAGAACGCTACACTAATAAAAAGGAAGAACCACCGTTGTGTTCTGCTATCTAAACTTGATTATCGTTTGGAAAGAGACAAACATGTGAGAGTACAGTATGAGCAATAAAGACAAATAAATATTTAGGCATTTTTTATAAGTGCAAAAATCTGCAAAATCAACTGTAGAAATCAGTGGCACCATCTGGACTAGACTGGCAGAAACTTAATTCATCACGGAAAACGACAAACTGGAATGAAATGGCTTGCAATTGCGTTACAACCTTCAAGAGGAACTTTAAAATCTCCCCGGAGCACGGAGGTAGTCAGTTTCCCATCCTGTTTTTGTAATGAACAGTAGTATCGTAATATCAGCTGCATAATCTGAATCTGAATAAGAGGCTGTCAACTATTATGACCCCATAGTAGAGGTGATAAGCCTTTAGAGAAGCCGCTTTCGGCTATTCCTGTAGGTTGCACAATGACCCGCCTTTTGAGCATGTATTTTATCCATTCCCTGAGTGTGCTTTGGCACCCCATAAGAGCATGGGGTGCCAAAGGTTGTTTTGTCAAAAACACATTCATAAGTACCCCCAAGGTGCACATTTTTATGACCAGAAATTTTTTGATTAGGTTGACTACATATTGTATTGCCGATTCCGTGATTCTCTAGGAGATAGGCTTGTTGAAGTGTTTGTAATAATATAATAAATCCATGTCTCTAATTTCTCTTCAGTCCTTTCAATAAGAAGGAAGTGAAGCTAATTGGTCGATAGGATTTTGGTAATGAATAATCTATACCTCCAGATTTGTGTATAAGGATAACCTTTACTTCTCTGCAACTTATTGGGGTGTATTTAAAAGCAACACAAGTCCGATAGGATATGTATATGTTTTAGATTCCACTGTAAAAAGGCTGGAAATATACTATCAATTCCTCGAGATTTAAATAGAGAGAGGTGTTAATTGGCCCAGATAACTTTGTTGTCATCCACTGTACAATTGGCAACATCCCAATCCTCTACAAATGGTAGTGGGTGGGTTGATTTAGATTAATTTGCAGTGTTGCCTAGCAACGGGACTTCACACTTTTGAACTCACTAAAGCATTTTTCAAAAAAAAAAAAAAACTGAAAATTCAATATTCAGCTTATACACCATTGGATAAACAGCCTGCAGCCACAGGTGGCCCAGTGCTAGACTCGGAAACACTAGATCTTTAGATCAATTCCTGGTAATTTAATTTTTTTTGTTTAATTTTTTTTAATACATACATGTAGAGATATAAACATAATTAGAGGTAAATAGAAATAAATAAAAATTACATGTAAACGAAATGGAAGAATAACATTTATTATTACTTTATACTTGGCAGAAAGGAGAAAACCAAGTTTCAATTAGTTGATGTTTCGTGTATTTTGACTTCCACAGGACTATTTAAATTAGAGTTTCCTTGTCGAGGTATGTATTTTCTAAACATTTAAATATAAACATGAACAATAAATAAATATAATCTGACTAGTCAATGGTGTTTATTCGTAATTGTTCTGGATTATATCCAAGAACCAGCAGATAATATGAAGCTATTTATACGTCGCAAGCTATTATATAAGAAATGCCTCTTGAGTTTCTTGTTAATAAATATGTATTTAATATTTTTGGAAATAAATGTAATATTTTTTATTGGGTCTTTTGAATTTACAGGTAATTTTGAATCCATGATAACAAATTGACGTATTTTCAGTTCAAAACTTGAAACAGCCTAAATAATATTATATATGCTTAAAATTTCATATCTTTATAAAAAATAATAGTTTTGTCTACAATAATCCCCTTTGTCCAGCATTACACTCTTCTCCCCTAATTCTTATGACAAAGTACTATTGCGGTCTTTCCTTGATTCTTTCTAAAATAATTTTTTCTTTTTAAACACATCTAAACTATGACAGAAATGCCAAAATTTCTAACATTTCTAACCTTAAACACAACATGATTAACTTTATTCATATCTTCTTCCCTCTGATGGGGCCACTACATATAATAAACCCATCACAGACATGTGTAAAATGCTAATTTCATACAGTTGAATTAACGGGCCCGTTAAAATTCAACAGATACCAATTCCGATAAAATTTGACACTACAGAATACAAAAATTTAAAAATATTTTTTTTAACAGTTCGCCAAAATTAATATTTTAACAGTCTGTTAAAATTTAACTGATAATTACAGAATACAGCTGTAAGTGTACTTCCTATTCATTTGTAATCCATATATCTTGACCAATAAATTGAACCGTTACAGTCTAATTAAAATTTGTTTGATTTTTTAGGATTTCGCCCTACACCATTTTGTTGTGGCAGAATCATTTGAAACATCTGTTCCATGGGATAGAGCAGTGACACTTGTCAAAAATGTCAAAAAAGTTGTAGCAGAGGAATGCCATATATTAGGTATAACTCACTTCATCATCAATTGTCGAGTGACACAAACATATGATGCTGGTTGTGTTGTATATTTTTACCTTGGATTTAATCATTCTAATATTGACGATCCTGTAACCGTCCATCACAAGATAGAAACAAAAGCTCGGGATGAAATTATAGCTTGCGGAGGAAGTATATCGCATCACCATGGCGTAGGAAAGTTGAGAAGAAAATGGTATCCTAGTACCGTGTCTAATGTGGGTGTAAAATTGTATCTTGCCACTAAAAAGGAACTGGACCCAAACAACATATTTGCCACTAATAATTTGGTTCACTCCAAGTTGTAGTTTTGTTATTTAGTATTACTAGTAATTATACACCTTTCACGTTGCCATATTTGTTTGTTGCTTTATATGTTTTATGTCGTTTTATACAATAAAATTTTAAAATTTATAGTGATAGTAATTGTTACAGATTGGTACCTCAAACATGATTGTACTTCTCTTCGATGGAGGAATATAATTAAACATACAGGTGCAGCGCCGGTCCTAGCCTTTGATCAGGGCAGAGCGAGATTGTTTTTCGGCGCCCTTTGGTCGACGCTTTCACTTCACGTTAATTCTACTTCGGTTTTATGTTAAATAAATAATAATTCCAAAATTTTCAAAAATCAACTTTTATTGCAAATATCAACACTTATTGAATTTAAATTAAATTAAGTAGATCTAATTAGTCTACTTCTGCTTTTTGGCGCCCCTTGCCATCTGGCGCCTAGAGCGACCGCTCCTCTCGCTCTACCCCAGGGCCGGCGCTGTACAGGTGACATCGTATACTATGTTGCAGTATTTTATAAATAAAAATTAAACAATTCTTGAATTGATATATTCAACAAACATAATGGACAATAAAAAGAAAAATTATGTATGCATAAAGGCTGTCCACCTAGAGAGTATTTGTTCCATAATTCTGTAACTATTACAGATAGAAAAAAAAATTGAAAACAAAAGTTGGTCAGCATTCACTATTTCGTTTTAGCTGGGTATTGGTCAACTTTGTTAAGTTAAATGAAATACCCTATATATATTATTGCATATTTGGTTAGTGAACGTCAAGAGCTTTTCAATGAAGTACTATAAGATGTACTTTCTTTGAGCGGTTCAGGAATTATTTGAAATTATATAGAAATTTTGATGGATGTACACCTTTACAAGACAAGTTTTATTCTTCTAATTTGAAATGCTTTAAAATGTTTCAATGCAATAGTGATTTGCAATAGAAAAGAGCTTTCAAACCATGGGTCCGGTTTTAGATTTTTTTCTACAGGATGTCTATAATTTTATGTCAAACTTTAGGATTTAAAAACCTCAATAACTTTGTTATTTCAAATGGAACACCGTGTGCGGTTTATCATATTCGATTAGAGAATTCCAAGAGCTTTTCGACGGCCTACCATACTTAATATTTATTTTCAATGGTTTTGAGGATATGATCATTTATGTCCAAATTTTGAGAAATAAAAAACAAAAGTTTCCAATTTTTGATGAATTTTATGCAAATTTTAAATTCCCCAATTCAGAATAGAGAGAATTTACTGATTTTCTTAATTAGAAATTTTTAAAATAAACACTTATGGGTGTCTTCTACCTTGATATGTAGCAGCGTACATTCTAGATGCTAATAAATAATTTTTGTTGCAATTCATATAAAACATCAACTTTTGTTTTTTTTTCTCAAAATTTGGACATAAATCCTTAAAACCATTGAAAATAATAGCAAGTATGATAGGTCGTCAGAAAGCTCTTGTAATTCTCTAATTGAATATGCAGTAACATACAGGGTGTTCCATTTGAAATAACAAAGTTATTGAGGTTTTTAAATCTTTAATTTTGACATAAATTATAGACATCTTGTAGAACAAATCTAAAATCGGATACATGGTTTGAGAGCCCTTTCTTAGACTTTTGTACTTTTTTACTTTCAGTATAGAAAAATATCTTTCTATAATTCTACATAGCAACTTATAACAGTGAAAATTCATGGTGTAAATGAAACAGCTACCAATTAAGTAGTTCGCCTGTACATTACATTGTAATCAATGGCGGCTGGTGGATGTAGGTTATACAATATCTCAATATTGGAGCATGGAACCCAAGCAATACTGTAAACCAAGACTATCAGTACTGATTGAAGAAATTTTGCCGAAAAAAAATTGAAAAAAAAGTTACAAAAATGCGCAGCCTCCCTAGATTCCTTCTAGACCATTAATAAAATGTTTACAAACTTTTTTTTTCCTAATCAGAAGGAAAATTTATCACCTCGTTTTTTTGTTTTCGAAAATTTTGATTTTTTTGTAAAATTATGAAATTTAAGTTCTTCATTGTGTAAATTTCAAAATGTCATAACTTTTACAAAAAATTAAAATTTTCGAAAACCAAAAAAAAAACAAGGTGATAAATTTTCCTTTTGATTACGAAAAAAAAAAAATAGTTTGCAATAAGTTTACTAATGGTCTAGAAGGAATCTGGGGAAGCTGCGCATTTTTGTAATTTTTTTCTCAAATTTTTTTTCAATTTTTATTACAAAACTTCTTCAGTCAGTACTAACAGTCGTGCCTTAAAATATTCCTTGGGTTCCATGCTCCAATATTGAAATATTGTATAACCTAAATCCACCAGTCGCTACTGATTGTAATACTACTTTATATGAATTTATTTCCACATTTACGTTATAAATTATTCAAATAGATTTGAGCTCAAAATCCTCAAATAGGTCAAAACCGTTGATATTTGTTTATTTTCATTCATAATCTTCCATTGTAAGTACAATTTTTAAATAAATTGATATTGTTAGAGGCAGATTAAAAAGTTTTATTTTTTTGCCAAACATTTTTGCATTGGCCCACTTAATTTTCTTCTCATGTATAAGAACTCGATTTGTCATTGCTGCATTCAAATTACATTTTTTTAGATTATATGGTTACTGAAAGTATAATCATTGATCTTATTTGTTTTCTTTGTTATAAAAAAATTAAGTGAAATAAAAAATAATAACGCTGAAAAAAAAATTTTTTTTTGCTATTGTTATTTACTACTTTTACAAAACTTATCATAGATAAGTGTTACTACTATTATAACTCCAATAAATTTAAACCGAGAGAAGTTTAACTTGGAGCAGTTTTAATTTATTTCAAATTTAATTTACATCAACATGATCTCCAGCATGCCTTCTGCAGTAATTTAAGTAGTTCAGTAGAATCTGATATAAAAAATCCCTAACATTCACTGAAATACAGTGTGTCCTGGGTAATGTCAATGATTTCAGATGGGTCTTAAGATTATTTTATGAAGAGAAGTTAATAAGAGCGTATGGTTTGAAGTACTTTGGTACTTTGTGGATCATATCATGCCTAGAAGTCATTGACCAAAATAGATATATTTCTAATTTGCGTATGACGGGAACTGCCTGCTAGAACAGTGTAAATATCGAAACCAAAACAGTAGAGTCTGTTAATCATGTAAAGAGGCCAGGCATCTGAAATTGCTGACATAATAATCGACAAACTTTGTATTTTGAACGGAATTACTTTTTATTTCATGTCGATTAACGGTTGTTTTAGATTGTCAGTGTACATTTACATCATTAATAAATCTCTACAGGGTGTTTTATAGAAAAATGTACATATGTTAACTGTGGATATGGGACACCTAGGTGGATCCAAATAATGCATGGGTAATGGATCTAACAATTTTCATTACCAAGATACATGGTGTTTTATCAATTTTGCCAATTTTGAATTTGATATTCAATATGTTTTACTTTCTCAATCAAATCATTTATTGTATTAATCATAGCGGAAATGCAGGTCTGGCTTCATAAAAAATATCAATTCCATATGTTCCAAAAACAATGTATACAGGGTGATTTACCTTAACATGTAAAAAATAAAAGAGTGTACTATTCTACCAAGTGAGAAAGCCCCTGCAAAATTTTAGAGCAATCCGAGGTAATTTATTATATTTTTTCTGGTAAAACCTGTAATGATACGCCACTGAGTCATGAATTTAAAACAGCATACAAGTACGTAAACATGTAAGTGCATCGCGCTAAGCAGTGGTTCTCCTGAGGTGATCCTCCCCTCCACTCTTTGCCGCTTCCTTCCGTTCTCAGTTAGTCACTTTGTGACATTAGTTGAGTGTGTATCAAATTGGATTTGTTTTCTTAGATAGATACTGTTCGATAATGCGTTTACGTCGCAGGAATACTGTGATATTATGGTGCAGTGAATGAAAATCTTGCGGAGTGTGTATGAGAGTAAATGAGAAAATTTCCCGACAGGCGCTAGCCAAACAAAAGAACGATTTTAGGCGCAGTGCAGCGTGTCCGTGACGCCGGATCTTGTTTACCAGGCCACAATGTGACACATTGCTACAAAATTAATAAGGTATTTTTTTTACATTTTTTAATTCTACATTTTTATAACTACTTTTGGTGGGGACAACCTACTGAATAATTATTCGCATGTTAAGGTAAATCACCCTGTAATAAAATTTTGAAAATCTGTTTAGATATTTGAAAATAGCGGAAATAAATAAATTAAATAGCATACATTCTACATTTTCACATTTTTTGATTCTACAAGTTTTATTTTTTTACACAAATTAAATTATATAGGAAAATAAATGAGGTAAAATTTGAAAAACTTATTTTATTGTCAATTTAACAAGATTATTCACCTTTGAGTAATTAAAATCCCAAAACATACTGCTTTAGTGTTATAAAAGTATTTGAAAAAGAAATTACAAGTCCAACCTTAAACCAAAACACTATTTTTATTCATTGTTTCAAACACTCTGCATAACGTAATTTTAAAAATAATATTAAATATTCGCTTAATTAAGAGGAAACAAAGCCATCCAATATGAATAAATAAATTTATTCTCTACGTTTTAAAATACTTCTCAAGCACTAAAGCAACATGATAAGAACGTTTTAGCATTTTAATTGCTCAAAGTTGAGTAATCTTGCTAATTCAACAGTAAAAAAAAATTGTGTTAAAAAAGCTAATATTCTTTTTCTAACTGGCCACACTTGGCGTTATATATAGGGTATATTTTATTTTTTGACGCTACATGTTTAAAATAAAAAATCTGTAGATTCTCTATATAAATGATACAAAATACACAATAGGCGAAATACTTTAATATTAACTAATAATTGAATAATGAATGCTAAAAATTTTTTGTTACAAAATAAAACGGCTAGGTTTTTTCTTAAAAAGCCCTTTTCCCCGATATTTTAGAAAAATGACCGATACAGAGCTTCTACTCACATGACGTGTGGAAGTAAAATAGATTGAAATAAAATAAAATCATTGAAAAAAATAATTGTTTTCGTATAAGAATAAAATATGTCCTTGGTAATAACTATATTTAATACAAATTTCGTTTTTCATCTTCCTTAATATTCTTCCTAAAAACAACTTGTACATTTTTTTTGTAGCATCAGAACACACCTTGGAAAATACAAAAATATGATTTGCATACATAAGTATTTGTTTATTATCAAGTAACCCATTTAATTCACGAGGAAAGGAAAAAACCAGTGTACCTTTAATTTGTACAACTTTTGTAACAATAAACGACCTGCTTTTTCTTTGTTGCTTCCATCATACCATATTAAAAAACAAACCAAAAAGTAATGTATATAAATACACAATAAAAGCACAGTAAAACTAATAAAAGTATCTATAACCTGGAGCACAGTAAACGCACGATACAAAACCACAGAAAAGCACTCTTTCTGAAAAAACATACAGGATATCCGCAGAAGCCGTCCATTACTGTGCCTAGCGATAAGTGGAGAAATCTACTGGTTGCTGGAAACCTGTTATATAAGTTCTTTGTGCATGTTGAATGTTCGACCTCTACCTCTCCTTGGTAAACTGCATTACAAAGGGCCGACTTTAGATCGTCATGTCACAGATCTACAAAATTATATCCCTGAAATTAGCCACATCAAAAAGTATTCATTTGTATAATATATTTAAGAAAATCGATGATTATTAATTATTTACCAGCTGTTTAACATGATAAAAAGTCAGATCATTAGCTGCTTTCTTTCGCCCTGAGAAATCGAATCTTGATCCAAGAAGCGCCAATAGCAAGAATGTATTTGTTAATTACTCAACTTCTATTGGTCGTTTTCGAATCAAAACGGATTATGATGCTGTGATCAAAGTCGAAAGAAAGTGACTATTATCAGACAGTTTATTCCTCAGTTTGATTTATTAAGTAGATAGCTGTCAAGAAGTTTTACAACAAATGAAAAGACCTGCCCTAAAATAGTAAATCTAATATAATAAAAATTTAAACATTTCGTAGATCATGCGTAACATATGTCGAGAGCGAAGAAAGTTTTGTGGATCGCCTCAAAACTGTTTTTGCAATAATGTATACAGACTGTTCAGAATTACATAAAAGGAGTATTATCTACTCGTTCGACTTAACTTGGTTGCTGATTTTGTGAAACTGCTTGTACTGTTGGAGGAAGAAGATTTTAAGTTCTCTGAACATAACCACATTTTCTGAATTTCCTAGTGTACCAGTCATCATAAATAGTGATAAGAACATAAAAATTAATTTAAAATTATTACGCAAAAATGGTAAATATAACGGAAAAGCAAATTAGAAATATTGGGAATGTCTTAAATGATTCATCAAGACCTCTAAAAGAACGATTTCGTGCATTATTTACACTTCGAAATATTGGAGGAACTCTTTCGATTGAATACATTCAAAATTCATTTAATGACCCATCAGCCTTATTAAAACATGAATTAGCATATTGTTTGGGTCAAATGCAAGATGAAAATGCAAATCCTATATTAATGAAAGTTTTAGAAGATGTCGAACAGGAACCTATGGTACGTCATGAAGCAGGTAAATTATATTTTTAATATAAATATTCATATAAATTAAGAGCAAGGTAGGTATTATTAAGAATAATAACTTCCCAAATAACTAGGCCCTACTCATAAGGTCTATCATTATTTCTTGTTTTATCCAGGAAACACTTTTGGCATCATACAGGGTATCTCAGAAATGTTTGACCCCATTCCAACACTTCTTACTCATCAAAACAAGAAAAACATATTCATATAATCATACATTTTAAAATGCTGCATTTGGGGTATACATTTTTATTTTGTCTAGAAAGGTATTTTATTTATTTGTATGAAATTTGTTATTGAAGTATTTATATAAAATTTATGAAGTTACAGTTATCCGTTTTCAACAAACTATGTAAATTTCAGTATTTTCCTTCAGAGAGTGGCATTAGAAACAGGATTAAATCGGATGATTTATTGTATTGAACAAAAATTAGATCTGGATTTTTGTCAAAAAGTAGACCAATATTATGATCTCTGATCTTAGTATATAAAAAAGGTACTGTTGTTTTATTTTGATAGGATGCACTATTTTCAAGGAAAATGGCAAAGAGTAATTTCTTGTGCTTCTGAAGTTTGTATATATTCCATCAAATACTACTAAAATGAACATTTGTTTGTGTTATACTTTTAACACTTTCGATATGGTTACCGTGTTATCACGGCTAAAACAATTTGTGCCCATTGAACGGTGGACGAGTTTTTACAAAAGCATTTTTCATGTGGAGCGGTTGTAGTGTGATCACGTTCAATTTATTTATTATATTTTATATTGTATTGGGATGTACTAAAACATCAGTGGTCCACCCACTTCATTATCTATGGCCAATGATGGATCAAGGGAATAGATGGTGCATAATCGTCTTGAATAATTGCATTTCGCAATGATTTCTGTTAGTATTTCTTAAATGTTGAAACTGGTATGTTGTCTGATTCAAAATGCTTCGACGAAAATGAAAAATATTATCCAACAAACAGCTGGAGGAATATGCTCATAAAATAATGAAGGGGGAAGATGAAAATTTGGATTATTTTCATAGCAGTGAGAGTTCAGATGAAAATGGCGAAGATGAAATGGAAATTGATAGTGTTTTACCATCCGATTTTGTAGACGACATTTCTCAACAATTTAGTGATAATGATCTTCCGTCGGAACCTGCCGAATATCATGGGACTTTTCCACGTGAATGGATTCCCCAAATTCAAGTGATGAAAACACTGTGGGCCCTTCTCCTAAAATTGACAAAAAATCTTCAGCATTAGAAATTTTTGAGTTATTTTTTACGGAAGATTTAGTAAATAAAATAGTAGAGTAAAGTAACCGATGGGCGAGAAAACTGAACGAAGTCAATGAAACATTCGGTGGACGTAATTGGACGGTAAGGTGGTGCCTTTAGAACGATTGCCGTGCAATTACGTAATGACCAACAATGCCTCGTTCACAGAGCACTGATAGCACGCGATATTGCTCGTATCGAGTTGATTTAGCATATTTAATTTTACGGACAGTTAAAACTGAGTGATATTGGACCCTTTTTTGATGAACACATTAAAATATGCCTAGAGTGATTTTCATTGTAACGTATGTCCCATAAGTTTTAGCACAAATTTCAACAGTTTTTTTTGTAAATAAAAAATCCATTTACTTAAAGTTTTGTAATACATAGTCATTAACTGTTTCATAAGCAACAAAATTATGAACTTAAAGACGGCCATGATCTTCCACAAGGCGTAAATTTCTACGGACATCATTAGGTTTTGGATGGCATTTACATCAATTTCTTGGACTTTTCTGTATATTCTACGTCGAAGTTCTTCCTCGTTTTGGGCTTCCCATCCTCCATTGTAAACTTTTTGATACAAACGAGATCAAAACTCTTCTCTGATGAGCCTGGGGAAGGTTAGGGGAATTTTCATTTCACAGAACGTTTTGGTCTGCTAGTCAATTTTGAGTTTATCTGACATAGTTACCAAATGCAAGGTCTAGCCAGAATATATCGTCCTCAGCGTGTTCTTCAATAAAATTAACCAATTTTGTAATACAATTAATGATGTAGCTCTGACTATCAAGAGGTCTTACTTGACCCATATCAGGCCTGGATACACCCTTTGGGGAAATGGTGCACCATACCAACACCTTATCTGCGAATTTGACTGTTTGTTTATATCTGACATTGTCAGGGACCTCTGCTATATTATCAGTATAAAAAACCATTATTTCCCTTAATTTCGGAGTTGCTCAGTGTAAAATACTTTTCGTCGTCCGACTCGAAGGACTAATAACTATAATAAAATCGCGTGTTATTTGAAAGACTAATCAGCCCAGTGAATTCGATATGTCGAGTTCTATGATAACTAGAAACTTGATTTAAAAACATAAATAAACTAGACAAAAAAGTCTATAACCAGAAATTAGTTTCGAATATACAGGGTCAACTAAAATTTTTTTAAATGGAATGCCATGTATATCAACATTTTTTGTAAGCTTTTTGTGGCCTTCCACTCCTGTATTATTATTGACTCTCCCAATCATTTGGATATAATTTTTTTTTTTTTTGAAATTATGCCTAAAATCACTACAATCACAATTTTTAATTTTAAGAAAAAATATGTTAGTACCAGTTATGAGACATCTGTGTGATAACACTCAGCTATTTTCACTTCCTAAAAGCATTTTGTTTTTTGGCTTCTTACGACTCTTTCGGCTCTTGCTCTGGTAAAAATTGTATGTCTTCCATTTTTTTTGAAGGTTCATACATGGAATATCTTGCTCACAATCAGCAATTGTCCGATAAGTTAAATGGTTCTATGGGATATATTTTTATTTTCAAAAATGCGTATTATTTCGGCTTTAGGGACTCGTCCAACTAAATTATAGATACTTTTCCGAATTTCTAATTTGTAAGCCATATCAACATAAAGGACTTAAAAAATTGAGCCGTCAAAATAAAGTCAAACAAATTTTTGTTTCCATAGCAATCTGCAATTTTCTTATTATTACCCATTTTAAGGCCTCTGATTTTGTGTCAAAACTTATGGGACTTACGTTATTGAAAGCCCCATTAATTTTTTTTGATACTGGATATGAAAATCAAACTTAATAACTATCATGTATTGCTTAAATGAAGCTGAAGTCTCCGCATTTTATCTTGTTTTATTCTACTCAAATTGGTCTAAACTAGTCAATGACACATTTTTTTATGTTAGAAGAATTATGCTTTTGTTTATATAAAACTGAAGTTTTGTTCTGCTAAGCAAGGCTAGTTATTGTAAGGTTCCCTGTGATACGTCCCGGTATCGGAGCGTGCAACCTCCGCTTAAATGAAGCTGAGCTTTTAACAAAGTTTTTTTCGTTTGCTTGCTGTTAAATTTCATGTATGGTAGATAGTGCTAAATCCTAAGCTTTACCAAGCCATTCAAAGCATTGAGAAGCTGCGTAACTTTAATACATTCTGTCTCTTTGGTGTTTGTATATTAACTTCGCTTGCTATTACTTAATACCTGACGTATGCTCGTAGATACAAAATAAAAGTTAGCTGCATTCCGTAATTTTGCTTAAGAGCCATTAACTTGTAATGTATTCTGTTACTTTCCTGTTGGCATATTTGCCATCACATAGTACATGCTGTAACATCGTTTTATTTGATGTATGATCATAGATACGAAATATAACTCCTGATTAAATGCATTGCTTGCTTGTGCTATATTTACATGTTTTGCATACACAATAATTAACAGATACTATGGTAGTGTACCCATATAGTACATTGTAAAGGCGTGTTTTATTTTTATAGAAGCACTTCCGTTTCGGCAACTAGAAAGCGGATACTAATATTGTACAAAAGCACACTGGTGTCACATTACAAAGTAGGCACTAGTGTTGTATACCACAGAGAATTAAATTCTACAAAAATGGAATAAGAGTTATTACAATAAAAAACTTATAAAACATGGTTATGTTTATATTTATCATTTTTTCCTTAGCAAACATAGTCATCATATCTTTTTGGTCTTTCCACGTTTCGTTTACTTTTTTGTCTTTTTTTCACTCACTGTATTATTTTCATTTGAACTTTCACCATTTTTAACTATATTCTCTTCTCCACCTTTCTCTGGTGACGCTGGCAACTTATTCAGAAACTTTCTATTTCGCCTTAAAAGATCTTCTGTATTAACGACATAAGAATTTGGTTCTTTAGCTGGATCTATGATGGATCTAGGCCTTTTCATGTCACGAATCCAAATCATAAAATATCATTTTTATTCAATTCTGGGAGATGTTTTGCTCTATGTCTTTGGTCATAATTGATTTTATTCTTTTCTCGTTCTATCTTCAGCTTTTCACGAATTTCTTTATGGTTAGGTAAAGAAGGTTTTAATTTACCTGGTCTCATAGGTAATACTTCTCTTAGATTTATACCAAAAAAGTAGTTTAGCCGGAGTACTGCCACAAGGTAGTTCTGTGTTTCGATATGACAACAGTCCCATTTCTTCATTAGATTTTTTACTAATCATACAGCTCGTTCAGCTTGTCCATTACTTTGCGGAAACCTCGGACTACTGGTGACATATTCATAAGTTGTGGAAATTTTTTTTAAATATGTGGTTCTCAAACTGTGGACCTCCATCACAATAAAGTTTCCTCGAAATTCCAAATTCGGCAAAAATCTCCTTAAGTTTTTCGATAACATCCTCACTTCTGGTTTTCTTTAATTGTTTGATAATTGGGTATTTTGAGTAACAATCCTGCACGACTAAATATGTTATATGTCTGTAACCAAAAAGGTCGGTTGCTACGTGTTCGAAGGGTGTGTTAGGTAATTCTCTGAGGGTCATGTGATCAGTTTCCTGACTGCAATTTTTTATACAAGTGTGGCATTTATGAACATAATGTATGTAGTTTTTTAAGTGAGGTCACCAAATTGTTTCCTTTGCTCTTGCCTTTCAGCGGTTGAAATCCTATTTTTTTTTTATCATGTCATTATACATTGATTTAGGTATAACAAATCTGTCTTGGTAGTATAAAATGTTATCATATTTCGTAATATCATTTTGGAATTTGTAAAAAATTTGACATTCTTTATTAACTTCTTTCTTTGTTGGCCAACCTTTTTTCATATATTCTTTCAATTGCTTCATCTCCTTGCTTTGACCATTTCTTATCTATTCAGTTGTCTCTAAGTTTGTCGCGCTCTTATAACTAATAAAGTTAACATAATAACAAATATCTTCATCTAAAATATCTTTATCTTCTTTTCCTTCCATCAGAGGTCTTCTTGACAATGTGTTAGGCGCATAAAAAGATTTACTTGAAACATGGTTAAATCATTAATTGATTTTCTTTTCATAATACTCAGAAGTGGCAAGTGGTCAGTTTGTATAATGATTTTTTTTCCTATTAAAAACTGATCTGATCTTTCACAAACCCATACACAAGTTAATGCCTCTTTTTCTATCTGAGCATAATGTTGTGTTTTATTTAAGCTTGTGGAGCCCATCCACCAAGATCCTGTAACTATTTCAGGCAGCCTCCAATTACATAGGAAGACGAATCTGCAAGTATCCTTGTTTCTACAGCAACATTGTCCAAAAATGTTGTCAAGTGATTTATAAGGCCTAAAACTTGTCGAACATTTTCTGGTTTTGGAAATCTAACAGCCTTAATATTACTTTTGTCAATTTTTAAACCGTTTTGTCCAATTATATGTGCAGAAGGCTAATTTCAGTTATTCCAATTTGACATTTACTCTTGTTTAGTGTAAATCCCTGTTCTTGTAATAACTTTAGAACTTTCTTCAATATAACATCATGTTCTTCTTTGGTATATGCAAAAATTGTGATGTCGTCCATATGCACTAATGTAACAGTACTTTTTCAAATTTGTGTCTTCAATACATTTATGTATTATTGGTTACCTAATCTAACTGATTTCAAATCAAATCAATATTTTTTTCCTTCCCTCCTAATTGTATAAGTAGGCACGGTTAAAAAAAAAAAGAATTGTTTGAGTAACTTAGGAAGAGATTATTATTCTAGAAAGAAAAGTTTAAAAAGGAAATAATTAATCGATTAGGGAAAATCGGACCTACCCTTTAAAACCAAATATTAATTCAATTGTGCTGGTTGTATAGCAATTTGTTGGGTGATCCAAATTGAACTTTAGGATTTGAATTAAGCGCCATTTTCGTTGTGTGAACGTTGGGAGTTTGCATTTGTACAGTTGGTATCGAAACACATGGCAAATTCATCATGGCGCCGTATACTGTGCAGCAACGCATAAATATCGTACAAATTTATTATGAAAACAGGCGATCAGTTACGATTACATTAAGAAAACTTCGACCACTTTTTGGACGCAATAATATATCAAGTGAGCGTGCAATTCGTGATCTAGTACAAAAGTTTGAAACAAGTGGTATGCTTATTGACAAACCAAGGGTCCGGTATCAACGCAGAGGTCGTTCAGATGAAAATATTTTTCGCGTAAGTGTAGTGTGCGTGAAGAACCAACCACGTCAATTCGTCGCCGTTTGCAGCAATTGACTCTTTCATACGGTACTACTCAACGAATTTTGACAAAAGATCTGCATTTAAAGGCGTATAAAATTCAATTGGCACAAGAACTTAAAGAAACGGACCACCAGAAACGCCGTACATTTGTGAACTGGGTTTTAGGGAACACAGAAGTTGATGCTGATTTTTGTAAAAAAATCATTGTCCGATGAGGCCCATTTTCATTTAAATGGCTTTGTGAATCGCCAAAATTGTCGCATCTGGGGTAGTGAAAATCCCCATGTTATTAAAGAAAAACCAATGCATCCACAAAAATGCACTGTCTGGTGTGCACTATGGGCTGGAGGAATCATTGGCCCATACTTTTTTGACGACGAAGGTGGCAACGCTGTTACTGTCAATGGTGTACGATATCGGCAGATGCTAAACGGTTTTTTTTTTTTCAATGAAACCAACGATTTGAACTTGAATGACATGTGGTTTCAAAAGGATGGAGCCACATGTAACACAGCACGTGAAACAGTCACTTTACTTCAAACCAAATATCCTGGTCGTGTTATCTCTCAGAGGAGTGACATCGATTGACCACCGAGGTCTTGCGATCTAACCCCGTTAGACTTTTTTCTGTGGGGCTATTTGAAGGAAAGGGTTTATGTCAATAAACCTGCTACGATTCCAGAGCTAAAAGAGAACATCAGAGGTGCAATTGCTGAAATAGAGCCGCATTTATGCGAAAGCGTTATGAAAAACTTCGCTAAAAGAATGGTATCATGTCAGCGGAGCCGTGGAGGGCATTTGGCTGATATCATATTTCATACCTAACTGCTAAGTTTGCACTTTATACTGATAGCAATAAAATTCAGATTTTTCCAGTATTTTGATTTTTATTCAGAAAGCAAATCCTAAAGTTCAATTTGGATCACCCACCTCTTAAGAGGATTTACTAATTTCTAGAAGAATCGTAAGTTTTTTTGACATTCTGAAATGACATCTACTTACATTACACTTTTAGGTTGAATAAATTTGAAATAAACTAAACCTTGGATTAATAGATAAATAGAAACTAACAACTAAATTATTTTAATTGCAATTTGATACCCTCGAGAAGAGGTAAGAATGTTGTGGTGTTTGGTATCCTTCAAAAAATTTAATAAGTATTGTTCTGTATTTAAGGGTCTACCCAGAGGGTTTATTTTACTATAAGAGCGGAAATTTAAAACCTGAAATATTTGAATTCTCAAACTTTCGGAGCTGCTAACCAGATAAGTGCTAACCAAATAAGAAATTTTATTCATTTAAAACTAGGGCCGATTCAAGCAAAATTTTAATTAATTGTTATTGAAGACACTTCAAAATTATTTCGTGTTTTGTTGAAACAATATATTTTTTTTGTTTTTTATTTACGATACGTCAAGATCGGGGCGTTTAGGTTAGGGTAACTTGATATTGTGGGTTTTCTATTATCGGACATTTATTAAACAATTGTAACAAGCAAGTCGTTTCCTTCCTTGATGCGAATATGTGTAACAAGAGTGTGATTAGTTAGTGGATTCCTGTCTAATCAAGGTGATCTGCCGGTTTAAATCAACGCGGGAAACCAGTGGCGCCTAAATAAATATATATTACCCCCCCATTATCTCCCCGTAGAGCAGAGCTTTTGTTATGCGCCTACGCTGCAGCCCACTAACTTGGTGATTCTTTACCTTCTTAAAAGGTGCATAGCACTAAGACATCTGGGATACCTTTGAATAAATTATTCATCGCTTGTTGATATATTTCAGGGGCTGAGGATATGCCAAATGGTACACGTTTATATTTTAATCTACCAAACGGAATTAAAGATATTGTGTAGTCTCTGGATACTTCTGACAAAGAAAGTTGCCAAAAGCTTGATGTACAATCTAATTTTGAGAAAATCTAGTGTTTCGTACCTTGACCAATGTTAGGTCAATGGTTGGTAAATTTATTTTCTCTCGAATGACATATTTATTCAATTCAGTGAAATCAGTGCAAATCCTTACTTAACCCGCGATCAGTATCCCTGTTAGATTCTATCTAACATTTTTACATTTATGGTCAGCATATTCAATCGAAAAGCTGTATATCGGAATCGATCTAGCTATGCCTTCCTAACCATCTACCTGACCATCCCCCCTCTTAGTTTATCTCGGGAAAACTGCCTAAGTATCTAAACCTTCTCTTTGTTGGGACGTGTCGAAATGTTAGTTGAAATCTAACATGCGACCAGGCACATAGTTTTAAATTGCGAGTTCTGTTAGATAAAATCTAACGGCGAGACCAATTGCGGCGGTATTTTTTTTTGGACTATTAAATAAAACTTTAGTGTTTGTGTTGTTTCTTATTATTTTGTTGTTGTGATGGCTTACGAAGAAGGTCAACGACGTCTACAAGCTCTTTGGGAGGCGGTTTGGGAAGAAGAACAAGAACAGGAGCAACAAGAGATTGATCAGCCAGTAACATCGTATCCGTCAGATCCTGTTTCATGTGATGAAGCTTCATCTGAGCACAGTGTACATAACACAGACACGGAACAATTGAGTTCAGATGATGATGGACGCTTCGAGAGTTTACAACGTGGTGCTGCAAATTATCCCTTATATACTGGAAAAGACGGAACTAAGTGGTTAGTACATAAAACCAGGAAACAACCAGGTAAAACTTCACGCCAAAATGTGGTCACGCAATTGCCTGGTGTAAAAGGTATTGCTAAAAATGCGAAAACGATACTAGATTGCTGGAAACTGTTTTTTCCTGACAAAATAATTGAGTATGTTACAAATTGTACAAATAAACAACTTGATAGAATGAGACTGTCATATGGGCGCGAGTCAAAGCATTACTTGCCTACTGATTTTGAGGAAATGAATGCCTTTTTAGGACTATTATATTTAGCGGGGGTAAAAAAGAGCTCAGCATCTAAATACATCAGAATTGTGGAGCACAGATGGGACGGCTCCAGAATACTTCGCAGCTACACTATCACAGCATCGTTTTCACACTTTAGTGCAAGCTATTAGATTTGATGATAAAGACACAAGGGCAGAAAGAGCCAAAGAAGATAACCTAGCCCCAGTGAGAGATATATTGCATCAATTTATCGAAAAATGTGTACAGCACTACACCGTTGGTTCATACGTAACGATAGATGAGATGCTCGAAGGTTTTAGAGGTAGATGCAAATTTCGGCAATATATAACTAATAAACCTGCAAAATATGGCATTAAAATTTATGCTGCCGTGGATGCAAGGATGTTTTATACACACAACATAGAAATTTACGCCGGCAAACAACCCAACGGTCCTTACCAAATGAACAATGATGCGCAAAGTGTGGTAACACGCCTTCTAAGACATTGCAGTGGTACTGGTAGAAATGTAACTACAGACAATTATTTTACTTCTGTGCCATTGGCTAACGATTTACGACACAACCACCGTCTGACCTTAGTAGGTACATTGCGGAAAAACAAACGCGAAATACCCCCGATATTTTTAGACACGAAGAGACGTCATACTTATAGCATCATGTTTGCTTGGAGGATAGATCCTAATAAATGCCTGCTAACCTCGTATGTTCCTAAAAAAAACAAAAATGTGCTGATGCTCTCGACATTCCACGAAGATGATGATATCGACCCAGAGAGTAGAGAGCAGATGAAACCTTCTGTTATCACTTTTTATAACCTTACCAAAGGAGCAGTTGATGTCGTGGATCGAATGAAGGCAGAGTATTCTGTTACAAGAGTGAGCAATAGATGGCCACTGACCATATTTTGCGCTTTGCTCAATATTGCCGGCATCAATTCTCAGATTATCTATTTTAGTAACACGAATAACAAGATACTTCGAAGACTGTATCTAACAGATCTAGCTAAGCAACTTTCAAAACCTCACATTATACGTCGATCCAAGGTGACATCTTTGTCAATTCCCTTACGATAAAAGATAAAAAATATTTTGGGCCATGAGTCTTCTGCACCTACAACTGCAGAACAACAGGGAGAAGTAAAACCACGGTGCTTCTTTTGCCCAAAAAGAAAAAACAGATTTACAAAATACTGCTGTGATACATGTACGAAACCGATTTGCAAAGAACATACAGCTAAAACTGTTTTGACGTGTACAGACTGCTTCAACCGAGATGAAGACTCATGAATATTTATGTTCTTTTTCATCTTTTTTTAATTACCATTTATGTATTTTTCATGGATTATCTAAGGTAATCTATTATGTAAAGTGTAATAAAAGTCTTTCAACAAATCATTGTGTCTGTAATACTAATTTACATTCCGAAATATTATAATGTCATAGTTATAATGTTATAATGCTAATAATAATATAAGGTGCTAAAATTAATCACAATTACGTAAACAAATAGAACACAATACCAGTATTCATCACAATTAGGGCAAAAAAATTGATAATATAATGAATGGGATTAAAAACAGTTATGTTAGATAAAATCTAACGCGTTACCAATCACGTTATTTTGGAAGGCGTTACCGATCGCGGGTTAATGGTTTTTTTTTCAGCATACAAACCATTGGGGAACACCAAAGTGTTGGGTTATTTACATCGACGTCTTATATTATGCCCTCTTTCACCATACGCTTCAGGTCTAATTCAACTTTTTCCAATAAAGGAAGTGGTACTCTTTTAGGAGTTGTAATCGAAAATGGCTTCCCATCAACTGCTTAACTTTATATTATAAGTCTTTTAAATTACCAGTGCCCTCAAATAGTTTTGTAACATTTTTGTGTATATCATGTAACGTCCAACCGCTAGTTTTTTTCTCGTTAAAGTCGTCATCCAATACTGGTAATAAAACATTAAATTAAATTTCTCAGTAGCTGGTTTACCAATAAGATTGTCTCGATTTTCTTTGACGAACATTTTTAATCTTTGTGTTTGACCTTTAAACGTAACAGGAATATTGATTTTTCCTATTACTGGAATAACAAAGTCCCCAGGACCCTTTAATTTTGTATTGGTCTTCTTTAGTTTAGGTTTCTTTGTAACTACATATATCGACGTTTTCTTTACTGATAATATTCACATCTGCACCAGTATATATTTTGAAGTTCATCTCCTGGTCACCAACGTTCATTAATACTTTCCACTGATTTTGTCCATTACCACAAATTTCACAGATTATTTGTCGAACTTGTTCCGTTTTCTCTTTGCAGCTTGTGGATTCTGTCGATGAAGAGTCCTCTACTGCTCTCACGTATTTATTTTCTACACATTTTAGCGAAGTCACCCTTAATATTACATTTTGTGCTTCAATTTTTAGGGCACCACATTAATACTGTGACTTGACTTTCGATCACATCTTCCACATTGCGGGTAATATTTGGGTTGATATTTTGAATTTTCCTCTTTTTCTTTTTTGCTTTGTGTAACTTATTTACTGTCGTTTCCGTTGTCTCATGTAGTGTTTTATTTTCTATCTTGATACATTTGGAACATTTTTGTTTTTGTTTACTATCTAGTTGTAGTGATTTGAATAGTTTGCTGTCCCTCATGCCTACTACTAACCTGTCACGGACCAGTTCATCGGTCATGGTTCCATATTTACAAGTTTTACGTAGCGCAATCACTGCTGCGATGAAATCTTGTGCCCTCTCATCTTCACGTTGAACTCTGTTATTGAACTTTGCACGTTCAAAATTTACATTCACCTTTTACAAAAAATATTCATGTAGAAAGGTAATCATACTTCTATAGGTCCGCATTTTTTCCTCGCTGGGGGTAACATTATCCAGCAACCTGTTAATTTCGGGCCCTATGTGAAGTATCAGGATATCCACTTGATTTTTCTCACCGACATTAGTTAGACCTGTGACACTTCTATACCTCTCATAGTTTACTAACCATTGGTTTCACTCAGAAGGTTCAAAAGTAAACTTATCAGGCGGAGGTACATAATTGTTCCACCAAATATTTGCATCTGATTTAGTCTTGCTTCAAGACGCGTCATTTTTTCTTGTAGAAACGCATTCTCCTGTTGCAGAGTCTCCATTTTTCCGCCAATTTTTTTTTTCATGCTGTTCAAGAATGATTCGAGTTCTTTGACTGTGATTTTTTTTGTTCAAACAGTAGTATTGAGAACACTTGGGATTCTTAGGAAAATAAAATACTTTTATTGAACTCACAGAGATCTGACATGTCTTAACCGCTATCTTCCCAGATCTGCCAACGGCTTCAATGTTGTCAACTATACATCACTATACAAGCTCCACTTGCAAATAATCAGTGCGAGGAAAAAAAATTTGGTATAATACTCAGAAGTTCACACTGTTCACAAAAAAACTGATCTTTTTTTATTCAATGAAAACATAATGATTCTCCTCGTCCCACGCGTATTCTGATAGATCATAATGGTTCCTTTTGTGGATAGAGCTTCATCAATAAATAACGTAGAAATATGGAAATTTGGGTCAACTGTTTGGGCTAAAAACCATTTGTACTCTAACAGCAGTCTCTTGGTAACAGATCTTTTACCCGATGGATATGAGGGATATAAAAATAGCTTTTTGACTACTTTGTGCTAGAGTCCGCGAGGCTGACCATAATCTTCAGTTGCAAAACAAATAAAGCCATAGGATCACTACAAAAGCAGGGTGGGACGGAGTACATTTGGTAAGAAGACATTAAGACCCCTCTTGGATATTCACTTTCCTGGCGAAGGCATCAGCCCAATCACACCTCAGAAAGAATAGTGGACACTAACTAGATTGTACAACTTAGTGGGAATAGGTCAAACAAAACAGAAAAACAACTTTTTGTAATTTAGTCGACGTTTCGCTACATTTATTAGCATCCTCAGGACTAGTTAAATTGTATTTTTCTTGTATAATAAGCAATATATTAATCAACGAAAACTGGTACAAAACATAGGTTGAAGTAAATACAACCTGGCTCGGCGGAAGAAAAAAATGTATACCGGGCAAGTAAGTTTCTATTTTGGCGCCCCCTAGCGGCGGATTTATAATAGGGGCACAAATAAGAAAAAAGCACCGCAGGCGAAAATCTCGTATTTTTCAAGGTCAAACGCTCTAAAATGAAAAGTTAAAAATTCAAGTTGCAAAAACATTTTCTTCAAAAAATGTATCATTTTTTAACGTAACTGGGTAAAACAAATTAAATCAGATTTTAGATATTTTTAAATATACTATTTACTTTATTAGAAATCTAAATAGCTATGTGTTATAATATATAGTACAGCAAACAAATGAGTGATGGCGAGTGGCGGGTATGCGCCGTTGACCAAATTTCAACGTCACCCCCTCCTCGGCTAGAGCAGAATAACAAATGTGTTATTCAGAGGTGTTACATATTAACTCTGATTTTATGGTTATTTGTTATATTATCTTATGTTGTTTTTATATGTAAATATCAATAATTACTCGTATTAACCGCTGTTTACATATGAAAACAATGTAGTGATTGGATAATAACTAGTATTTCTTTATGTAAGTATTTGGTTCCAGTCACATTAATTTGTTATAATTTACACGCCACTGGTATTCTACCTCAGTTTGTCGCACCAGTTATCTTTGAGTAGTGCATAACGATAACTGCGCGACCGCTCGCCATCCCTATTTGTTTTACTATACACATATAGTGCATTTCAATGAAAACTATCCACCCTAAATAACTTTGGATATATTGATTTTTGCAAAAAACGCAAAAACGAGCCAAAAAGAGAAAAGGGGGAGACACATTTTTTTTTATAAATAGACCTAGGATTAGTTCCACCCCCCTCACCCCAGAGCCACCTCTAAATTTTTTTTTTAAATGGCGCATTCCATTTTTTTTCAGGTCACTAGTTTCTCCTCGAAGAGCTCATTACAAATATGTCTAATTTGTGGTGTCTAAAGTGAATAGTTTGGGAGTTACAGATAAAATTTATTTGAATCCATTCACCTAGATTTTTCGAGCAAACTACCCGTACCAAATTTAATAAAAGAATAGGTAATGGCAGAAAGAATTTTTTTTGCTAAAGAAAAACTTCTCCTTTTTATGACTAAGGCGTATTTCTTTGAGATTCTTTAACAAGTGAATTCACTGAATGATTGTAGTGTAGAATACTGCCGAGTTTCTTACTATTTATCGTTACTATTACAATTATTTTCAAAATGGTGTACACCCTACAAGAAAGAATTGAAATTGTAGGTATCTACTACGGAAACAATAATTCGCCAATGGCTGCTGGTAGAATTTTTAATACTACTCATCCCAGAAAAAAATACAACACAAGTACATAATTGAATTGATGCAGAAATTTATGAAAACGGGATAAGTTGATAACAGAAACGCATAACCCAACGTGAATGCTTAATGACGAAGCTATGGAAGCTACAGTTTTACAAGCATTACCTTAGAGGATCAGCAATCTTTATCACAATTATCTAGAGCGAGAGAATTTCATCTAAAATAAAATTAGTACAGGATGTCACAATTACAACAAGGCTTTGTTTGTGTTTTTGGAAGGCCTGTTTAGCGATTTCTCCTTAGCTGGGCTATTTATTTCTATTAAGTTGGGCGCCATGTGACTTGTTGCCACGAAAATAATTTTGGTGTTATTCATATACTTATAGTTAATAAGTATATGGTGTTATTGCCTTGGTATTTGATTGTAGGAATGGAATTTTCTCAAGGTCGATTTTGATTATATGGAGAGGTAAGGTAGCCTGTTCTTAACCTCGTAGAATTTCTATGTGCCTTTGGCTATGCTGGCAGAGCTGAGTAAACTTCTCTTCGGCGGTCCTGGCTAAGGGACCTGTTTCTACTTCAGACTTTGTAGCTGAAGGATTTAATCAAGCGGCTTACTTTTTATTTATTTATTAAGGCTAAAAAAATTGCACAGGGGGTCCCTGGCAATTTGGCTTTTTCTTTAACCTGAAAATGACTTTAGCTAGTACTGAAAATATTTTTTTCAGTGTTTTTTCTGTGTCTGTGCAGAAATTTCGTCGTTTTACAGGGATGTAAATGCTTTTAGAACTATGAATTTAATTTTTTTAGTCGTTGAAGGCCAATAAATAATTTGAATAGAGTGTTCCTTACAAAGTTGAATTTTACTAGTGAGAGCAGGTGATTTGTGAAAGTGTAAAATTTGTTTGATTGTCGTTAAGAACAAAAATAAAATTGGACAGGGAGTCCTTTAGATGAACGTAAAATTCAGTCACAAAATTTCTTGAAAAATTGTTGTAATTCAGCAGACTGGACGGCAAATTGACCTACAACTCGAATACTACTAGCCTGCCTAAAAGGTCGTGCAAGACTTCACGACTTTTCTTAATAATGGACGATTTATAAAACCAAGAAAAAGTTTTTTTATTAAAATTTTTCTGTCGGAATCGAAAAAAAATTGTTTGAGCAGTGTATCTTTTTTATGCTTAATGCTATTTAATTAAAGTAAAAATAAATTTGAAAATTTATTTTCAAACGACTAAGTCGAAAATTATTGAAAATTTAAAAATTAATTTTTTTGTCATGTTGGCAGGCTGGCTCGTCCGCTACAAGGTGTACCAAACTCTAATTTTACAAGTTTAAGTCTCGTATAAACAAATCTAGTAGTTAACTAGACGCTGCGAAAACAATAATTGTTGCTTGAAATTATTATTATTATTTTGTCTTAAACTATTTTTTAAGTGTGTGCGACTAGCATCTTTTTAAAATTCATATGGCGGAAATGCAGAAATTTAGCATTTACTATTTTATGATGGCTTTGGCTACTGATGAATATTTGCCTCTGTCGACCACTGGAATTAAAATTTTGTGTGACTTCTCAGAAAGCAGTAAAATCGGTCAGACTGGTTTGTACTTATTCCTTATCAATGTCTCTATGAGTTTTGGCTATTTTAATGTTTGTAAGTGCACCGCGGCGCCCGCCGTCGTGCATTTGCTGCGGAGCGGTTTTTTGATAAAAATTAATTTTACTATTTTAGCATTTAAAAATCGGAAAATTGAGATAAATAATTGCGATTTGAAGTTTTGAATATGGTTTTTTATTCTTTATGTAATTTGCAAAAAAAAAGTGGTGTGACGTGATATTTTTAACCCGTGTAATTTCGGTCTTGGACATTTTTTTAATGTTTTTAAACACTGAGGGCCTTCTATGTGATCTGGGTGATTTTTTTTGGTAATACTGATTTTTTTGACAAAATTAAAAATTTTGGTTCTACAACAAGGAATTGCACGAGGATAATCCTGATCGTTGTCTCGAGTTTTGTGAAGTAGTGAGTGGAAATTTAATTGACACTCCAAATCTTTTGTACAATGCGCGAATTTTATACTCAAAGACCTCAAAAATTTAATGTTTGGTGTGGTATCCTAGGGGATAGAAAACGATGAGACTTTTTCTGAATCTCCTTGCACAACAAGATGGAGCATCCCCACATGTTGCTGTCTGTCCGTCAATGTTTAATGATACATTCCCTGGTCGTTGGATAAGTAGAAGAAGTCCGATGGTAGAGTGGTCACCTAGGTCACCAGATTTTACTCCTTTAGACATTTTTGTGGGGTATTTGAAGACGAAAGTCTATGCAACTCAACCAGAGTCGCTAGATGATTTACGACAAAGGATTGTTCAAGAATGTCAACACTTAACACCACAAGTTTTTCCTAATGTTAGAGAGGCGTTTTAAACGCGACTGTATCATTGCATGAAGGTCAATGGAAATCAGTTTGACACCTAATAAAGTAATTTTTGGTATTGAATGGTTTATTACTCGAAATCTTTTTTTAATACAAATAATATGTAGCTCCCAAACTATTCACTTTAGACCTCACAAGTTATACATATTTGTAATGAGCTCTTTGAGGAGAAACTAATGACGTATTAATTTATGTGTTACATTTTAACTTTGTTTATAACGAAGAGCATCATGTATCATGTTTACACTAGTTTTATTCTAATGTACCAACATTTCAATGTACGAGTTTATATATTTAAATTGTTAACAAATTAGTGCCCCTTATACTCTCGGTGTTTCGGGCACCCGCCCGGGTCGCCCGGCTCTTCCGATATAATATATAAACGGTCTTTACTTTCTCAACAATATACAGCAAAAAACACAATTTAACTGGTCTTAAGAATGCTAATTAATGTGGCGAAACGTCGACAAAATTAAAAAAGTAGTGTTTCTGTTTTGATTGACCTATTCCCATTGAATTATAATATCCATATACAGTATTGGAAAAAGTTTGAGTGCCTGCTTTGTGTGTGTGCATAAAGGATAAAAATAGTAAAGTCATGTATGCGACAGAAAAAGACTGTGTATTACTGTTGCCTTCTTCTGCGTTATTGTGTTTACGAACTAACGAGGGCACTTCTCCATATCATCGTATCCCTTCCACATATGATCCAGTACGCCTCCAGTCCTCAGTCATCACATCCCTTCCACATTTGATCCCTTCGCTTTCTACACTAAGGTTATTGTAGATAGAACAAACAACAGTGTTGCCAGATGCCTGGTAATTACCAAAATTTACAACTTGGAATTTTAATTGGTAGTTGTTAATGGAGCCTCTAATAATGGCATAATCTACGATAATTTTTTGGGAACGTCACTTTTTTATAAAATTATTTACACCTTGAGAAATAACTAAAATCGTTTCATGTAAAGTCCATAATATGCAATGAATACTGTTCCATTTTACTAACTGCGATGAACATTGGCGACATCTAATTAGTAGTAGGGTGGCATACGATTTTGTTCATGTAGCTACGCTCATTTATTTTATAATTATAAAATAAATGCTACACTGCACGAACA
Organism: Rhamnusium bicolor; assembly: GCA_029963845.1. Classification (NCBI taxonomy): domain Eukaryota; kingdom Metazoa; phylum Arthropoda; class Insecta; order Coleoptera; family Cerambycidae; genus Rhamnusium; species Rhamnusium bicolor. The sequence continues at coordinate 367,374 of JANEYF010003354.1, read as the reverse complement.
ATGAGAGATCTACCCCTCTTTCTGCAATGAGTGCAAACTGCACGCAGTGCTACATGTGGACGCATTTTTTTCAAAGGTTAACGTAATTTAGTCAAAACCAAAAAGATCAAATCTATAACCAAAAATCAATTAATGACGAACATAGTAAATGGTGTTTTATTAAGTTCAGAATACGTGAAAGAATCATAAAATTCCATAATATTATACAAAAATATAAACGAAAATGAAGATGATAATATAATTTCTGAAGTCGAACTTGACAGCCAATTTTTATTATTTGAAAAGTTTCTATTCAATATACTTGTAACTGTTTTACTTTTGTTTATTTATTTTTTTAACAGTAGCTCGTGTAATACAGCGGTCTTTCAGCAGGCTGTCTTTACAACCTGCCATGTCTTTCTTAGCAGCACGCTGTTCATGTATTTGCTAGAAGCCCTGTTTAACCATAGACCTATGTCCTGGTATACAAGATATGTGTAAATTATTTTATAGCAAGAGTTGAGGCGAGTGATCGGCCTATAACTTCATCGAGTCGGAAAGACGCTCCTTTGGGGATAAACACAGTATGCCTCTAGAAATGGAACGGAATTGTGGCAGTAAAACTGATTTCGGCCGGTTCAACTTTCTATTTTCAATGGTTTTTACATACCTCAAGGTTTTCTATTTGAATATTACTATTTTATTATTTCTCATTATGCTGCATGTGTATATTAATATTATTAATAGTAATTTTTTTTGCAGCCGAAGCTTTGGGAGCCATAGGCAGCCTAGGAAATATAGTAATATTAGAAAAGTATAAAAAGGATCCTGCAAAAGAGGTAGCTGAAACTTGCGAATTAGCATTGGAAAGAATAAAATGGTTACAGAATCCTGATAATTTAGAAACACTGTCACAGAATCCTTACAATTCTGTTGATCCTGCACCGCCAATTAAGTCTAAGAGTGTAGAAGAATTGAAAATTATTTTGTTAGATGAAAAAGCAACCCTTTTTCGAAGATACAGAGCAATGTTTTCATTAAGAAATTTAGGAACGAAACAAGCAATAGAGGCTCTCGGTTCAGCTTTGAAATGTGGAAGTGCATTATTTAGACATGAAGTGGCTTTTGTATTAGGACAACTACAGGATGAACACAGTGTACCTTTCTTAAAAGAATCTTTAGAAAATAATTTGGAAAATGAAATGGTTAGACATGAATGTGCGGAAGCTTTAGGTGCGGTTGCAAGTGACGAATGTATGACAATTCTGAATAAATTTATTAACGATGAGAAAAGGGTGGTAAAAGAAAGTTGCGAGATAGCTCTGGATATGTGTGAATATGAAAATAGTCCAGAATTTCAATATGCCAATACTTTACAAGATGTACAGTGATTTTTATTATTTAAATATTTTAAAATAAAACCACAATAATTTTTTCTTTTAATTTGTAAGTTTTCTTCGTACCTCATTAATGATCCCAATTTGTTATTTCATTTTACATAAAAAATACATAACAAATGAATGCTGCATAGTAAGTGCCATTTTCAACTTGTGAAATGTGTTCTTTTTTGTAAGATCAGTGAGCGGAAAATTTCCCAATAAACTTCCGGTACCAAGAACACGTTTATATAAAAGTTTGTAATTGCTTTAAGTTTATATGACTTGGTAAATTTGAAATCGCAGAAACTTTATTGGGGCCTCTTGCATCAGTGTGTCAAAAATATCGTTTTCTGAGGCTGCAAAGATGCTTGGTACAATTCGCTTGCGGGTTGTACTCTTGTAAGCGGTGGAAAACAGTTCTGAGGTCATCTATGTGTTTTTTTTTTACAAAAGACTGGCAGTACCAGGATATCGTCGAGATATGCCAAAATAGTGACTCCTATACCAAAACGATCAATTATTCTGTGAAAGGTAGGAAGTCCGTTCTTCATACCAAAAGACATTCTCTTGAATCTGCAGAGGCCGAAAAGCGTAACAAAACCTGTTTTATCTGTATCTGCATCATTCACTTTAATTTACCAATATTCGGGTTTGTTTGACAGAATTCAGCAAATGATCAATGCGTGGCATAGGATATTTATCGCTGACAGTCACATTATTTAGCTCACGATAATATCTACGTATATCCTTTTTTGGTACTAGGACAACTGGCGCATACCAAGGACTCTCGAAGTCGTCGATAACATCCATGGCCATCATTTTGCCAATTTCGACATTTAACATAGTGCCTTCGTTTTCTCTCGGCGTAACTATGCCAAGCGACTCGGCCTCGATAGGAAAGTCCCAGTAAACATTTCGAATTGTAATTTGGTCTTGCGAACATTGTGACGACCCTAGTGGCACCAAACATGTCTTAATGTTGTAGTATAATTGTCTGCAACAGTTTTTTTTATATGAAATATTTTTGATATTTCGAATTATGGCTGTGTCCAATTTGTTTCCTTCAGTTTTAATAGTTTGTCTACGTTTGATGGGGCAATCCTCAATAAGATGTCCAAGACGGCATCGAAAGGTACATTATTTGCCCTTTCTTTCTGAAATTTAGTTTCTTTTGGCCACTGATCAGCATCGAATCCATCAGCAAGAGAAGTTTCAACAGAATATATTCGAATAATCAGTTCATTAAAGGTTGTTACGTGATTACGAGGAATTCATTTGATAGAATCGTTACGACGTTGAATCAACGCATAAATGTCCCGCTGTTCAACGTTTATGTCAACTAATATGGTAATGTTTTTTACAACGTTTAGTAATTACTTGAATACTAATTAAATAAAAACATCTCTCAAGATATTTTTCAACGTTGATTAATGGTTACTTTGGATCCCTATTCAACATCATATGGCGAAGTTTTTGAAACGTAACTAACGTTTAGTAATTAGATATTTTACACCGCTAATAAACGTTTGTAGTAAGTGTATACAAACGTTTCTTAAAAGATATTTTCAACGTTGAAGAATGTAACGGTCCATTTTTAGATATAATTAACTTGCGTTTTATTTAATGCTAATTGCATAATTTGGTTGGAGGTCAACCTTAAAAATTCTAGAACCGACTTTACTAAATTGTAAATCTTCGATATTCAAAGCGACCACTGGACCTTTAGTGCACCAGCGCGAACATTGCGGTGTGGGGACAAAGGCGGAACGCTTGTGCGAAGACGGCTAGGTTTCGGGACTCTCTGCCGAGCCACGGCCGAGATAGGATGTGTATCTTCCTTGTACGTTACCTTGTGTTTTTAAGTTATCTTTTATTGCTTTGAAGACGAGAGCTGGGCTTTGAGTGAGCTAGTAGTGTACGTTGCTGGGATTGTGTTTAAGATTTTGTCTGGTTTAGCTGTTATGGTCAAGGAGTTACGAAGTATGTGACATAGGAAAGCTATGTGGGAAGGTAGGATTCCTTTCAATTATTGTTAAAATAGGTACCTATTAAAAAGTAAACAGCTTCCGCTCTGAGTGTGAGCTGGAAATTTGAAGATTAAAAAAATTTGCATCCAAAGGCTGATTTGCCTATCTATCTAGAGGTGGAGAAAGCCCCCTAGAGTTTTAGTTTTGCTCTTGAACTGTGCGATAAACTTTGATTAAAGGCAACCGTTCTTTCCCCCTTTCAACGGCCATAGTGCGTGTGTTTTTTAGACGTTTAAAATAGGTAACTTTCCTAGACTTTAGTATAAAACAAAAAAAGAAAGGCGGGTGGCGCCCTAAAATAGACTTATTAGTTGAAAATAATGTAAACATTTTATGAAGCTTGTATACTTTTGTATGTATTGTATGTACCTAGTTTATTACTTGTCAACCACGCCGTGACCCTACTGTTTTCTATATTATAAATATATGTATGTATTTTTTTGTGGGCGTTTTATTTGAATAATTGAAATAGCGAAAGAAAAAATTCGTTATAAGAACAGTGGTACTGGAACAATTATTATTAAACGTTATAAGGTCACGTTTTTAAAACATTTATTATTAACGAAAATGTCCCTTTCTTTCTACCACTAATAAATGTTTGTAATGACTTGTCTTCAACATCTATGATTTGCTTCTTTTCCACTGGCAAATCTATATTTCTTATAGGTTTGCAAAAACTTATTCTTAACGTCTTGTGAATACTAAAAATTCTCTGACAGTTTTCGTTTCTTTTATAGGCTTATAAATAAATTTTACGTTTAATGAAAACTTACAATTCACTCACTGATCCACTTACATAAAAATGTTATTCCAATGTTTTGTTTGATCTGGATGTACGTACGTTACAAGTTAATACATAGCGTAATCGAACGTTAGACCTGATGTAAATAGATGTATTTGCTAGATAATATACAGGGTGATACTTTGAAGATGTTCATCATATATGTATAATCCCTTGGATTTTAAAGGATTTATAGAAAGCAAAATAGATTAAATGAATTGCACATTTTAACAATTTATATACTGAAACTGAACTGAGGTGAATAAATGCTAAAAAAAAGTATAGATACATATTATTTATTAAAAAAAAAACTAAAAAAAACCAAGTAATTTGAATATGTATTAGTGTGCCCCACCTTATCATCTTGTTATCTGCATTCATTTCCAATGGTAGACCTGGAAAAATAATAAGTAATTTGATATCGGCCTTTTTTCAGCTAAAGTGAAATTGCAGTTAAAGCCCTTTAATATTAATTATAATTAAATAAGTATATCATTTACACATTTTTGGGTTAACTTTTTTTAAGTGAATTTTCCTCGATAAAAATGTTAAAATGTCAGCGATTTGACAGAAGTCAGTCATCACTTTAAATTGGTTATTACGTAATAGAGGATTTAAAAAATGTTCATAGTAACTAAAAAAAAAAACGTAAAATATTTACATTTATAACAGTTTAATTTTCAGGCTAATATTTCGTTTGGTGCGAGATATTTTTTTGGATAGTCAAAAACATTTTTTCAAAAACCAACCTCCGACTAATCCTTTTGGCGCAAAAGTTTATTTAAAAAATTGTGGCGTAATACCCAAAGAAGATGGGAAGAAAAATTACAATTTATTTTAGATATAAATACCATATATGAAATAAAAAACAGTATATTTCGTATATATCAAACTTCTGTAAATACTCGCTATTGATGTTAAACTTTATCAGTTAACAAATTCATTACAAAGCATTATAAAATTAAAGAATTCAACATAACTTGCTTTTTTTTTGTATTCCAGTTTTTGCATAGTATTAAGGAATCCTTTGTAGCATTTTCTAATTACATCATTTGCATCGTCAGTGAAACTCTTTGTGGACTGCCTATACAATAATAAAATGACTAGCTTATGCATAAAAATATACATATTTATTCGCGAAAATCAGATATGTGAAAATGATGATAGAAAATATAGGTATGGATACAAGTGTCAACTTTGACCAATTGAGATTTTCGCCACACATGAACTTGTTAGTATCCTAGATAAATAACCGAGTTATTCATTTGTTTGATTTTCACAAATAGTATTTAACATTAAACAAACTCAACAAACTTAAGTAACAATATATCTAATTCTCAGATAATTTAGTAATTTTATATTAAAAGTGTTTTTTTTACTTTTTTTTTTCGAACTATGTAGGTATAATATGACAATGTTTTATTTCAAAGCAAGATAACCTAAGAATCACCAAGACACCAAGTTTTAGCTATTCCATCACTTAATTTGTTGCCTAAAACTTTGACTAAAATGTCCAGCCCAACTGCAAAAGGTGAACGCGTTAAAACTAGAGAACGCAAAGAGATTGTTAAACAAATTTTAATTCCATTAGTGTCTATAGGAAAGGTGGAAAACATTCCACCCACAAGTAAAGAAAATCCCCGAGATAGTGGTACTGTACGACACTAGACTGAGTTATGGCAGTCACTGTATTAAAGAGATAGAATTCTTTATATATTTGTTTTTTATTTCTCTTAATGTAAAATGCTGTTAATAAAATACCTTTAACATGAAATTTCAATAATCATTTCCGCATAGAAAGAAAGAAATAATAAATAATATAATCTCAGTACCAACCGCTAAAGTATGGGCCTTTACTGGGCTATTATTCAGCTAGCATCTCCAGTAAAGGCCCGGTAAACAACCAGATTTGCTGTTTACTGGGATATAACTAAAATCATTTATTTAACTGCTAAATAAACTAGGTACTTATTAAAATTTGTTACTAGTAAATTAGAAGAAGAATAAGTAAAATACTATGATGGTTAATAATTAATTACATTGATTTCAAAACTATTTAGCTATTTTATACATATATTGGTATGCAAGTTATTTTGGTAATATTTCCTAAATATTTAATTGGTGCAATAGGATAAGTTCATTTAGTTTTCCTCTTTCCTTCTTTTACATAATATTTATAAAGGACTATGGGTTATTTACAAAACTGAAATCAGTGCTTGGTTACAGGACAAGGTGATACTTAGTACATCGAGAAAATTCAGGAAATGATTCCTGAACCTGTATATTTTGGGATGTCTATAGTTATTTATTTGTGGCATCCTATAACGTTTTTTTCTTACCTTCTTTGACTATTAAACCACTGTCCTATTTTGAGATGAAAAGCTAAATGAAATTTTGCCCATAACCGCTTCGTTTCGGAGATCGAGTGTTGATTAAAAAAAAATTCCTGAAAATCTCTGAAATGCTTGAAGATTTTTTATCATACTTGCTGTGCATAATGAGTACTTTTAGAGACTTCTTTGTTGTAAACATTTAAAGCATTTTTTTAATCAACTGTATCTCCGAAATAAATTAATTGACAAGACATCATTGGTGCTTTTCGTCTTAATATAGGTTTGAGAATCATTTCCTGAATTTTCTCGATGCATGTACTTAAGGATCACCCTGTGTATATTAGCTATAACATGTAAAAATCTCCGTGTTATCAGAAACCATAATTAATGAACTGGAACATGCCAGAAATATTATAAAGTAATATTTTCGAACTGTTTGGTCGGCAGTCTTAAGTCACCTTGTATAAATGTAATTTTGTATTTTCGTCTTTTCCCAAAACTATATGCAAGATTTCATTGATATTTCCAGAGATCAAGTGGGGAGCTAATAATGATCAAATAACAGACAATTAAACATACGTATTTTAAAACCATGCCAAAACATATGTTGTAACCTGTGAAGATGTTTTAGTGAAAATGGTTAAATTTGGTGATAATTTATAATCGACAACATAAAATTTAATGAGAATAGTAGTTTTATTTTGATCATACACAAAACATGTAACGCCAAGAAAATAGGTGTACGCTAGTTTATTCAATAATGAGTATTTCTATTCCTCAGTTATTTTCATTATGAGGCATTTATAGGGTTCATTTGATTATTAAAACACATGTTAAATTAAATAATAAACATAAGTATATAAAATTAACATAATTCATAAACTTTAAAGTTCTAAACGAAAGCATACCAATGTACGCAAATTCAAATCTGGCATACAGATGACGTATTCCCGCCATAAATTCTATTGGTCAAAAGTTAAGAGGTAACCTACTCCTTTACGGACCTCGTACACCGCTAGGCCAATAAGTTAAATTTAAAATGCCCATGCGCAGTGTCGAATATGACAGGTGTTATGTACACAGTAGTTATTTTCAACTAATTTTTGACATTTTCATAACGTTTCATTGGTTAATGGATTTAACTAATTAGTATCATCATTTTTAATTAAATTAACGTATTTAAAATGCATAAATTCCACGTTAACCGCAATCTCTGGTATTATACAAATCGTTAAAAATATATTTTTAAGAATATTAAAAATATATATTATATATTTTTAAACTTCAGAAAATGAATAGCTCTAATTTTTTTATTTGTATGTGGGAGGTCATTGACCAAATGACCCTAGAGAAGAACCGCCAGTGTTCAACGAGCACTTAATTATATCAGTTATTTTCGATGAACTAGAAAATATTTGTTTCATCGCCATAAGTTGATCCGGAATTTTATTTAACCATTTATCTTTGACAGCATTTTAATTAATGAATTATTCGCTAATAATGCTTATCTGCAATTTTAATAAAAAGTCATCTTATAGCATTCCAGAAACATTGAACGATGCTTTTGTAGTCTGTAATAAACTTCGAAAATCTCGGAACAATGTGACGGATTTGAATTTCTTATTAAGAAATTCGTGGTCAAAATCTCAGAAACGGAAAAGACAGATACATAAATTCCAGATCAACAAAGAAATCAGTAACTGCAATTTATTAATTAAAATGTAAGTATATTTTGGAAATTTGGCCAACAATAGCTACTTTCTAATCCAGATTATTAAATAAATTAACCTTTTAACTGAAATTTTTGCCCACGATATCCTGCACATATTTTTATAATATGGCCCTTTTAAATTCTGAAATATGGAGCCACTCGCCTATTGCTTGGACCATATTACTATACTAAGATTTAAGTAATTAGTAATTAATTATAATTAATTACTACATAAATTTATTTATAAAAATTTGTACTCAGTAAAAAAAATATGCAGTTCTTTGCTCAAGTTTTTTTAAACGCATTTGACAAATATATACCTTACTATTACTATTTTTACCCCACTGGACTGTGTAGACTGAATGGATGAGACTGGAATTGTACGAGAACGGCCGGGAATGTTCTGGAATGTTCCGGACCGCGTGAATGGATGTATAAATAAGACGCACGGTGGGTCGAGTCTTAGTCTTAAGTTGAAAGTGAACAAATAAAGAAGAAATAAGAAAGAGACTTATAAAGTATTTAATTGTAATTATAGTTAAGACAATCAATAATCTATCGTTGTTAATTATTAATTAAATAATAAAGTTGTGATTAAGTGTTACCTGGACTTTCAATCAACGAATCTACGAGTATAGGTGTTTGTGGGGATAGCAAACACGTAACACTATTACTAATGCGATTTTTAAAAAATCGGTTTGTGCTAAATGTATTAGTAGAGGTACATTAGAAAGTAAATTTTATTTAGTGTTTATGTAACATTTAATCGAAAGAAAATTACCACATAGGTCGTAGTGCATAGTGGTGTGTGTAGTGTTTAGTAGGAAATTAGGATATCAAATAAGAAATGCCTAATTAAGGTTTTTAAAGTTTTTATTAAAACTTTTGTGTGTATGGTTCATTTTTAATTTTTTCTTCAACTTAACTAGATAATAAATATGAGCAATTTTTTATTTTAAACCATGAATAAGTGATACAGTGTCACGAATATATATTTATACTCTGTAAATCCTCTTTTGTGGGTAAATATGTTAATATAAAAACGATTGACATTAAACTAACACATAGAAATAGATAAAAAGGAGCACACAAGTCATATTGATCCATTAAAACCTGGAACAATTTTGTTATTACAAGTGCTAATATGGAATGAAACATCACAAAAAAATGTGTTACAAAAGTTTGACAATTACTTGGAAAAAAATCATTTATCAGGGTAAATGGTATATTTCCCAGTCCTACAGTATGCAGAAATATATAAACATACATAACTATTGTCGAACTATAACTCCAATAAGTCTTATTAATTTTAAAATAAATTATACATAGTTTTGCTATGATTACTAATGAGACAGTGGAACTAGAAAATAGTAATACGTATTTTTTATTACACTTTGGTAAAACAAAAATACCTAAAACATTAGCCATGAAAAATATTACTGAATAAAGTATAGAAAAATAAATTGGATGCGGGCAATGTGATTTCTCAAATAAAATCTGGGTATATATTATAGTAGCGGGTGCACCGCTAAATTGTTGAAAAAATATTAAAATCCAAAAAACATTGAAACGACTTTTTAAAAGTTTGTTTTTAAAAAATATGTGTGAAACCGTACTCATTGGAAATAATATTTATATTCTGAGAAATTTTATGTATTTCGCTGCTCGCATTTATTTCTGGTTTAAGAAAAATTAACAGTTTTTTTGCATCTTTAATTTTGTTTGCTTTTATCAACTCCATAGGAGTAGATGGTAACAATATTATCAAGAACAATATAATTATAGTTATTATTAATGCAATACTAGCTATATTTTTGATTTCTACAAATGGACCATATGCAAAAATAACTATTACACCAAAAAATGTGTGTAAATTAATTTGTTTTAGAAGTAAAGTTGTGTTATCTTCAGTCATTTCTCTAATATAAGTTTTTAGTTGCCCTAGTCCATAGCCATTTGCAAGTCCTACTAGAAATCTACTTCCAAGCAACCAATATATATTTCTCGCTTGCCACATGATACACCAACCACATGCCATAAGTCCAATACTAAGTGTCATTCCATACTTTGACCCAAAACATGTTTTTAATGAAAATGGAGTTCCTAGAGTATTTCCTATCATCAAAAATCCAGCAATCATTGCGCTCTGGTCGATGTTGATGGGGATAGGCGATGTTAATTTCAATAGTTCTGGATATGTTGGGCAAGGCCATCCCAGCATTAGACCAAATGGAATGCATATTAGTGAAGCTGTAATAATAACAATATGTTATAGCAGAGTAATGTCTAATAATTATGATAATATTATTAAACAAACAATATGTTTTTACAAACGTCGAAGTTCAGGTGATAATTTGTTTTTCTACTTAATTAACTTGAAATTATAAAATATTTAAGATAACCAAATGTTCAGTAATAAATATGTGACTACTAGTAAATTTACATTATTTGCTAAGTAAATTGTTATCCAATTAAATGTTTCTGAAAGGCACTGAAATTAAAACAAAAAATATGAAATAGGGTGATGATAAATCAAACCGAACAAAAAACCATATAAAATGAAAATATTAAATTAAAAATGTATGTACTTATAAGAGAAGAATAACGTCTGAATCAAGTGATAAAGCAGTAAAGATTAAATTTATTAAGTGTTGTTAAGGACGAGATGTACCACATCTGTTTAACTTAAATCGTGAATCAAATACCATAAAAGTTGCATGCAATAAGTTAGCTGTATTAGAAATTTGCCATGCAACAAGAATGTATTGTCCTATGTGCAAATAAATATACTTAATGTTTACTTTATGCAGCTACTATACGGCAAAATATTTGTATAAAATGCTCTGTTATACTCACTACAACAAAATTGTTTTATAAGCGCTGTAGAACGACTAATACAGTCAGACTTTATACAACCAAATATTCGTTTATAAGATAGTTCGAGTACATATTAGGTAGGTAGAACAGCAATATTTTGTAAATGCTGCAGTATAAACGAATATACTTCAAAAAGTAATTCCATAAAGCAGATATAGGTACGATGAAACTATGTAATAATAACTGCGTCCATAAATGCTGTAAACGTTTTATTAACTAATAGGCCATTTTTTCAATGGAACTATTAATTTATGCATGAAATGGAGATTAGAGCCTAAAACAGTTAACAGATGATGAAACTCATATATATTCTAAACATTTTAAAAAAATAACTTTATTCGAGCAGGTCACATATGTAAATAAATATTAAGATTATTGATGGTGTAAATAAGAGATCCTTTTTCTCACAAACTCTTTATTTAAGCTAGGTACCAGTTTCGTGGTAATTATGCCAAACGTATTACCATATCTTCAAGCAACAAGAGTTAAAATACAGATATATAAAGATTTATCCATATTTAAAGGTAATAAACAGCCAAACAACAAACGTCATCATCACTTTAAAAAACTTATGTTATACTGTAAAATAAAACATTAAAACAAATTAATCAGTCTACGACATATCATATGTTCATAGATTAATCTATGAACATATGATATATGTACACACGCGTATAAACAAGAATTTTATATCATTGCACACAATAATTTAGAGCCGCTTTCAACCAAACTTGAATAGCACAAATTCATTCTAAATGTATAGCTCTTAGATGCTCTTAGATACGAGAGCTCTAGGTTCTTTTTTAAGGAGCTATCTTGCCATCGTGCCATACTGCATCGATGGTAATAGAATTGTCCTGAAGTGGGTTGAACCTTTGATGTGAAGATAAAATATATAAAATATATAAATGTACTTAAATCCTGCAACAACATTATTACTCAAGCTTTAAATAGGAAGTTACATGTATCTAACCCAAGTGTACCTAGATTGTACTGCTTACCTAAGATACATAAACCAAAAAAGTCGGTACGTCCTATTGTTTTAGCAATCGGATCGCCGACTATCTATCAAAATTTTTAACAGAAGAGTTCGAAAATTTACCTATTGCACCACCTAGTTTCTCTGTGATTAATTCCAATGATTTCATTAATAAGGTGAAAAAAATTCAGTTGCAAGAAGGTGAAATTTTGATCTCCTTTGATGCTTGTTCATTGTTTCCCAGTGTTCCGATACCACATACCTTGAACTATCTTAAGGATCTACTCGAATTAAACAATCTCAATCAAGATGTAGTAGAAAAATATCTTAAACTGACTAAACTTTGCATGAAACAAAATTGTTTCCGATTCAACGATAATTTCTACGAACAACACGAAGGAGCAGCAACGGGTAACTCTTTGTCACCATTCATTGCCAGTCTCTTCATGAACAGATTCGAGACGGAAGCAAAAGAAGAATTCGAGTATTTCCCCAGGGTTTGGCTTAGGTATGTGGATGATATTTTTGCAGTGTTCGATACAAATGTCGTTGACATTGATAACTTTGTTTCTAAATTAAACAGTCGTTTCGCGTCAATTAAATTCACATATGAAACTGAAAACTCTGGAAAACTGCCATTTTTAGATGTATTAGTAGTTAGAAATAGTGAAAATAAGTTAGAATTTGACATTTACAGAAAAGATACCATATATCCCTAAGGACTCTCACCACTGTGCTCAACACAAAATGGCGAGTTTTAATTTTCTAGTCCATCATCTATTAAGTAAGGAGAGGTTTGAAAAAGAAAAGGCATTGATTAAGGATATAGCTGCGAGTAATGGATATTCTGTAAGTTTAATTGATAAAATAATTAGGAAACGAAAGGTTAAAAGAGTCGCTTCGAAATTCCTCGACCTTTCAAAATGAAAGAGAAAACCCGAAATTTGTATCGATTCCATTCGATCTTCCATTCACCCGTGGTATTGGTAAGATTTTTAAAGATGTAGGTATGACAATGGTTCATTCATCGGGAAACAAACTACAACAACTTTTAGGCAATCCAAAAGACAAAATTGAAACAAAGGAAAAGTCGGGGATTTACGAAATTAGCTGTAAGGACTGTAATCAAAAATATGTTGGACAGACTAGACAATCAATTCAAACTAGATTCAAAGAGCATATGGCCTATCTCAAATATGGTAGAACAGATAAGCAGTAGTGTAGCCTAATATGCATTTGAGAACAACCATAAAATAGACATTAGCAATTTAAGATTAATTAGGAATGTAACAAATAATGGATAGGTGGATGCATCTGAAAGCTTGGAAATCATAGTGTAAAAATAATATGAATAGTGACATAGGGCCTATCCCAAATAGCCCGCTTTATTGGTTAGTGGATCGACAATAGTTTAGGTATAAATAGGGTAGATTGTTAGCATAAGTTTAGTTTTAATCATCTCCAGATGATGCCAACTTGGTTGGCGAAACGCGCGTCGAATGCAGTATATAGTGTTTTGGTGTTTCGTGGAAAACTACGTCAGTGTTAGGTAATAGAATTATTTAAAATGAAATGCATTTATTGCGGGAGTTTTCTTTTAACGTAGGTATTTTTAATAGATTGTCGCTTTCTGAATAATTTTTGCTTGCGTCGAACTAAACCCATGTTTAGATTTGGCCTAATCTCCAGCAATAAGCATAAATAACAGTTATTGTTTTATTTGACTAGATTAGACCGGATTTGTCTAAATAAATTTAATTTAGATTTCTCTTGCAAATATGCATAGTCTGATAAGACCTATTAAAAATGCAAGGTTTGTAAATGAATAATACTTTCATGTAAGATGTTTGTAGATGTTAGTTTTACAGTTTTTATCTTAAGAATAGGCTGTTTTAATAGAGATTCCATTATATCTACTTGTATGTATTTTCAGAAATTACGTGGTAAATGAATCATAAGATATTTTTATTTATTCTTGGAATATAAAATAATTCCAAATTTTAAAAAAATCGTAAAAATATACGTGTGGAGAAGAATATTATCAAGGCAATTATTCGAGGTTTTGTAGAAAAAAAATTGAAAAAAATATTGAGAAAAAAAGGTACAAAAATGCGCTGCCGACCCGGATTACTTCTACACCATTAGTAAAATATATATTTTTTTTTTTTCGTAATCAGGAGGATTTATTTATCACCCCGTTCTTTTTTTGTTTTCGAAAATTTTTTGTAAAGTTATGACAATTTGAAATTTAAGTTCTTCATTGTGTAAATTTCAAAATATCATAACTAAAAAATTAAAATTTTTGAAAACCAAAAAAAAAACGGGGTGATAAATTTTTCTTCTAATTACGAAAAAAATAGTTTGCAAATATTTTACTAATTGTCTAGAAGTTATCTGGGTCGGCAGCGCATTTTTGTAACTTTTTCTCCATTTTTTTTTCTGCAAAACTTCTTCATTCAGTACTGGTAGCCCTGCCTTAAAATATTGCTTGGGTTTCATGCTCCAATACTGAGATATAGCATAACCTAGATCCACCAGCCGCCACCGTAAGGGAATCGCTCAGAGCGATAGCAAAAGTTCACACAGAGAATAGGGAAACTTAAATATTTTCATTTTCATTAGTATTTTTCGTTTATTTTCGAAGCTGTCGTACAAGGGCGGATGTAGGCAGAAATGGTGTGTAATTTAAAAAATGCAGGCATTTTAAAAACATTTTTTTGTGATATTTTCTATGAATTGAAGCAATATTAAAAGTTCTTATATTTTCGAAACAAGATCTGTTTATGTGAATGGTTACATTTTCGAAAAGTAGTGTCAGTATCATTTTCAGTCGGTTTTTTTTTTGACAGCCCCGGAGAGGGACAAATGCTGCCACTGCCCCCACCCCTGGATCAGCACTTGCAGTCGTAGAAAGAATCTCGTGTGTAACTCGAATGGAAAGTATCTTTTCCTTTCTTGGATTGAGCTAGACTTTAACTGAAGTCAAAATATATTTTCCTAACTTTGCTATTCAAATGTACGAAATTTGAAAAAGTAATAAATCGTTCTAACATTTGTATCTGTATAGAGAACCAAGTTTCTTTGGAGCCAATAAAAAAGTTATTACATTACTGATAGTCAACCTAGAATTATTCCTGGATATAATTGAACATTTTTTGTCAAATATGGTGGCTTTTTCTAGAGAATAAGCTAAACTTTGTTTTTTAATGAATGTCGAGAAGATCATTTAACCTAATATGGATTTTTAGATAGTGTTGGTATTAAACTGAGTCTACCTATCACAGTAGAGGTTATCTCTCAAAGAGCCGCCTCGTAGATGCTGCAATACTGCACTACCTACCAATATAATTCATAGAATTATGATAAAATTTAGTTTTTATAAATCCACATTTTTATATTTTCATGTTATTTATAAAAATAAGGAGTTATTATATTATGTTGTTTTTTTTATGTATACGTGTAATCACAAATATATTCTGTGGTGTAATGTAGCTATGTGCGCCTATGCAGCACTTATTGAGCAGTGGCCGCTGCTACGTGTGAATATTTTGAGAAGTAAATTCAACTGCAATGTTTGTTTTGTAGTAAAAGTCTAGAAATGAGCGATATTTCAATAGTGGTGACAAGTCACGGCGACTTAACTGGTAACCGGGACTACCGATGACCAATGTTCCGAAATAATGGCGACTAAAGTTACTGCTGACTGTTCTGGGTAGCAGGGACCGCTCTGGCATTTACGCCACCCCGGATAGAACACAAATTGCCGCCCCTTTTAAAGTTATTTTTTTCTTAATGAAAGATGGTTTTAATTTGCAATAAAAACGTATATTTAAAAAGAAACAAGTATTAAAACTTAACATTTGGTACAAAAGAGCATAATTTAAAATAAAATAGAGCTGCAGTACCTATAGATACCTAGTTGATATATTTTAAAGATATTTACTTAGTTTTAAACATACAGGGTGCAATTTTACCGCTATTACGATTTATATTTCTTTCTCACTTATACTTAAAACCTAAACAGAAAACAAAAAGGTAGAAACATAGAACCACGGTAATACATTGTTTGTTTGAGTTATAATCAGAAGAATATTTTTTTCTCACTTTTAATTCTGCAAATTTTTTTATTACCTCTTTTTAAGTTTTGTAACGATAATTTTAACAAATTATGGTTACGACCTTGCTATCCTGTTTTAAATCGAAATGTCCTGATTTTGGTTCATGCGCGAATCAATCACTTGACGAGTGCACGGGCAGAACAGAACAGAAGAGTCTTTGGGTGTTCTTTGAGTAGGGAGGTGAGCGTAGCATTTCATTATCGTCAAATTATTAATTTAAAGTATTTAATAATTAGTACAATTTCATTTTAACAATTTGAGCATGTAGGGTATTCCTATGTTCTTGATAAAGTAATTATTTCCTTACATAGGCTTTAATATCCATTTTTATCGAGTTATATTAGTTTAATGTAAAGCTCGTTGGCTAATTGCCATATTTGCGCGTCCTTTACATTTAACTAAATTCATGAGTTTGGATCACCTTACTGGCTCTATAGATGAAATTTATATCGTTTATCGTATCTTATTAATAATTATCTTATCGTACCGCGTAAATTAGCATTATTGTTGCTAATTTGCTACCCTCACTTACCTCTTGGACTCAAGTCCTTTTTTCTTCCTGCTGAAGAACACGCAAAGCCTCGTCGTGACTAAAAAGTCTGTCTATTTTGATGTCAGTTAATTACATTTTTCTTTATTATTACAAAGCTACATATTTTGAATTTACGGATTCATAAAGGCTGTTGCCTAGATTTTTAGCCAGTATTAACGTATTGAAGACGATTAACTTGATTTCTTAAAGTTTATTAGACTACCGATTTTTACCGTAAATAACGTTTATAACTAGTACCGCACCACTTATCTTTTCTGTGGAAATTAATAGAATTTATTTAAATAATAAATTATTCATTATCTCTCAAATAATAATTAATAGAATTTATTTTTGTGAAAATTCATATAATTTATTTAAATAATAAATTATTCACTATCTTTCTTTATCTAAAAATTAATATAATTTATCTAAAAGGTAAAGAAGTATCTTTCTGCTTTCCTGTTATACTGTTACACGGTGTGACACTGAAATAAATCGCTATATTTCAGTTGCAGAACTCATATTTATTTTTTCCTCTTTTATATTTGTTTTAAGCACATTTATTAAATTGTGTTTCAAAAATTTATTGTCGGGTATTAATTTTTCCTTTGGATGAAGGTATATATTTATGTTTGGTAAACCTTATAATTTATTTCAATTTGCATAATTATTATAAATAATTAATATCGTAATTCTTAAGAGTTATCTTAGTGTTTTTTATTTTTTTACCTTAAATTCATTTTTAAATTGAATTAATTAAACTATAATTTATTACTTACAAGTTGAGTAATTTTTTGATTAATTAATTATCTTTTTTACTATTTTTGTCTCTTAACTATTTTTCTTATCACGGAAAATAGTATAACTTGTATAATTCAAACCTTTGGATTAAGTTGTTAATATCTGTCGGTAATTTTCTCATCTAGAAAATTAACCGAGTAGTAATTTTTTTTAACTAATTCTATTAGTTGATTTGAGTACTGTTTATACACAGTAGTTTTTTCTTTTGCCTTATTGTATTTTTTCGTTCAACCGTAGCTTCACCTATAACTATAAATCCCATAGGACAGGGTATTTTTTTGTTGGTTGAAATAACCATTTAGATCAGCGGTAGCCGTTGTTCCCCTAGGAGTTTGCAGTCTATATATCCTCACCAGGAAACTGTCCACCGAGCTATAGTTCGAGAAGGAACAATACGATCAACCTGGAGAGACTCTATTGACCTAGTTTGGAATAAGGTACTGTCTGTCTGTCTGTTTATAAAATCTATAACCTGCCAGGTCTTATCTTTCATCGTACCAGCCAAAGTATTAAATTTTGTAAATGTTGGGGTAGTTGCGGGGAAGGAAAAAATACAATCCCATTGGTCATATTTTTTTTTGTTCTGCTTCAGTTTTAGTTTTCATTATTGTTGTTCAATATAATTTTTCTCCCTTCAGGTTAATGTTGAAACCATTTATACTTTTTCTGCTGTAAATATTTTTATTTAATTTGTAATATATTTGTTTTTATAAAAATTCTGTTTTTTATTTTTCTAAGAGGGACGGGTCTGTTCTCATATTCTCGAGTTTGTTGGATTGATACCAGTAACTATTGTTATTAATATTTTTATTGATAACATGGCGCCCAATTCTCTTGTCTTTTAATTACTTTAATATCGAATAAAAAAGTAGTTACGGGAATCATCCAGCATTCTATAAGTGATATTTCATAAAGTTAAACTACAGTAATCACTATTTAGCTTTGTTGATAAATAAGGCTAAAAGCATCTTTGAAAATATTTATCAACATTTAAAAACTGTCCTGACCTACGAACCCACCGAAGTCACTAAGCAGCCGACAGGCAACATAAAAACAACCAATTGGACCACTCTTTGTTTATTAGAGGCCTAATAAAACAGGTAATTATAAATTATATCTTAGGGTGGTTACAGTTTATTTGATAAGCGATTTCATGTTCAATTGCTAAAATGGCTAAGCCGTTTAGTCGATTTTGCGCAGTAGTTGAGCGTAAAAAGGTTTTGATTAATTTTAATTGGGAAAACCTTCTTTTTTCCATTTGCTACTGATATTGGAATATTCAGTAGTATTCTTAAGGCAATACTAAGATTTGGAGCAAAATTTAGCATTGTTATTATTTTAAGAACATCACTAGGACTTTCTTTTTTGCCCAAAAGTGCACAAACTGCAGAAATTTCCTCTACTAATTCTAGACCGTTAATGCCACCTGATTCACCATCAGACAAAATATTTTCCAAATCTTTGCAAATCTTCATCAGTGTCTTTTTAGGCATGCTTTTCAAATCATATATATTATATATAGAGATTGAAAATGGGTACTATAGTGATTCAATTGTTCAACTCGACTATCTAGTGCGTTTATTGCTTGATCAATAGTATAGCAGGAAATGCCTGTATTTTTTCCATTACACACCATTTATGGCATTTTCTATTAGGTATTTTTCAATATTTGTGAAGTTTTTCGTACGATTACGAAAATTTGCCTTACGACACGAAGCCGAGTTCGGCAACCGTTTGGGTAC
The DNA here is from genome assembly GCA_029963845.1 of Rhamnusium bicolor. Taxonomy (NCBI): domain Eukaryota; kingdom Metazoa; phylum Arthropoda; class Insecta; order Coleoptera; family Cerambycidae; genus Rhamnusium; species Rhamnusium bicolor. The sequence goes on along the minus strand of JANEYF010003354.1, from coordinate 348,115 downwards.
GAAAAACGTTTTCGTCCGTAGTCATTTTTTATTCGATTTTAAGAAGAAAATAATAGATTTTTATTTGTTATATTTATTTTAATTATTGAAAAATCTGATCGTAATCTACTTCACGTCACTTTGACATAATCTAATAAGAATATTATGAGAGTTTATTTCATCTGTTTATAGTGTTCATAATTGTTTTTCTGTTTTTGGTAAATTTTTTGAGTGGAAAATACATCTTTACTAGTCTAGCCCGGTAAAGTGACATAAGGGATCGGAAAACGCTTTTCCGATCCCTTATGTAACTTCTAGTTGACGGCAATAGGGTAGGTTTATTAATTAAGCAAGTCTAGACAATAGCGTCTGACATCTGTCAGTTGAATTCTATGAATTTTGTTTACAAATGATTTTTAGTTAAAAAGTGTTTTGAGAATAGCAAAAACGGTTGTAGAAAACATATTGTACACAATACACCCAGAAAGTGCCTTTACTGGGCTTCCGGCTTCGAGGACTTGCTGGCGCTCGCCCTGGAAACTGCCAGCTCGCCCAGTAAAGAATTAGTTTCCGGTTTTGTTACGTAAATTACTATTACGGTCCAAAAAGTACTTTTCATCCTGGAAAAATAGTCGCCTAACAACCACAACAAAAAATAATAGGTACCTATTATAAAAAGCTGATCTTTTCTTCCGGATATTCGAATCAAAAAACGTCACTTTTTAATACAATTGAATAAAATAATTATTTATGTGGCACAAGGACGAAAAAATGCAGTTTTTCGTATGATTACAGAAAATTGCCACATGAAGCGAAGCCGAGTTCGGCAGCCGTTTGAGAAGAAAAAACATTTTCATCCGTGTGTTATACACTATTTTTTTTTTCGATTGTAAGAAGAAAATAATAAAATTTATTTATTATATTTTAATTGAAAAATCTGATCGTAATCGACTTCACGTCACTTTGACACAATTTAATATATATAGGAATATCATGACAGTTTGTTTCATTTGTTTATGGTATCCATTATTTTGCTCATAATTGTTTACCGTCCGAAAAGTACTTGGACGAAAAAGTACTTTCGGACTGAGAAAAGTAGGCGCCTAGCAACCACGACAAAAAGTAATCCCTATTATAAAAAGATGATCCTTGAATCCAGATAATCGAACCAAAAAACGTCACTTTTCAATACAATCGAATGAAAATACTATTTTTATTTGTATAATTTTCACTTTAATTTGTTAATTTTATATCGTTGTAAAAAAAAATATTTTGCATTCTGTTTTAAAAATGTTTGAAAGTAATTATGCGTGTTTGTTTTAATTAACAAATATTACACATCCAATTAAGGAACAAACTGGTCAAATTAAGATATGAAGTTATTATTTCATAAATTCCATTGTTTTTTGTATATCAACTCATTTTATTATTATATCATTATATCACTCCTTAAAAATTCGTCTGAAAGATTAATTTGAACGTCCCGCTGTCCAGAGATTATTTGTTTAATTAAAGAATAGGATAATACAGGGTGGCAATTTTGATCTTGTATAATTCTGAAATGAAAAAAGATATCGATACGAGGTGCGGTTTTCGTAAATTAATTTTGTTTGCAATTTTTTTTACGTGTTTTTATTTTGTTATGACACAAGATATACCGGAAACAAACTGGTCAATTTTCAGATAAAGGACAACTTTGTTACTTCAAATGGAACACCCTGTACATTTTTCCAAATTTGTACAGTCTATTTTTTTCGAAAATGTAGTACGTGTTCGGTGTATCCGGTTGTCACAACAAAATTGAAACACCATAAAAAAAACTTGCTGTCAATCAAAATAATTTGCGAAAACCGCATCTGTTCTAGAATTATTCAAGATCAAAATGGGTCAAAATATAGCTGGCTACCCTATACCAATAACAGAATACTAAAGAAATGACTAATGATTAACTAGTGTATAAAATACTATATTTAAACATGTAGTAGTAGTAGTAGCTACTTATTTTACTAGGCAAGTAGGCCACAATGGGCCCTTTTTACCTAGGGACCTACAGTTTAGCGTGGACTCCGAACCACGGTCTTCGACTGTCAATTAACCCACCGCCTGGGCCTGCCCTGCACCGCTAGCAGAGTGGCAAACCTCCTGCGTAGGTCTCTTCGACCCTCCACCCGGGTTCGCCTCTCCGCCTGCATCAGGCTAGCGGCCTTCCCGGGATTGTCTGTTGACAGCCTACCGAGTGTTAGACGAGCTATCGTTCATCCATCCAATTGCCGGACTCGATCAGTGCTGCTTAATTTCACTGATCGAATATCGGAAATTAAACGGATGTCCATACCTCATCCCCATATTTAAACATGTAAGTCAAGTTATTTAAAATATATTATTATGAATGATGGTAGCAGAGTGGGCTTATTCTTACTTACTTAGTACCGAATATTAGTAGTTCGATTCCACCGCGGGGCAAATATCCTTGAAATTTGTTTCTAACTAAAGTGAGATATGTATGTAATAAAGGCAGCCACACTTGCGACTAAGTTGTTTTTTCCAAAAACAGAAATAAATTTCAAGTTTCGAAAAGAAAACCGAAACTCTAATTCCACTAAACGACTGAAAATAAATTGTAGTTGTGTTTTTGTTTGTAAACATATCCACTACACGGACAATACAATCATGTCCTCTATTTACGACGACTTGTTTATTATCGGTTGTTGCTGCGTGCTGTTTCCACAGAGCGAACTCTGTTTATTAAAACAAAAACAAAACACGGAAACCCTTTGACCTTCCGCCACGCGACGAGACTTTCAGTTGTCGATGAAAATAGTCCCCGGCGACGCAAAGTCTCCTAAATGTTTCTGATTTTGGAAACAAGTTGCAAGTCTGTTCTGTTGCAATTTTGTCCATTTGGTCGAAATCCACCTTAACTGTCGATGCCCTAGCTGTGGTTTGGACCCCAAATAAACTGTAGGGCCTCGTCTCTCTTTCCTAATACAAAATCCTAGATTTTCAAGGGATTACTTCGGTAATTTGAGACGCGATTAAGAAAACGTTAAGAAAACATGCTTTTTCAGAATTATAATTTAGAAACATGTATATAAATTTTTTACTTTCTTCATCGTCTAGAATTTATTTACAATTTTTTTTTACTTTGCTTATATAGTACGTACGAGATGTAATCATTTTTTGTGGTAACTCAGCATCCGCTGCAACAATAAGGCTGAACAACTTAAGTGGAAGAATTAAACGCAATATCGTACGGTGCGCCATTCTTGATATATCGCCTCTACATAATTTTGAACTCGTACACAGTACACACACAACAAACGTCAATATAAAGGTCGCAAACATTCATTTAGGAGCTCCAAAATATGATATGTCGAATCTCGGGGAAAAGTGATACGCATAATTTAAATAGTTTTTTATTTAAATAATGAAAAAAAATGCCATATTTTGGAGAAATTTGTTTTAACAAGCCCGGATTTAGACCAGTTGGCACCCTGCACACTCGTCTTTTTCTTTTAATAGAATATTCTCTAGTTAGGGAGAGTAGATAGATACATTTTTTCTTTTGTACCTATATGTATAATGTAATATATTGTACATAAATAAAAAACAATAATCTTAAAACATGAATTTTTTATTTAGTATTATTGTACATTGTAGTTCAATAGCTATTTTTAATTGTGTATTGCTTTATCAAACCATTGAACTCACGATTCCACCCCCCCCCCATTGATAAAAACGAAAGGTATCAAGTTTCAAGATAAATTACGGAAATACACTAAGCGGTTTGCTTTCAATTTAACCAACATATATTCCTATTTCTTTCCCCAAGTTTGTATATCAAAAAAAGTAAATCTGAAAACATTTGACAACCATGTTTTTCATACTCTCGCCATAGACTTAGACAGATAGACTGCGCGGTCTAATGGGCCAGTTGAAGCAGGCATTGAGAGACAGCGATATGTTGTTTTTAATTTATATTCTGTTGTAGCGAAGGATATCAATGTATGCATATGCGTATGCGTTTTAGAATAAGATTATTTGAGATTTTATGTTACCAAAGTTGTTTTGTTTTTTGAAGTTTTTTTTTTTTACTTTAATACCAAAGATTTGGCGTAAATAACGAGGATGGCTGGATTTTTTTGTTTATTTTCGTTTTTATACATATGCCACAATGTACTACATAATAAAATATCATAATAAAAACTGCGTTGCCAGATTTTTTCTAGATCAATATTCACATTTATTTTTTAGAAATCTTTTTTTTATTGAAAAACAAAAAAAAAATAAAGAGATTTCTAAAAAATAAATGTGAATATTGATCTAGAAAAAATCTGACTTATTTGAAAGTTTTTATTGAAAAACAAAAAAAAAATAAACTTTCAGATAAGCGCAAATTATGTTTGCCCCTCCCTGGACATTTTTCTAGCGGCGCCTATGGTTGCCCATTTTGCCCTGTAGTTAATCCGGGCCTGTATTTTATGTCTGATACTGAAGAAAGTGAAACACCATCAGCAATACGTTTGTAAATGAAATAATAAACAACAGAAACATTTAAAAATTTGTTTTAATATACAACAAAAAGCTCAAAAAGAACTAAATAATGAGTAACTTTGTAAATGCTGCCTATATAAAAAAATGACCTGAACAGAAGTTGTTTGACTACAACACATATTTGATGACCTTGTTTTTTTTCCGAGGTGTGGTTTTGTCGACATGACAAATTTTTAATAGCAGCGTATATTTTCGACATTTTTTAAATAAGCATATTTCTTGTCTTTACGGATCACTAGATATTTTGAATTATTGTATTGATTTTTTTTTTTTAGAAAAATCAATATAAAATTAATTAACTAAGATAATGTTTTACATGTCAGCCTTTTTCCTGATTGGTTTACAGCCAAGATGATTGCATTCCAAATTTGAGGTACCTAGGTCACATAAATCAGAACAAAAGTTATTCAAGAAAAACTGTAAAACTGTATATAAGAGGTCATCTTTGAACACCACTTTCAGGGAAGCATTTTTTTGAAATATGCTTATATAACATTTTCGTCAATTTTAAACGAACAATATGCCCCTTTTCTGAGAAAGCGTAATTCCGTACACTGTGAAATGTCATATAAATTTCTACTTTATTAATGAATAACTTAAATGGTCTCTATTTACATTGTTCAGTAGGGGTCAACATCATATTCACTTATCACCCAAAAATCTACTGACCCCCCCTCCCAATTTTCACTAACCTTCATGTTCAACACTCAATTCCTATTATAAATCTTGATTTTTCTTTTTTCTTTAAAACCTTCTGTTTAGATTTATAGGCTTAATAAATTAATAACTTAATTACTTTTTAGGGTGAAAATAAAAATAATTTAGAAATGATTTGGTGGTGCCATATACCCTAAAACGAGAACAATTACGCAGGTATATGCTTTACAACTTGTGAAAAAAATATATACTATAATTTTTAGCAAAATTGATTTTTTAATACATCGTACTGTAGACAAATCGTGAGGCATACATTTTTTAATATAAAACAAATTTTAGTTTCGCAAATATAAACCAGGTAAGTAAAAATTTTTATATATATTTTTTTTGAATAGAAATGTTTTTAATTTTCTATATTCATTTATTTGTTGTATCCGTATAATTTGTCTTCGAACCTTCTTTGGGTATTAAGTTGCTATTCTATATAAATTGTTTATATATTTTTTTAAATAAACCATGCTAGCAAAAGGCATCTTCAGATTATTTTTTTCTCCAAAAAACCAACCAATGACTAATCCTTTTGGCGCAGAGATTTATTTAACAAATTCTTTAAATAATTTATAAGATGGTGGATACCCAAAGCAGGTGCGAGGAGAAATAGTTTTTTTATTACAAATAAATTAAACAGCGTTATTAACAAAAAGTAATAATTTATTTAATGTTAATGAATATACGAGATTTTCATTGTTTTTGAGAAATAAATATTTGTTCACTATAAATAAATTAAAAACGGAATTAATTTTCCTGAAATTAATGTATTCATCAACAATAAATCCACGCAATTTTCTGTAAAAAGTCTTATTCCTGAGAAATAAATATTTAATGCTCAGAAACAAATATTTAATGTTCAGAAACAAATGTTTAATGTTCACAAATAAATATTTAATGTTCAGAAATAAATATTTCTTACAAATAAGTATTTTGATTTAATTGATAATATTAAATATTCGGCTTTTAATCAAATAAATGCCTTAATTCTCCCAATTAAATGTTTAGTTCGCCAAATACAAAGAAATCATTTATTTGGTTGAAATAAAATTTATTTCTCCCAACTAAATCATTCTCTCAGTGTGTCAATGTTAATGTTTCAGAACAAGTGCTCCTCTTCATTAAGCTCATTTATTTATGCCTTTGGCAGGTGTAAGTAGGCCCATGTAAGATGTAATGTGTTAACTGCTTTAATTCAAGTCATGCTAGAAATTGTTCATATATTATATCAATTTTATGCCCAAGATTTCCATTTTGCCCAAAACGATATATCACCGTTCTTCATTGCTGCTTAAACGTAAAATCATTTGTCTAAACCGAGGTGTAAACACCTAGTAGGTATACTTTTGCGCTCCTAATTATTGTCAACATGATTAATTTCAAAATTTAAATTCTCATGAATTATTTACAAAATTAGATAATGTAATTTTTAAAAGTATGTTGATATAACGCTTGTGATATGATTTACAACTGTCTACAATTTAAATATAGCTCCCATGTTAAATTTAATAATTGGTATATAAAAAGGATTGATTTACGCAAGGAAAATTAAAAAAACTGGAAAATGGCACACAGCATCTACATACAGTAGGTATTACTCTGATTAGATGCGATAATTTGTAAAATTGATTTTTTAAAACAGTTTCATGTTTTTCTTTTATGGTATATAGCCTAACCTATGTAAGTTAATATGTGTAATGTTAATATTAGATTGCCATATGTCGAAATAGTAACATGAGTGGCTCTCTTTAGAATTTTTAACATGTAATATGAGAATCTTTAATATCAAAAGAGTAACAGTAATGGTATGCAATTAGAAAATATTGAAATATTGTAAGAGTGTAAGAATTATGAAAAAATTTTAACTAATGTTAATACTTTTAAATTTTATATTTTTCTCCCAAATAACTATTAGAGACTTTAAGTTTATTAAAATGATATTGTTAATATTGATTATATTTCTAAAATGAGTTACGCAGTAGTACTACTGAAATGTTCTTACCACAAATTGATGGTAAAATTTGCCATGCCCTTGATTTAAATCCTGTAGACCCTTTATGCACGTTTTCTTTTCTTGAATTAAAATTAGCATCTGCTTCATTTATTTCGTCCGTCTTGCATGCTTCCATTGTAAATTAAATATATATTTTTTATTTTGCGGATATCTAATTTTTTATAAATCTTAATCTTTATCCATTAGATATTAATCCTAAAAGAATATTGCAACTGTGGATGTGAATTTGACGTTGAAAGCACTAATTAATTGAAACGATACAGTTTGATATTTTATATAACATGATTAATAAAAATAATCCAAAGACAGGGTTGGTCTGAATCATCGGGATATAAAAAAACATGTGCGTATTCAGAAATTTGTGAAATATTATATGGAGACTACTAACACCAATTACTAAAATGTGTTCTTTATAATTTACATAACAATTTGTAACAAGATTGTTCATACATAGATAATATGTAAAAGAACGAAAGAGATTGACAATAAAATTTCCGTTTCTTTGATAAAAAGTGAATAATTAAAAATATTTACTTTTACTTAAGGTAGTCTTAAAAATAATATTTTCATATACTCTTTTAAGTGTGTGTGTTTATACCTAAGTACACATATTATTCTGATAAATAATAATAATAAATATGACACGTATATTAAAAACATACCCAAGATTTCGTCTGGCACCGAGAGAATCTTTATTTAAATAAGGAAAACCTAAATTATTTTAACTCGCTATTTTTTGAGTGGTATCATATACAGTGTGATAGAAAATAATTCATTGGAAAAAATTGTAGATTTGCCATAAAACGAAACTTTTACAGTCCAAATAAATTTTCAATTTTTGACCGATTACAAAACATGTGGCATGTATAGGTCTCATTCCAATATTAATTATTTCATTGTAAACATGTAAAAGTTCAGTTCAAATTTATTTGCAACATAAAAAACGTCGGCGACTTTGATCCCTTTACCGCCGTCAAAGGTGCCGACGTTTTTTATGTTACAAATAAGTTTGAAATAAACTTTACTACCTACTTTAAAAAAAATGTAAAAGTACCTATTAATTTTTCTTTTTTATCTGATATATTATTGTACATACTGGAGAACCTTTGATTAGTTTTCTATGTATATCACAGATGTAAAAATGTACATTCAATACATTTACGTCCACGTTTACATTCTGCTTAGTACAATTTTGGCAACATAGGTCATTTAAAACTACTCGCCTAGTTTCACGTGTAAATCAGTATATTAGTAAATACTTAAGTAAATAGTGCCTTTATTAGCGGAGTTCAGCAAAGATGCATTTCCAATAAAGTGACAAACGAGTGTTGCTATGGGGCGGCACAAATCACAAAATATGAATGAGCTTTTTAGATTAATTTTCAAATATTTGCTCTCTATAAAGAAAACTGTTAATTATATAACAATTCAATAACTCAATAAACAAATGAGAGTCGCTAGTACAAGTAGAAACAAAATTTTATTTTTAGATAATTGTATTTATTGTATTAGATAATTAGTGCCGAAACAGTAATACATATTGGAAGCACAAAAGTCTGTACAAACATACATACGAGTATATTGATATTTTTAATGTAATAGAAATTTCCAATACGACACTGTTAAAGACGCAAACTAATTTAACCAAGTGTATAAAGTATTAAACTGTTTAAATGAACTTAATTTGTAAAGAGTATTTATCTACATACATATACATGACGTATGGACTGGTAGATTAAATAACTAAAAATCTTTTTTTATTGCCAAAGGAAAAATTTGTCCTAGCAAGAAAATAACAAATTGCTTTAAAGAATAGTATATACATATACTATCTGTACATACATATATCTGACAATGAAAATTTACTAAATTGGCTAGTTATTTGGAAATAACATTTAAAATCAATAAATATTTAAATGTAAACACCACAGAAATTAGACAACCCCTGAATCTAAAGCCGAAACTGTTTAGAAGGGGATTACACTTGGAAAAACGTGGACAACAATTTCCACCGATATTGCCAGTGTCGGTGGCGGAATTCTAACCCGCAACCACGATAGAAAGATTTCTAGTTACGCTTGCCATCTCGCGCTTTAGCCAACTACACCATGGAGCCGATACTACACCATCGAGCCGACATTACACCACCCAGTCGATGCATGAAAACAAAAAAAAATATAGCCATTATAAATTTTAAATAAATTGTTTAGTTCATTATAAAAGAATATTTTCTACTGCTATTGCCTCCGTAGAATAAAATTAGTTAATCTCTGTAATAAATGTTTGTACTTATATTTCACAACTAACACGTTGAATAAAAAACTGTTTAATATATGACTGTCAAGTTCTGCAAACAAGATAACTTTTCTTACACTTGAAATGTTAATTTACTGTAGATGTGCAAGCAGCAAATAAGTTTTCCTTATACTCCAGAGAAATAAAACTTCCTCTGCGGAATGAGGCCGAACAAGCTGAATTTTTGCAGAGACCTTCGTTTTGATATTCTAATGACGCACAAAGAAATCTCATATGCCTACCCTTGTGCGTCTTGAGATATCGAAGGTCAAAGGTCATGAAAATCGGTTTTTCGCGAAAATCTCGCTTCCAGTGCATCTGACGTCGTAAGAACCCATAACAAAACTTACGTAAAACAGTATTCTCTACAAAATTGTTCATATACATTTTTTTCGTACAACCAACCGTTTTCGAGATATAGCATGATAAAGCTGGAGCACGCATTCGTAATAGGTAATACTGTTTTATACTGCAGAGCTATAAATATAAAAGCACTTTTCTTAATCTGTTAGACTGGAAAATTAAATTCCCATTATTAAAGCCGTTAAAAATTTGTTTATTCATAAAAAAATATATAATAAATAATTAATAACAAAAAATACATTCTTTTCCACACCACGCCTTATGTTTCCTTGCCTTCCTCCTCGTCTTCGTCGGGTTCCACTAGCACCTCGATCAACACAATATCTTCGTCAGACGCTTCCTCTATATCTGTTGGCTCTATGTCTATTGGCAAAACCTCTTCAGGCTCAAGGTCACTAAAGTCTTCGATGTTTTGCAACTCTGTTGACGGGTTCAGGCATGCCTGTCCGTGACACTGACCACAAACTTTGGAGCATGGCAGCCCGACTTTTCTACACCCGCACTGCGCACCACACCCCTTTATACAATTACAGAATATTGTATTTAATAGTTCGTCTGGAGCAGGTGGCAGTAGTGTTGTTTTAGGCTGTAATATGTCGTTTTTTAAATCCCAACCCCATTCTTCGAGTTGTAGATTTTTCCCTAGCCAAATCTGTACTTGGTAGTAGACCCGATAAATATGCTGTCGCGCTGCTTCACTGGTAGGTGGAAGGGATGACAATTTAACAGGTCTATTAAGTCGTGTAGCCTTAATGAATTGGGTGTATCTAAATTTGTCAAGGTTCACTTCATCTTTTGGAGCACCATACATAGCTAACAGAAAATGCTTTCCGTTCTGAAATACTGTATCTGGCGGACAGTTTTCTGCTTGAAATATTTGAGCCGAGTGAGTCAAATCGGGATGTTTCTCAAACAGCTGGTCGTACGAAAAAAATGTATATGAACAATTTTGTAGAGAATACTATTTTACGTAAGTTTTGTTATGGGTTCTTACGACGTCAGATGCACTGGAAGCGAGATTTTCGCGAAAAACCGATTTTCATGACCTTTGACCTTCGATATCTCAAGACGCACAAGTGTAGGCATATGAGATTTCTTTGTGCTTCATTGGAACATCAAAACGAAGGTCTCTGCAAAAATTCAGCTTGTTCGGCATCATTCCGCAGATGGCCTTTATTTTTACCTTATTTTCCTGGAGTATTAGGGTAATGTACATTTTTCTGTTGAGCATGTGAAAAAAAAGTAAAATACACATATGCAGTCATTTCATAGACATTCCATAGATTTTAGGAATGTTTAGAGAAGGTTTCTTTATACCTAAATTATAATATTGTATGGCAAACAAACTTTTACGATTTGTGAAGTAAGATTAGGTAGCAATTCTAGAGAAATATATTATCTTTCAAGTATGTAATTTGTGGCATTTTCTCGATTTTATTTTCATGTATCTAATATTGATCAGAAATAAATTAATATATCCTTGGATGCTGAAATCTGAAATAATTTTATTCTGGTATTTTTTCTGTAAGATCTATATTTTTTTGAAAAATTAGGCCGATGCAGAACATTTTCGCACACTGTAGATTCATATCTCCAGTTCGATAGTTCATGATTTTTTACTATACAAACTTTTCATTTACTACTACTTTTCAGTACTTTAATGAGATTAATAATTAATCGCAGCAATTAATACACCACACATGTTTTCCGGATGATAATATTAACTTCCTTATATACCTAGGTCCTCAAACGGGCACTAAAATATGTACCTCCCAAGGTGTCTAAAAGTTCATATTTATAAATTAAAATAAAATGAATGAGGATTCTGATTATTTCCTTAAAATATGCTAACATTTTAATCGATTTGAGGATTTAGTAAAGGACATAGCTTTGGACGTTTAAAAATGCAAAAGTGACACTATCCCATGTGCACCAGGGTGAAATTACAAAATACACCAACTGGTGAAATAAGGTTATTAAATAAATAAATAATACTGTACGTCATGTCAGAGTGATTACTTGCTTACTTTTGGAGCTAAAAACCACCTGTGTTCAACAAATCATGTCATCTGAGATATTCGTAACCAGTGAAAATGTCATCCGCATACATGACACGTAACGTGTTAAGACGCTTGGGAAGTAATTACTTATTTTTTCATGCACTACTTGAACAAGTGTACAAATAGCCGAAGAAACTTCAAAGATTATCTATATCTAATTTTGATTGAGTTGTGACCATGAAAAATCTCCAAAGTATTTCTTCAAAGGGATTATCAAAGAGTCAGCGATAATAAAGAATCAGGTTTTAATTATCACACTTCGGACTCAGACCATAAGACTCCAGGACCTGGTTCCTGGGAATCTTTGGAATCATGTTAGTTAAGCCACTGGCAAAGAAGCAAACCAACTTTTATGGTTCGAATCTGTTCTTTCTATGTGAGCAGATGAGATATGCAGATTGCATATGATATGCAATGCTATGCAACTAATGTCTTTTGTTAAAACTATTATAATCCCAATGTAAAGACAAAACTACCCTACATTGTTTTTAAGTTCCGTCAAAATAATAAATAATATTGACTAGAATGCTTATTTCACCGTCAGTGCTGATGAACTCTAAAAAAAAATTATTATAAGATAAACCAAATCATTGAAGATATTATTATTATTATAATTTTTCGGATTATCCGATGCCGTACAGTCCTCCCGTGGCCTCCGACGCCTTTCGGGAGTCGCGACAGCGCATTAACTACAGCAACTCCCCAAATCCCGCAAAGTTAGTGACTGTAAATACCAGAATCGTGTGCCCTCAGCAGACGTAGAGAACCCAAAATGACCGCCTTCTGCATTTGGCCTGCCAGCCACTCGGCTGATTTTTGGCAGGCCGGTATGATCTTCAGTTCCGAGAGCAGCGTAGGCTTTATCCCTCCGAGTACATCGATTATTAGGCCGACAATTTTGACTGAGTAGCCTGGGTACAGCACTTGAAGCTCGTACCGCAGATCGCTGACCGTCGGGAACGAGTAGTTCCATTAAATCCGTCATTTCTCTTTCTCGACAACGAACTCAATATCTCCGGGGATGTAAGGCAGTAGTGGCGTTTGGTCTACCCCGTACGAGTGCCTTAGATGGTAGTATAGCACTCGTAACGCCACGTTATGTTGATGGATGTAGACCGAAATCGCATATATGAGGCACTCAGAGAGTAAATGCATGAACGATTCCTGTGCCTGATGGCAGGTCCTGCAGTTAATGTCAGGAACATCTACACGCCACACGCGGTTACGGTAGACCAAGGTTGTAAACGAAATTGCAAGCCACTTGAAATGAATAAATATCTATTTGTCTGCATTGCTCATACTGTACTTTGAAATGTTTGTCTCTTTCCAAACTATAATCGAGTTAGGTAGCAGAATACTACGGTGCTACTTTCTTCTTACTAGTGTAGCGCTCTGAAGACAACATCTCTAGTTCAGCGGTCTGGTAAAATTTATTTGTTTTCCGGTATTATCGTGTAATTTTATGATCATCATTATTTAAAAAGTTGCTATATTGATTTAACGTACCTTTAAGGTAATTTTCATAAATTGTATCGTATTCATCTTAATTTACGCCTTGGGCGAATTTGCTTTCCGGTGATCAGTTCACATTGGTGGTTCTTTGAAACAGCCATCGTTAATACTGATTAGTATTGATTTATCGTGCCTTGTTGGCAATTTATCTAATATCTCTCTGATATGGTAATAATTTAATGTGCTAATTTAAACTAACTTTCGGTTATTGTAAATTTTAGATTTAACCAGCAACAGATGTCGCCATTTTGTATCGTAGTTAGTTGTTTTCTGTCTTTGTCTGTTGATGTTTTAGGTCACTTGGCTACGTTGGTAGCTCTGTAAAAAGTGGTGACTGTTGACATTTGGAGATTGGTACACCTTTTTGGACTAAACCTATTTGTTTATAATCTTTGTGAAAATTATCTAATGTGGTGCATTTGTTTTGTGGTGGATCATGTTATACCAGTGCATATATTTACTAACCAGACCTCAGTAACGTAAGGTTTTTCTAAATTTAAAATACCGAATGGTTACTTGAACGTTTACTTAGTATTTAGTCAGGAGCGGTGCTCTAGTGGAGCCTTGCCTAGGTCTCTGGCAAAGATAGCTGCCTAGTTATCTGGCAATTGATTAATTTTTGATTATCTGCAGTAAACATATAGTCAAGCCATATATCTTTATGTAACTTTATCTGGAATTCATTATTACCTCTCTCCGAGGAACTAATAAGTAATTTAATTTAACGTTACCTTTAATTTGAAAATTATCATATTGTTTTATATTTAGCAAATATTTATTTACGTTATCTTTCTAGTTGTCTGTGTGTATACAGACATTCGAAATTCTATTTTCTTGAGGATTACCTTCTTTTAGTAAAAATATCTTAACATATAGTGAATACATATTTCACTTTGTTTATTATCATAGCTACACCTAGTTTATTTGTTGGACTAGTATTTTCTCTATTTAACGTAACTTTTATCGATACTTAAGTTAGTTGAAGTCTTCAACTTCCTAAAATATTGTGGGATACCGATCCTAGTTTGTTTAGTTTGCAATTTACTCTGTAAATTTGTGTTAACTCTCATATGTTGTCTACGTAGCTGGATAATTCAAAGGTCACAACTTTTTACTTTGTTTTGCCTATAATACTGATCTCATAAAACTCTCCCCTTTTTTATGTAAATACCTGGACCAAGAGAAGAGGATAACTGGTGGATCGAACTTATCATTATATACTGGGTGGAGCAGGAAAACGATATTTTATACAAGTGGCCTTTTTTCTCAAAGGTAACTGCAGTGCTGACAGTGGTGATTCAAACTGACACCGCACCCATTAAGAGCTTAGCCGTTGGTGGATTCTTCGTTGAACTAACCCATTTGAAGTTACGTAAGATCTTCGTCCCCAGTTATATTTGGTCAGAAGAATCTTTGTAAGAGATCAGTCACTTTTTTTTGTTTATTTCTTGGTCTTCAACCAAAACTAGGTTTTTTAATTAAAAAAGACCATATTTGCCTAAGTAAATTTTTGTACATATACCAATCTTTATTATACTTTTTATTAAATAATATCTTTTTATTCGACTTCCTTCCCAACAGAATTCAAGTTTTAACGTTATCTTTACCTTTTAAAGTAAACTTTTAATTATTTGGTACTTGCAAAAGTCCTGGCGCCCAGCCTAGATTTTGGTGAGAATTCAAATCAATCTAAGCCCTTATTCACGACCTGCTAACTGAGCTACCGATCAATAAGTACAACCTTCAGCTAATTGTGTTATGCCAGCAATTGGACGGGGGGTGAAACCTCCTCTCCTGTGTTCAAGGCATTAGTATAAATTAAGGTATGGACCAGACAAGTTACATGAATCATATTTGAGATACATGAATCGTAAAAACCTGGCAGCTTTACGCATACAATGTATCCCAGGACAGCTGTAAAGAACAACAAATTGCCCTTGGGGATTTTGTGTCAAGATTTAATTTTGACAAGCGGATGTTAAAAATATACTAGATAAAATAAATTTAATTTTCAGTAGTAAAAAGTGTTTTAAATAAGTGTAGTGGATAAGGGATATTTATATAGGAGTAGAGACGAGGTACGGAAGAAGGAACGCTGGTGAGTATATAGATGAAAACAATTCGGTTAATAAATAAAAGTGACAGAGATATTTAACATAAATTTCTGATACACATTTGGTTAATAAACGTTTTTACAAAAGTTTTTATTTATTTATTTACTTTTTCTAAATTTGACAGTTAAATTAAGTTAGGTTAGAAAATCCAAATTTGACATTTCAAATAATAAAATAAGTGAAAACAAAATATTCGGCATCTGGGTATTACCCGGAGCAAAAGAAAAGGATATGAAGGTCAAAAGTACACAACATCAAAAGCAGAAGAAACAGTAAGAATAAGTCCTGGAGTGGGTTGGAACCTTTGATGTGAAGATAACACTGACGTAGTTTTCCACGAAACACCAAAACACTATATGCTGCACTCGACGCGCGTTTCGCCAACCAAGTTGGCATCATCTGGAGATGATTAAAAGTGAGATTAAAAGTTTTAATCATCTCCAGATGATGCCAACTTGGTTGGCGAAACGCGCGTCGAGTGCAGTATATAGTGTTTTGGTGTTTCGTGGGAAACTACGTCAGTGTTAGTAAAAATAAGGAAAAAAGAAGAACGAAGACTCGACGATGATATCGTCCTCCTCGTCATCGTTGGAGGATGAGGCGAGGAGTGCAAATATTGCTAGAACTACCAAAAACTAAGAAACTTTGGACACAACGGAGACGACACAAATGGAAAATTTGGGAAACATAATGAAATTAAGACACCGTGCAATAGATGAACAAGACAAAACTTTTACGCACCCAACGACGAAGAAAAGGACCATTGAGGAGAAGACAAAAGAAACAACAATAGAAAACAAGTTTAAAACATTGAAAGATAATAAAAATGTTAGCAAGAACATAAACAAGACAGTACATGAAATGAAGACAACGACAAGCCAAAAAAATAGTACCACAAACAAAAAACCAAAGCAAGAAAGACCACCACCAATAATAATACATGGTAAATTTGAGGACCAGAAAGGAATAATAGTGTTCTTGAAGAATACAATGAGCAAAAGGTTTCATTTCAAAAATACCCCCAATAACACGGGGGTTTATCTGGACGACATGAGTGACTACAAAAGGTGTATCGCCTATTTCGAGGATGAGAAAGTTGGTTTCCACACCTATACTCAAAAAGCAGAGAAAACCCACGGGTTTGTCCTACATGGGTTGAACGAAGACGTGGATCTTAATGAATTAAAATAAGAAATGAGAGAAATTTATAAGATCGAAGTAAAAGAAATTTACAAAATGAGGGGAACGAGATTTCCCCTCTTCCTATTAGTGACGGCATCATCGGTAACATTGAAAGCGCTCACCAAGGAGGTAAAGTACCTCCAGTACACTGCGGTGGCCTGGAGAAGACACCTCAACAATAAAATCATCATACAGTGCCACCGCTGTCAAGCGTGGGGGCACGCGACTGCAAACTATCGTACCCCTCCGAGCTGCGTAAAGTGTGCTGGAGGGCACTTTACAAGGGAGTGCACCGTAAACAAAAGCCAGCCAGCAAAGTGTGTTAATTGTAAGGGAGACCATACCGCTAACTCTACAGAGTGTAAAATATACCAAAGAAAACTGGATCAAATCGAGTCAAGACAATATGTACAGCTGGTCCCCTAGACCAGGTATATCGCAGCGCCGCCACCACGGACAAACACGTGGGCTAGACCAATGGTAGAGGAAAGTGGAGACCAACAAAACTACAACAGACATTTCCCGGAGTTGCCTGGAACAAGTTGAAGGCAGACCCAGGTGGCCCAGCCAGTAATCGAGCAGCAGCAGCAACAACAGACGACGCAGCAACAACAACAAATGAGAACACCACCGATGGCAGCTGCAGCTCCAGGAAGCGTGGGGAAATTCACGGAGCTGCAGTCAGCTTTTCAGCAACTATCCGTCATCATAAATCTGGACCTGATGTTACGAAGAGTCAAGCTGTTGACAGGTAAGCTTGTCAATTGCAATACGGACCTGGAAAAGTTCGAAATATTTTTTAACTTTTGTCAAGATATCTCGAACAATGTCTGCTAAATTTTTAGTAGCTTTTTGGAACGCAAATGGTATCGGTAACAATATTCCGCATCTTATAAATTTTCTGACAAGGCATAAAATTATCATTATGCTCCTTTGTGAAACGAAATTGACTAGACGCGATAAGCTCAAAGTCCGCGGATACACCACCATTAGGCAAGACAGAGACGGCAACAGAGGTAGCGGAGTGGCCATCCTGATAAAGTCCGACATTGCACACACTCACAAATCGATACGTAACACGACGATCGAAAACGTGAGTGTAACGTTGGACGGTGGCACGCATATCACTGCCATGTATAATAGACCTTTGAATGGCTTCACTGGGAACTGTCTTGATAGATTGGCGAACCGGAGCGGGCGAGGCCTGATCATCGGTGACTTGAACGCCAGGCATCGAATGTGGAATTGCCATCGCAATAACGCGAACGGCAACACCCTATATGACTATGTAAATAAAAATAATGTGTCCCTGGAGTTCCGAATACTCCGACGCACTTCCCAGACAATGGTACTACACCGACCACCATCGACATAGTCCTCAACAAGGGCGTGACTACCTCCACGCTGCCTGTAGCGTTGGAGGAACTCACGTCCGACCACAATCCGATTTTAATTAATCTGCGTGGTGTGTCGAGGGAGGGCGCCGCGATTGAGGCTACGTCCTACAAGAATGCCAACAGGCCGGCTTTTCGTCAGTTCATCAATGACCGGCTTGAAATAAATAGTAATATAAACAATGCCGGTGACCTGGAAAGTGCCGGTGACGTATTCACGGGCATACTCTAGGAGGCCAAACGGGGCGTTGCTGAAACTAAAACGATTGACCCGCACAAGGAACAATTTGACGACGCGGCCAGACAAATGATACGAGACAAAAACAGGCTAAGACAGCTTTGGCAAAGAAACAGAGATGTGGCTGCCAAGGCAGAGATGAACAGGCTGCAGACGTCAATTCGTAACTCCATAAACACCGAAAAGAATCGGAAATGGGGTGAAAAATTACATTCGCTTAATCCGCGAGACAGTCGTTGTGGAAAATGACGAAGCGTCTTAAAAACACGAGGCAGGTCATTCCAGCCCTGTTGGAAAATAACGCAAGCGGCCGCCAGACGACGCACTTAAGAGACGGGCAAAAAGCCAACCATTTAGCTGACCAATTTGAATCAACACACTATCAAAATTACCCAAATAACGAAGATCACGACCGCATCGAAAATACAATTTCCCAAATATACGGTCATGAAGTCCAAATTTATATGACGCGACAGCAAATTTTAGCAACCACGACCACGCCCGCAGAGCTGAAAAAAGCTTATCAGGACTCTCGCAAACACATTAACGAGACGATACGTAAAGTTTATTCTCTGTCCAGGATTCTATACCCCCTGATGGTGGGGAATAGCAGACTAAACAGGGATAATAAAAAATTAATTTACACGATGATAGTGAGACCGGCCTTAGTATATGCTGCGCCAGCCTGGTGTTCTGCGAGCACTACGACGTTACACAAATTGCAGGTACTGGAAAACAAATTCCTTCGCCTCATAAGTAACTCAACAAGATATACCCCCATAAGGGAATTACGACAACTTTGCAACGATATTGTACCCATTGTGGATTATATCAGAGATATTTCACAAAAATTTTACGAATTTAAACTCTCGGATTGTCCACTAACCGCCAACATTACACAAATAAGGGCGCCATTTCGAATAAAATACAAATTACCGTACCAAACGTTGCCAATTTTCAGACATCTTTAGACCACGGTCCTCCCACAAAATGGGAGGACACTCCCACATCTTAAAATTACAAATTTTGTTCTCACTCTTCTCTTATTTTCTTTTTGTTTGTTTTTGTTATCAAAATTCCCCTCAAAATTTATTCCAAATTATAAGCAAACCATCAGTAAATTGCGGCACATTATCATATACACGAAATATCATTAAATACCCAAAAATAGGCAGAGTTGGACATTCCCGCTTTTTATTGTGACAGTTTGGCTCGTCGAAGCATCGTCAAAATTCAAAATTATTATACACAAATTTATACAATTTTATATATTTTTTTTGCATTGTTTTAAAATCTTATATCAACGGCGCATGCTTTTGCATGCGTCTTTGATTTCTCGTTTTCGGAGTTATTATACAATTTAAAAATGGTTTTTTTAGGTGTTGTATTTGTTGTTAATGTTTTAGTTTTAAGTCCGGACCGGCTCCCCGCCGTCCGACCTAACAATTGCTCCGTCGCCACCTTACGCGGGGAGGTTATGTTGGTAATGGACTGGGTGACCAGCGAGGACCATATACAATGTTTTCTTTGACTATTAATAAAATTGTTTTGAATTGAATTGAATTGGAGATTTTGTCTTGCTTGATATAAAACTAAGATATATGAGTTGATCGTTGTCATACAAGGTGTTTTATAAGTCACTTTATAAAAATCGTCACTAATAAACCTTTTATTTTTCAAAATATGAAAAAGTTCCATTAAAAAATTTGTATAGAATACAATTTATGCCGCCTTACGAAATTCAAAAATATGTATAAATTTCCTTTTCCTCTAACAAATTGTCGGCAACAGGACGATAAGTCAAATCAAAATGCTACTTTACCTACGTTCCGTTTACTGTGCATAAACTTCCTCAGGGCTTAGTAGCCAAATTGATATAAATATGATTTCTGTTTTTTAAAAACAATAAATTTAATACAACCACTGTTAAAAGAAATAGTCATATTTATATAAATTTGGCTATTGAGCCCTAAATAAGTTTATGCACAATAAACAAAACGTAGGCAAAGTTGAATTTTGATTTGACCTATCGTCCCGTTCCCGATACTTTGTTAGAATAAAAGTAAGTTTTGAAGGACCCAATTTCCACAATTTCATCATATTTGGCCATAGAACGGATAAGAATGGTGAATCGGCCCCAGACGGATATCTGGATCATCTTTTGAGGGTACATTGGTACTAATAAGATACGTTGATCCTCCCTCTATCTATTTTGTTTTTTGAATGAAACGAAAAAAATGAAATATTAGAAAATAAGTTTTTCTCAAAAAACGGCTGAATCGATTCGATTGAAATTTGGACACGTTATAGAGGTATATAAAGACTATTTGTAGAAAATAGCAGCTTAAAATCTTTATACTATTAAAAATATTCGGCTTTTTCCGAATTTTTTTTTTTAAATTTTTGATTTTGTATTTTTTTTATTTTTTTTGGTATTTATACCCTAGAATCATTGCATTTATCCTACACTGCCTTAAATTATTTACATCAATTTTGTTTTTTATCCACATTAACAGCTATAGATTTATTTTACTACAAACAATATAGGTATTAAGTTTTTAGGATATTTACTTAATTTATTATAGTATAGTATTATTAGATAGGTTACACATACTCCATCCCTATTATTCTGCTCATTATTATTACAAAAACATACTAACGAGAATATAAATACTGCTCGACTCAATACGAAGTCTCCTCAGGTGTCATTTTTTTTGTATTGTAAACTAGGCTAAGACATATTGTTTTGTTAAATTTGTTGCAGTAATAAATAAATAAATAAATAATAAAAAATTTAGTTTTATACTCGCGCCGCCTGTCTACACACCTCGACGTTTGTAGGTGAACTGAGCTAAATACTGAATAAACACGACATAGTGAGTGATAAGTGGATCCCTCTGGTGATCAGTGCTACTACCAGTCAGACATCACTGATGTCTTAGTGACTGATAGCGACCTGCAAAGCAGGTACCAAGAGCTTCGGCCTCTAACCCGGGTGGGCTAAACTACATACTGAATACAACTTGCCGGAAACAACTACTCAGGGGAGAAAAGCCCCGACCTGCATTGAATTGACACATGATCTTAGCTACCAAACAAGATTTGCAGGTTTAATTCAAAAAAATTAATTGAGCAAAAAAAAATTTGAATATCTGATAATTTTTTCGTCCTCCAGCAACTGACATTTTAATGGTCACTGGATATCTCTCTAAACGCCGTTCACAGAAATGACGTCACTGAAGGCAGTGTTGCCACTGTCAGTTCGTCACAATACTATTTTAAATTAGTACACAACTGGTAATATGCCGTTTGAATTAATTTCTAAAAATTAAACAAAATTGAAAATAGTCATTTTATAAAGAAGTATCTACTTTAACGAATGGAAAAGCAGATTTGTTTACTTAATATGTGGATAGCACAGAACATCAGGTGGCAACAAGGTAGATACACTTCTGTTCCGTGAATCGAGAAGTCTAAGTCTTAAATTATTAATTGCTATCTCATCTACAATAGAATTATTTTTTGCCTAGTTTAGTAAAATGTTAGTAAAATTAATATAAATTCTGATAACAAAAACTTATACTCTTTTATAAATAAATAAATTAAACCATAAAAAATTCTAATACTGAAACAAATACTAAAAAATTGGCTTTCTGTACATACCTAATTGAAAAAAAACATCTTCTACATCTAAATAAACCATGATACCCTAGTACACAGTAAAAATAAATCACTAGTAATAAACAAAAATTAAAACCACACTAATAACCATTAAATAATATTAGTTTCCGAGAATTGCACTAATCACTAATAAAAATATTACACTTATAATGTCTTCCCACAGACGAAATATTCATTGTTATCACTACTCTGCACTAAACACTTGAACTACAATTTAAAATTAATAAACAATAACATAACAATCGACGAATTGGCACTAGCACTCCACGTACAAACACAGCAAAACAACTGTTGGCTGTGATATGATACGCCAAATTCATGAGCCAATCTTCTTATACTTGTACCAGGATTTTCTTCAACCGCCTCCAGAAGTTCTGGTTCGACATCTAGAATCCTATTTGTAACTAGTCGTGCACGATTGTGATTTGGAGGCATAAAACTTGTACCAAACGATTCATTTATTAATAAATTACAGGTTTACTTCAAATTATTATAATCGCATGGTAAGTAACTACTACTTGTTAAAAAATAATAATTCTTTTATAAACTTTAAAAAAACGAAATCAAAATTGTCGGTAGCATTTTATAAGTTTACTGTTCATCGGAAAATTTGGTTTTAGTTGTATGTTCCATACGAAATACTTAAAAGAATTGTTAATTGATGCAAGAAATGTCAAATTTGTACATTTCTTACATTAAAAAGTATTCTAAAATGTTTAAAAATTATTTCAAATGGAGCAATTAATCGCATAAGTAGGTAATTATTTCATTCAAAATTATTATGTTCGGGAACGAACTTACTGGCTAGGTGATAAATTGCATATGAAATGCGGCAACATTGCTTCAAGTCAAAGCACCATTTCAGATAAAGTGAGGAATGTTTCTAGTAATCAGCAGTTCCAAAACAATTTCATCTTATTTTTTTGAAAGTCGATAACTCAATTTTACGTGAAAATTAAGAGAAAAAAAGTGTCGGTGGGTTTCTACAGATATCAAGAATCGGTGGTTTAAATATAACTACGCACTTAAGACTCAACCTGTATAACGCTTGCGCTAGTTAATATTATGTTATCATGTAACAGTACATAAAACATATAAATATTACTTACTATAAATGTAGTCTTAATAACATGGCACTTTGCATTAACGTATCATCAACTCTCGGATTGCATACAGAAGCGGATTTAAGTTAAATTGCGCCCTAGGCCTATTCCGATGTGGCGCCCTTTTTGTTTTGTAATGGTATATAATATATAGATGTGAATAATTAAGCCAAGTCCTAACTCAAATTATTTTGGCACAATTTATTTATTATATGATTTATTTATTATGATGATTGTATTTGCAATCGAAACGTCATTAATGTTAATAAATAAATCGTGTCAAAAACAAGTTGGATCGGGACTTCGCTTAATTATCCACATTAATATTCTACTTTCTATGTTGATCTTTCCAAGTAAATAACTCTGGTACAGTACAATAATAAAAAATATAATTTAAATATGAAAAAAATATATTATTCTTTGATACATCAATCACAACATAACATTAGTAATAAATAACTAATAATTAAAAAATAAATTATTTTTATATGATCAATCACAGAATATATTTTTTCTTGTTTTGGCCCGTGCGAAAACATCAATGATATCATCATACTCAATTTCTTGCACCAATTGTGCTTCGATGGATAATAATACAAGTGCATTCTTGATTCATACTTACACGCAAATAGCTTTTCACCCTTTTCAGGTGAAAAATGATCTTAATCAGTTTTTTTAGGTCACCCTACAATAGTATAATTAAACATGGTGAATTATTTTTTTTTACAGGCCAACGTTACGTTTATATTTTTAATGAATATTATAAAAACAATTATTTAAATAATTTGCTATGTTTACGAGTAATTTATTTTTTTTAACTTTTTTTTAGATATTTTAGATTTTAGTGATTACATACTTGTAATCTCTGAATCATAAAAGCGAGAGAACAAGCTCTAAAATTTGTTCGATCAATCAACGGAAAACCCAATCGATTTTGAATTTTAGTCGCCTTGCTTTGTTAGAACGCATTCGACTTAATAAGTGTAAATGCACGCTCGTTGTTTGTTTTCGTCGTCTTCTGCTTGCGGCCAACGCCTACTCCAACAATCAAATAATAATAGGCATGTCCATAAAAAAATTGATATGCATTAATTGTGTGGCTTCGTGGTCGAGTGGTAAGGATACTTGCCTCTCACCCTGGAGAGTCCCTGGTTCGATTCTCCGTCTAGGAGCTAAGATTTTTTCTAAACCAGAAATTAATCCTAGCATACTTGGACATTGGGTGTGTCCATTGTTTCTAAATGTGTAGCCCCCTCCCACACAAGGAACCTTGACATACCTTCAGGAATAAAGGCGGTTGCATTACCTGTGGTGTTTAATATTAGTTAAACTGATGACATTAGAGCCTTTACTGCCAGTATCTGAAATTTGTTTGGAAAATGAAACAATCGTAATCATAACAGCAGCCGCAGAAACTGCTTACATTATTTGATTTCAATAAACGCTTGCTGGTTGGACTGACGTCATATGCTCGCAGCTCAATGGCTGACGAGATGTTCATTGTACGTACAGCGCTAGTAGAACGAAACCCACAGTACCATTATTTAAAATAATTGATTGAAGATGAAGTTACTTTGTGAAAATCCATTTTTTATTACTTATCTAATTTTCACTATATTTGTTATTTTTGAAACTAGTTGTAAAAATAATAAATATAGTGAAAATTAGACAAGTAATAAAAAGTGTTTATAATTTTCTAAACCATTATTTAGAATGTTATGGTTACGTGGTTTAAAAGGGTTAATGTTCGTTTATCACGTGATAAAGAAATGGAAGAAAATTTTTAGAAAGGCGATTCGCACGATTTGGCAAATGTATTATGGTGGTTTTATAAACAACATAAATTGCATTTTGCAACATTTAACAAATAATCAACAGTAAATAGTATTTATGGAATACATAGATATTATTAGGTGCCTACTTATTTTCTACGCATAATAACAGTTCTATGTGTTGTATACAAGGTGTTTCAAAAATAGTACGCCAAACTTCTATAGGACATACTATGGGCCAAAATAAGCATAAAAGTTTTTATGGGCATGTTCCAAAAATGAACTATTTTCAAGATACAGGGTGTGTAAAGTATTGCCAGAAATATATTTTTTTGTTTTGCAGTAATTATTGGAGAAGAAATTACAACACTTGGGATGCAAGCCAAATCCACTGGCATTGCAACTGTTCCTAAATGTATCTTATTTTAATAATTATCGTATTTATCTCCAATAATTTCTGTAAAACAAAAAAAACTCTATCTGGGAAACGGTTCATTTCATCTCCATAAGAATTTTTTTTCTTATTTTGCCCATAGTATATCCTGCAGAGGATAAACTTCTATAAGATATTATGGGCAAAGTAAGCAAAAAAGTATTGACATATTATTTTTGAAACACGCTAGAACTGTTATTATATGCAACAGTACGATTACAGATATTTTAGATGGAGTTTTAGTTATATTTATGCATCCAGAAACAAAACACCGTTTTCTTGCCGATATATTTCTTTTAAGACACTTATCCACGCAGGGAAGTGTGTTCTGTGCACATCGAATTATGACTACTGAGTTGTTATAATTAACGCATATAATTTATTTATTTATTATGAGCATAGATTAATATAAATACACATTTAATCTGTGTTATGGGCAGCGAGCCAGCGAGCATATGCCGTCACGTCGCTGGTCTGGGGAACGATTTCTAATTTCACTGCGCCGGAACAAGTTCTATTACAAATAAGTTTCTGAAAAAATTAATTTAATTTTTTTATTGTTGCAGTGATTTTTAATACTGATAAATCTATCATTTTCTACTGAAATAAAAGTTTGTGGACAAAATTATTATAAAATATGCAATAAATAGTTGTTTTAATTTACTACAAATAATAATTTAGTTTTAATACCTAGCAAACTCCAAATTTGGAGATCAAATGTTAGCCACACAATTTAGCTACACTCTAGACAGAAAAAATCAATGTTTTACTACTACCCCCTTAAATATGCCACGGTTGCGCCCCCCTTTAGCCAACTCCTAAATCTGCCACTGTTGAGGGTAGAGTTATAGGTTCTTTCTTTTTCACAGACAATGGAACTTGTAAAAATTATCTACATTTTTACAACTTTTTGGTTCCTGCTTTCTGCTTTAATAGAATTGTATTCTCATAACGAGTTACCGGATATTTTTAGAAATAGCCTTTATTTTTAGCGGGACATTTATGCCCTTCTTGTACTTTTATACTTTAATGAAATATTGGTGCTGCTGGATTAGCAGAAGAAGACTTATTGATGGCCAGGAAGGTCCCAAAACCTTTGCCATTAGATTTCTTTTTGTACGGATATCTCAGAAATCGTCTTTACGTAAATGATTTTCGTAACTTAGATGAACTAGAGCAAATGATTCGACAGGAGATACAATCAGTTACGCTATGCCCTATATTATTTTAATGTAAAAAAATAATAATACCTACGTTTTACGATAAAAACTTGATATTTCTATAATTATTTTTATTTACATACTCAGGCCTATGATGTATAATCTTACGTTATTATAACAGGGCTCTTAAGTAAGAGTTATAGTTAATCAGAAATAAAGATTTTTCAAAAGGCTGCTTTTAATTGGATAAGACTTTTAACAGTCCTGTTATAATAACATAAAAGGAGTATAATAATGTATGTTTTTGTTTATAACATTTATTGTCAATATAGCCTAAAAACCTGAATTATGCTCCCTTAAAGCAGTTAATCAAAATGCCGTCATCTTTATTAAACTGGGTAATAAATAAAATAAGTCCATTATTTTAAAATGTCATTTACTTAGAGAGCAAGTTCTGGGGCCAAATAATTATTTATAGCTATGTTCCTCGTTCTTAAAAATGGGGAGTTAAAATACCATTGAGATAAAATAAGTTATGAGAAGAAATTATGATACTGTTACGCCACTGGTCTGTGTAGACTGGTTAGATTAGGCTGGAATTGTACACGAACGGCCGGGAATATTCTGGAGTGCTCTAGACTGGGTCAATGGATGTATAAATAAGACGAACGGTGGGCCGAGATTTAATCTTAAGTTGAACGTGAACGAGTAAAGAAGTAATAAGAAAGAGACATAAGTGTTCAAGTGTGATTATAGTTAAGACAGTAATTAATCTATTGTTGTTAATTGTTAATTAGTAAATAAAGTAGTGAATAAGTGTTACCTGGACTTTCAATCAACGAATCTACGAATAGAGGTGTTTGTGTGGATAGCAAACACGTAACAATTTGGTGTCGGAAGTGGATTGGAAGAGAAATTTCTGGAATATTCGAAAAGGTTCTACAGTGTTCTTCTCAGAAATTAGTGGTAACACGGAGAATTAAGCTACTGGACAGTGTTTGGAGGACTATTTCTGGACTGAATAGTGACTTTAAAGTGGATTTTCGAGAAGTTTCTAGAACATTCGATTTAGAAATAGCTGCAAATACGTGAGTGCCGCTAGTAATAACGTGTTGTAGACTGAGAAAAAGGACTACTAGTGCAATTTCGGGAAAATTCTAGAACATTCTATTTGGAAACTACAGGAGATACGTGAATTGTGTCGACGGGAACGTGTTGTAGACTTAAAAACAAGACTATAAGTGACTTTTAGTGACAATTCTAGAACATTCGATTTGGAAAACCACAGAAGATACGTAAACTGTGTTAACGGAAACGTGTTATAGACTCAAAACAAGATTTATTAGTGATATTTCGTGAAAATTCTCGAACATTCCATTGGACAATTAGTGGAGATAAGTGAATTTTGTCAACACAAAAGAGGTATAGACTCTAAATAAGACTTTCTAGTGCTGATTCGAGATTTTTCTGGAACATTCCATTATTAAAATAGACGTGATATCAACATTTTACGGATTTTATAGTGTAATAAACTTTATTTTGAACTGATTTACGTGTCGTGAGTTAATGCCAACAACAAGAAGCATGGCGGAGAAACAAACACAAGACTTACTTGCAGCATTGTTGCAACAAATGGAAGAACAGAAAAGAGAACGCCAGGAAGAATTAAGAAAGATTATGGAAGATCAAGAGAGAAGACGACAGGAAGAAAAAGAAGAACAAAGGAAAATTATGGAAGATCAAGAAAGAAAAAGACAGGAAGAGAAGGACGAACAAAGAAAGATTATGGAAGATCAAGAAAGAAAGCGACAGGAAGAAAAAGAAGATCAAGAGAGAAAACGTCAGGAAGAAAAAGAAGACTTGATAAAAATGATGGAAGGCCTGGAAATAAGACGCCAGGAAGAATTGAGACAAATTATGGAGGGACAGCATCAAGTCATGATCTCAGTCACTGAACAATTGAAGGAAGATGTACAGGCCGAAGTCATGGAAGTTAAAGAAAAAGTCGGTCAAGTTGAGGGAAAAGTCAGTGTTGTTGAAGGAGAAGTAGCCCGGCTCAAGCAACAATTAAGGGAGAGGAGTGGCCAATTGGTACTGTCGTCTGGTGCTAGGTTACAACCTTCCTTCGACGGTCAAAGTTCATGGTCAACTTATAAGAGACAATTTGAGGCAGCTGCACGTTGAAATAACTGGAACGATGAGGAAAAGGCAACAGCATTGGTATTAGCACTAAGGGGCCAAGCATTAGACCTGCTCCAAACAATTCCTGCCGCACAGCAACAAAACTTCAACATTTTGGAGGCAGCGTTAGAACTAAGATATGGCGACCAACATCTCGCCCAAGTATATCAGGCTCAGCTCAAATCACGCAGACAACGAGGTGGAGAAAGCCTCCAGGAGTTCGAGGCTGCGGTAGAAAGATTAGCCCATCTAGCCTATCCTGATGCACCAATGGAATTTCAACAACAGTTAGCAGTTGGTACATTTATTGATGGAGTAAGGGACCAGGAAGTTAGGCGAATTCTTAAGTTGGCCAGGCATAAGCTTAGTAGTGAGGCTTTAGTACATGCACTGGAGATTGAAGCTGCCTATAAGGATACCACACAATCAAATCAGAGAGTACGAGCTGTAAGTGTGGAGGAAGACAAGCCAGACAACACAACACAAAACCTGATATCTGATCTACATAAGATGTTGACCCAACTACTGACAAAGTCGAACTCCCAGCAGAGACAAGACCAGCAACAAAGTAGTGGGAGGCCGAATGGAGGCATCCGTTGTTATAGGTGTGGCAGAGTGGGCCATATCAAGAGGAACTGTCGTCAACGCAGCCCAGAAAGGGTAAATGCTGCTGTGGTTAAGGAGCCTCAGGAAAACTAAAGATGGCTGGCAATTTGGGGGCTGCGCTGGCCAAGAAATATTGTGACCCCCGAGAAATAAAAGTTTCCCAACTTCGGAGAGTTCAAAGTAGTCTGTTGTTGGAAGGTTATGTAAATAAGAAGAAATGTGTGTTCACAATCGACACAGGAGCTACGTCATCAATAGTACGGGCAGGATTCATAATGGGTTTCAAAGTAAATAAAGAACAGAATGGATTAGTCATCCGAACAGCTACGGGAGATAAGGCGGCGGTTCATGGGGAAGTCGATATGGAGCTGCAGATTGGCCGCTTATGTTTTAAACATCAAGTTATCGTAGCTGACATTACAGATGACTTCATTTTAGGATTAGACGTTATGGAAAAATATGAATTTGTACTTGACGTTGGAGAACGAGTTCTCAGGATTGGAAATGAAGAAATTATTCTCTCAACGGCAAATGAAAAATTCCATAATATTAAGCTACTAACTTCGAGGACCGTAAAAATTCCTGCACGAACAGAAAAAGTAGTTGAGGCAGTCCTGGAAGAAAATTCTGTGGGATACCGCTTTGGCCTCGTTGAGAAAGATGACTCAATTAAAATGACAGATAATGTGATCCTGGCAAGGACTTTAACACAGACTACAGACAAGATACCGATTAGGATGGTTAACCTAAATTCACACTCAGTGACATTCAAAGAAGGTGAAGCAATAGGCACCTACGAACCAGTCACATGGATTGCGAGATGTGGACCAAGAAGTTGTAAAGATGTTAAATGCCCAGTTAAAACATTTAACTCCAGATGAATATAGAGAAGCTTTAAAATTTTTGAAGAAAGAAAGTACAGTATTTGCAAAGGACACAGAAGCTCTTACAAAGACCAACATAGTGCAACATCGGATAAATACTGGTGAATCAGCTCCTATTCGTCAACCACCTAGGAGGCTCCCATTAGCAAAACAAGAAGATGCTTCTACAATGGTACAGAAGATGCTTAAAGACGGAGTTATTGAGGAATCAACCAGTCCTTGGTCGTCGCCAGTAGTTTTGGTTGCTAAGAAAGATGGAACTTTAAGATTCTGTGTCGACTACAGGAAGCTGAATGACGTCACTAGAAAAGACAGCTATCCGTTACCCCGAATTGATGACACACTAAGTACGCTGGCAGGTTCACAGTGGTTTTCCACTCTAGATCTTCGAAGTGGATATTGGCAAGTGGGACTTCACCCAGATGACAAAGACAAGACAGCCTTTTCGACAGGAAGTGGCCTTTATCGATTCACTGTGATGCCTTTCGGCCTGTGCAATGCGCCAGCGACTTTTGAAAGACTGATGGAACTGGTACTACGAGGACTAACTTGGAAGACATGTCTAGTTTATCTTGATGATGTGATGGTTATGGGACGGGATTTTAAGGAGCATTTGAAGAACCTTCAAGAAGTGTTTGGAAGAATTAAAAATGCACACCTGAAATTGAATCCCAAAAAGTGCCTAATTTTTCAGAAAGAGGTAAAATTCCTAGGACATGTCGTGTCTTCGGAAGGGATAAGAACAGACCCAGACAAGATTTCCTCAGTACGAGATTGGCCGAGGCCTTCAAATGTTCACGAAGTACGAAGCTTCCTTGGTCTATGCACTTATTACAGACGATTTGTGGAACGATTTGCTGATATTGCGAAGCCACTACACCGGCTTATAGAAGAGAAGGTTCAGTACCAATGGACACAAGAGTGCGAAACATCATTCAGGACACTAAAATCAGCACTGTGTTCGAGTCCAGTTCTTTCATACCCAGAACGGAAAGGCCTCTACGTATTAGACACAGATGCCAGTAATTCTGGACTTGGATGTGTTCTTTCCCAAATTCAAAATGGACAGGAAAAAGTAATTGAGTACTTCAGCAAGACGTTGTCGAAGCCAGAACGTAACTATTGTGTGACACGGAAGGAACTATTGGCCATTGTCAAGTCCATAGACCATTTTCACAAGTACCTATATGGACAACATTTTAAAGTTCGGACAGACCATGCTGCATTAAAGTGGTTATTGCAATTGAAGACTCCGGAAGGCCAACTAGCTCGCTGGATAGAAAAACTGCAGCAGTACGATTTTAAAATCGAACATCGTCCTGGAAAATCCCATAGAAATGCAGACGCTCTCTCCAGAAGACCCTGTCGGGAAGACTGCAAGCACTGCCACCGGGTGGAAAAACAACAAGAGATAATAATTGTAAACACCGTTAAAATTGATGTTCCTGACGATTGGACAAAAGAGACATTAAGAGAAGAGCAGTTAAAAGATCAAGAAATTGGTCCTATTCTGGAATGGAAAGAAAGAGGAGCCCGACCTGGCTGGAAGGACATTTCAGACAAGGCAGTGGGACTGAAGGCTTTGTGGGCACAATGGGATTCCCTTCGAGTAGAGGATGGACTGTTGAAAAGAGTTTGGGAAAGTCCAGACTGGAAGAAAATTTCTTTAAGATTGGTAATTCCCAGGTGTCGCATATTAAAAGTACTCCAGGAAGTGCATAATGGAACATCTGGCGGACATTTTGGCATCAACAAAACTCTCACTAAAGTACGCGAACGATTCTACTGGGTGAACAGCCGCCAAGATGTGGAGGCTTGGTGCCGCAAATGTGAAGTTTGTGCGGCAAGTAAGGGGCCACGGACAAGAAGTAAGGGCCAAATGAAACAATATAACGTAGGGGTTCCTTTTGAGCGAATTGCGATCGATGTAGCTGGTCCATTCCCCGTGACAGATGATGGGAACAAATACATCTTAGTTGCCATGGATTATTTCAGTAAGTGGCCTGAAGCTTATGCCATACCCAACCAAGAAGCAGCCACTGTCGCTCAAGCTCTGGTAGATAATCTAGTATGTCGATTTGGCGTGCCCCTAGAATTGCATTCGGATCAAGGAAGAAACTTTGAATCAGGGGTATTTCAGAAGATGTGTCGCTTACTGGGAATTCATAAGACAAGAACAACAGCCCTACATCCACAATCAGACGGAATGGTGGAGAGATATAATAAAACCATGGAGGAGCACCTATCCAAAGTGGTTGAGAAACATCAGAGAGATTGGGATTGTCACTTACCTCTTTTCCTTATGGCCTACAGGGCCTCCATTCATGAAACAACAAAACAGACGCCAGCTCGCGTGATGTTTGGACGTGAAATTAGACTGCCATGTGACTTGGTGTTTGGCACACCAGATGAGGAGCGATTTTCCATAAATGACTACGCCGATGAAGTAGGTGAACGGCTAAGGAATATCCATGAGCTGGTACGAGACCGAATTGCCATAGCAAGTGATCGCATGAAGGCTCGTTATGATCTTAAGGCGAATTCAGAAGGGTTCCAAGCTGGAGATTTGGTTTGGCTATATAACCCACAACGAAAGAAAGGCAGATCCCCGAAGCCTCACCCACCCTGGGAAGGTCCTTACACTGTTGTCACCAGACTAAACGACGTTGTATATAGAATTCAGCAAAGTCCAAAATCCAAGATGAAGGTGGTGCATATAGAGAGACTAGCCAAGTATGCAGGAAACAATGAATTGCCTGATCGGGACGTTCAGGCTTAAGGAGGGGGCAGTTAAGACAGTAATTAATCTATTGTTGTTAATTGTTAATTAGTAAATAAAGTAGTGAATAAGTGTTACCTGGACTTTCAATCAACGAATCTACGAATAGAGGTGTTTGTGTGGATAGCAAACACGTAACAATACTAAACTTGAATTTTATTATAAATTTCTGCAAAATACAAGAGTTTCGTTTTTATAACCATTTTAGCGAATTTGGAAACAACCTTAACATGTTAGTAATAAAGAAATTATTCGATATTCTATTAATTTTCCTTGCATTCAAAAAGTATTCTAAATAAATTAATTTTATCTTGCCGCATTTTCTACTATAGAAACTAGTTAAGAATGAAGTGTATAATAGTAATCATGATTTTTTTACATTTTAAATTCATCCACCTTAATTATTTTCAAATGATATATCAATCCAGCTGCCTACTGTGCATCTATCTGTGCGCATCCATGAAAATTTAAAATAACTATTGGATAAATAAACAAAAACTTCAATAAAATTTCGTAGTTATCCTACATATAGTGGAGGTGATATCACCAGAATTAAAACTTAAATACATAAAAAAATGTATCAGTTTTTTTCGGAATAATTTTTCAATTAAAAAAGATATAGAAATACTTTTTGATACATTCTAAATTAGGCCATTTTCGGTAACTTTTAATTTTACGAATTTTCCCAATGTCAATAAATTTCAATAGTTATATAGACATAATAAAGCTTTTGCCAGACAATTGCAGATACACATCCAGAACTGTATTCTATACCTATTTTCATATGCCTAAGTGGTAATCAATACAACACAAAACACAAGAAAATCAAAAGTCATAATTAGAAAAAATCAATAACTTATAAACTGTAATTTTGAAAAATACTTACCACAAATTGAGGGGAAAATTTTGCCAAATTTTTGTTTTGAATCCTATAGACACTTCACCCATGTTATCTTCTTTTGAGTTAAAAATATAAATAACTTCATTCATTTTATCTATCCCTACTTTCTTATATGGCTCCATTGTAAATTAAATAAATGTATATTTGGTAGTAAACTTAATTAATTCGGATTATCGGATTGTTTTATATCACTTCATCCATTAAATGCTGCCCTAAAAGAAAATTTTACTTGTAGAAACGATTTTACTATTTTTTATAAACATTTTTTATCAAAAGAATTACCTATTTTACATTACGATCTAATACAATAGTATTGATACCATTTATTCAAAGTTATAGAGTCTGTAATTTTATATAATTTTATTTGTGATTGAGAGAAAACAGACAAACAATTGCTTCATATGGATAAATAAAACTAAATATAGGTAATGAAATATTGCTACATTATGAACAATAGAATTTTCGTAGACTTTATGTCAAAAAGCCCAAATGTTATGAAAGCGATGTTTTAGTGTCACAGAGTAGAGTTTTCTTGCTAACACAAAGAGTGAAAACGATGAATAAAAACACAACAAATGGTGTCACATGTTCGGAATAAATTTCGGCATAATTCAAAGCTGTTTCCAAAATTGCAAACAGTCTAAATACTTAAACGACGTTTCGGCAAAGTCACACCTACCATTTTTGGGTTCTCGTTGAAATTCCTTACTACGATTTCTAGTTACTCGAAATTAAACTAACGAGTTTTTCGTAAAAAAAACATTAATTTTAAACTAAATTTATCCTATAAAATTATACCCTCCAAACGGAGCTGAAGAATTTAAAAGAGGTGAACAAGTTTTTTTTTTAAATATTTAAGAAACTGATTCAGATAATCTCTGTAAATTACTACCAGAGCTGTCAGGTACTTCAATTAAAAGAATTGAAATAGTAATTTAATTATTTTTTAAGTAATTAAATTACTTTATTTCAATTACTTTTTGGACGCCTTAAAATAATTGGTATTTGAATTACTTTTGTAAAAGTAATTGTAGTTGGTAATTGTTTTATTGTTTTTGGTAATTGAAGTACTGAACAAATAATTCAATTCCTTTTGGGTAATTCAATTCCTTTCAGATACTTTAATTACTTTAAAATAATTGCAATTTTATCGAAAATATTCCGAGAAAAATCGCAACGCGCTCTGCTTTAATAACTTGTCTGAGGTTGTCGTTTGACAGTATTTTCGTTTTCTTTCAGTTATCCAGTGCACTACACAGTATACAGTAGCTGTGATTGCAAGAAAACCATGTTTTTAATTATTTGTGTCCTTGTGTTTTTAATTCTTAAGAAGTTACCTGGCAAGGTAAGT
This sequence comes from Rhamnusium bicolor, assembly GCA_029963845.1. Classification (NCBI taxonomy): domain Eukaryota; kingdom Metazoa; phylum Arthropoda; class Insecta; order Coleoptera; family Cerambycidae; genus Rhamnusium; species Rhamnusium bicolor. Next base: position 312,854 of record JANEYF010003354.1, on the reverse strand, counting down.
AAATATTAAATAATAAATTTTTCTTTCTATTTTTTAAATATTAATATATGTTATACATATATCTCCGATATTGGCAATATCTATTATTTTACCTATTTGATTTAATCAAATACCTATTAATATTAGTTACACTGACAAAATTTTTTAATAATGATTGTAGAAACAAAATTTTTGCACAGAAGTGCGTTTCACGTTGAACTCAAATATCGAATAAAAAATGTCTGTCTGTATGTATGTATGTGTGTAGACCATTTCTTGTCAACACAATAATTTCTTTTAGACTTAAAAATTTTATTTTAAATTTAGTACCTACATATGTAAAATAGCTTGGTAGAATATTACCTACATACGTGTTTGAATGACCTAATAATTATTTAAAAATACATGTACATTGTGCCTCTTTTTTTGGTAGGTATTTGAATTTCTTTTTATTTTCAGTCGATATTTCAATTATTTTTGGTAATTCAATTACATTCAAAGTAATTCAATTAAATAGAGTAATTGAAGTATAAGGTAAAGTAATTGAATTCCTTCACTTGAAAAAAAATTATTATTTTCGACGAGTAATTGATACTTGAAGTACTGTGTAAAATGAGGAGTAATTGGTAATGGAAATATTTACTACTTTAATTGATTGGTACTTCAATTACTTTTAATGGGTAATTGTGACAGCTCTGATTACTACAATATACTATGTGAAGCGTATCAGAACAAATAAACAGGCTATCTAAGCAAGCTTGGCTTTTTATAAGGTTTTCTTATCTCAACTGACCATGCAGTTTCTAGGAATATAATGCACCCCTCAAAGATTTGTCCAAAATTTTAAACGTACATTCACTGGATTCACTCTGAATTTTAGAAAGTTCGTCTAATTGAATTTCTCCGGGGATTTGAATCGTCCGCGTAGCATTCTCGGGGTGCCATTCCTGAATGGTTGGCAGGTGAAACGGTGCTCCTTGAATTGATGACTCATCGACTCAATCATTGAGTTCTCTGTACCTTTAAGTATAATGGTACAATGCTCGGGAATTCGAGTTAAGCTAGGTGTTGTCACATCTATGAACCCATTAGGTTAACATTTTTGGGTTACCCTGGCAGTTCGTGTGAACAGGACTGCTATATAGGCTTTGTTGACGATTTCTACCACAGTTGCTTGGAGATCGATGGACGTTAGTTGACATCCAGATACTATAGTATTTCCTAGCAATATTTGGGGTATACAGTCTTTTTTGCATCATCGATTCTTTAACGTGAGTAACACAATATGTGTCGACTGGCTGGCAACTGTCATCTTGATAGTGATGAGTAGAGGAATTCATTACAATATAGGGTTTATAGGGTATGATAGTGGTATTATTCATGGGAATCAGGAATAAATGGAATAAATCGAAAACAGCTGTCTCAACTATATGAAAGTGTGTCAAAATCATTAAGTTATCATGATATTTTAATTCTATATACAAATATCTATAATATTCTTATATAATATGAAAGTCTAAGATTTGATATCATATATTTCTGTTTCATTGTTGTAATTAATATTGTTAATTCTTTATGCGGTAATATGGAATTTGTCAATGTTCTTAATTCAGGAAAGGTAATTGAATTTTGAATATTGTCTGTTACTTTTTATCTAAATTTTTTATAGCACTATTATATCTCTCACCATCTTTATCTGTAAGGGTGCCAAAAAGCCATTCCGGAGCTCTTCCAACAAAATTAAATGGAGATCGTCTTTGCCTAATAATTCGAGGTTTTAAATTAGAGAGATTTGAATAAGCTTGTATTGAATCTCGTACAAGTCATACATGATTGTTTTGGTGTTCTAAGGATGGTTTGAATTCGCTAAATTTGTAAGTCATTGAATATGAAATTTGTCAATGTTCTTAATTCAGCAAAGGTAATTACATTTTGAATATTGTCTATATATTCTATCAATAAATTACAATCCATCAATAACATATTCAGTATTTGTTGTACAATAATGTAGGTAACGAGTTATTTTATCAACTACTTGTGATAGTTCTTTAAACAGGAATTAATATTATTATTAGAATTTAATTTTTCAAATAATTCTGCAAATTTTTTTATTACCTCTTTTAAGTTTATTTGATCAGCAATTTCATGTTCAATTGCTAAAATAGCCAAGTCATTAAGTCGATTTTTCGTAGAAGTTGAGCGTAAAAAGAATTTGATTAATTTTAATTTGGAAAAACTTCTTTCTTCACTTGCTACTGATATTGGAATAGTCAGTAGTATTCTTAAGGCAATACTAAGATTTGGAGCAAAATTTAGCATTGTTATTATTTTAAGAACATCACTTGGACTTTCTTTTTTGCCCAAAAGTGCACAAACTGCAGAAATTTCCTCTACTAATTCTAGACCGTTAATGTCAGCTGATAGTTTCCAAATCGTTGCAAATCTTTATCAGTGTGTCTTTAGGCATGGTTTTCAAATCATATATGTTATATAGAGATTTAAAATGGTTACTATGGTGATTCAGTGGTTCAAATCGACTATCTAGTGCGTTTAATGCTTGATCAATAGTATAGAAGAAAAATTCTATTTTGTATTTTTCTTTGGGATCTTCGATTGGTACGTCCCTTGCCTCATATGAAAAGTTGGCCTTTTTTCCTCTTACGCGGTGTCGCGGCGTTGTTGATTCAAAACTGGCATCAATGTTAATTTCATCTACCCATTCTCTTGCGTCAACAATAATTTCAACAAGACTTACCTGATCGAAGATTTTTTAAAGAAATTTTTGCAGTTCTCTAGAAGTGCTTTTTCAAATCAAAACCTTTTATGGGATTTATACAGTTTAAAATTTTATACCATATGACTATTGAACATAAAAAATTGTTTAATGCAACTTGGCAAACTCGAAGCTTCGTCTCTTATTGAGTTATCGATGTCGTGGTTTTCATAAATGCTTAGCAAGGCGTCGTATATTTCACCAAGTTGAAATCTTAAGGGCGTTAAAGCTTCTATCCTGCTTTCCCATCGAGTGTCACTCAAAAGTTTTAATGTTAATACTTGGACATGTTTTAAAAATATTGCCCATCGAAAAGTAGAAGAGAAAAATAAATATATATTTTGGATCATATTAAAAAAATTGGCTGCTTCCATGGATGCTTTTGCCATATTATTTACCACTAGATTGAGCGAGTGGTTACTACACAGAACGTAGAATGCTCGTGGATTTAAATTCCTAATTCTAGATTGCACTCCTGCATTGTTGCTCCTCATGTTAGCCCCGTTATCATATCTCTGCCTTCTTATATCTTGCACATCAAGTTCCATCTCATGAAGGTCTTCAATTATAATTTCATATATTTGTCTTCCTATAGATCTTTCCACAGGTAAGAAACCTAAAAAGCTTTCGTAGATTTTTATTTCGACATCGTTTGAATCAAAATCAGACTTATTGATGGAAACATATCTAATTATCAGGGTCATTTGCTCTACCTTACTAACGTCAGGAGTGCTAATATTATGGAATAGTATTTCGCTTTTTTTCTTTCGGCAATAATATGCGATTTTATACTTTCGTGAAGCAAGTCTATCATCTCGTTTTGAATGTTTTTTCCAGGATAGTGAGCTTAGGTTTCCTCTTTTTTAAGCACTCTACTCACGTGTTCCTCCATGATTCAGATAGCAATTCAACTATTTTTAAAAAGGTGCCGTTATTATGCTCAAACAGCTTGTCACTTGTACCTTGAAAAGCTAAGCAACTTTACCGAGCATTTTAGTAATTGCTACAATCCTTAGAAGCACCTCGTACCAGTGATTCGTTTCAGCGTCAATAACGCTTTAGGCAGCAGCATTTATAGTTGAACAACCATTTAACCTTTGACTGAGTTCAGGATTTTTGAGCCTGAATATGATTTTTAGAAATTTCGTGATCCTTTAAAGTTTCAACGATGTGCTTCCATCTTTTAAAACCTTATTTTGAAAGGGTACTTGACACACGGCCGTAAATTTTGCAGCAAAAGCAATACATGCAGTTTTTTGAAGTGAAGTACACTAGCCAGTCTCCTATATCTTGTTCTCCATTTCTTAAAATTCGAGAATAGTAATTTGCGCTAAATTTTCGACCAGTGCCATCATAAGAAAATTTGTAATTAAACAATGGTTTAGATGGACCTTTTCGTACTAAAAAACTTCTTTTGGCATCTGCTAAAATTCTGGGCCACATTGCTAGATCTGTACCTAAAGTTTGTACAGTGCATTCCGTGGGTGGTAGGGTGGGGTCAGTTCATAGAGGTAGAGTGCCACTAGTGCTAGCCAGAGTACCTTCCGTAAATGTCAAGACGATGTCAGTTGGTAGGCTGCTTTCATTTGGTGACAAAGTTGGATTAGAAATATGGTGTATTGATTGATCTTGGTCACCGATACTCTCTGATGATTCCGTGGTTTCCTTTTTATCTGAATTTTTGGAGATATTTGTTTTGGTACTAATGGTACAACCAGACCTACCCTATAAATAATTGTGCAGAGCACCAGCTTGTTTTTGCTTTTGGGTTTCCTTCTCTAGCCTTCGCTTTTTGTACTGATAGCCGGACTTTTCTTTGCGCGTCAGACATTCTAAAACAACAAATTACACAATGCAAAATACGCTAGTTAAAATAAGTCACTAAAAGTAAAAATTCGAAAAATCTTCAAATCGAGTTAGTCAGTGATTTAGTCTGTTTCACAGTTTTGAAAAATAAAATGCCTAGTTTTAATTACCTACTTAAACTATTTTTAAATATAAAAACGAATTTCTTAACATTTCGTGCTAATTTTCAACTCTCCTTTGGGAAAAAATAGTTAATACTTTTAGTAATTAAAACTAGGAAATACATTTTTTTAAACTGTGGGACTAAGCCACCATCACCGACTAATCTCATTTGAAGATTTTTCTTCTTTTTATCTTTTTATGCAACGCATTGGCTTATTACTACACAAAATTATAATTTATTAATTAGTAGGATTTTTTCAAAGATTTTTTAGGTGTGGTGGATCCCAACAAAATGGACAAATTGCGATCCACCACAACGAACATATAAAACTATATGCTATACTATAATAGATACCTATTTAAAATGTTTGAATTTTTAAGATGGATTTTTGTTTCTCATTTTTCGCGAGGCGAAAAACCCAAATAAATTAATAAAAATCCGCCACAAGAAACATACAGAAACTATTTAAAAATGTATAAGTACGTATTGTGGAAAATATTTTTGAAAATAATCCTTTACCACTTAATATAGGTATCTGCAGAAGTACTTATCTTTTGAAATTGACAAAACACACAAAAGTCACTATCCCGAACTAAACTGTTAAATATTTTTAATATTTATAAACTTACCTCAAAGATATGTTATCACCAGCATCGACGCATTTGCAATAATAACACAATTACGCTTAGATGACTATATTGTAAGGCGCGAAAACATGTCCATGCATGTTATGTCTTGCAGTTCCTATTTTAAACAAATAACTACATATATACCTACAAGTTCATGCAGGGTCATGCGCGTTTTTTAACTATACGTGTTGTTTTATTTCAAAAATAAATATGCTTTTTTTAAAAATGTTTTAATATTTTTTTAGCTTTAAAACATGACAAACCACAAAGATCAAATGTAAATTGCATAGTACTTAGTTTTAGTGAGGGAAAAAATCAACAAGTAGTATAAAATTTATATTAATTGAGAATAATTAATTTGTCAATATTTGGTTCACATTCAGGGGGGCGAAAATGCCGCCCTCAGTTTCGCCGCCCCGGATAGGGGTCCGGTTGTCCGCCCTAAAGCGGGCCCTGATGTCAATGTCAATAACAAAAAATTATTAAAATATATGACATGAATTATTATTGACAGTATCGAATGGCGCTGATAATTAATTATTTAAAAATTTTAAAGAAACGTTTTAAGGTACGCTATTAAAATTTAATTGAGGGAAGTAAAGAATTAAACAGAATGATTTTTTTTAGATCAGGATGATACATACTGGTATAAGAAAATTATGTTCTGGCCACATCAAATATTTTTCATAAATAATGATCCTGAATTATTTTTTGGATTTTAAAACTTTCTTATTTAAAATTTAATATTTAGTCATCCCCATTAAATAGTTTTAATGTCAGAGTACACAGCGACCCAAATAGGTAGCAATTGCCTCATATTGGTTTATTTAAAATAAATAATATTGATACATAAGCGCCCAGAGTAAGTGCTAGAATTTTATAGAAAACTTTGACCCCGACATATTTTTTATGTGTTTCTTACGGGGCTATAATCCTGTATCTTATGGAATTTGATATGAAATCATTTTACTTTTCAATGAGGGCTACCGCGCTTGAATTCATCACGAGAGGCGCTAGTGTACGATAAGGTCCATGTCACTGAACGTTAATGTTTACTATTTTTATAAAAATTAGCTGAAAATCATTTAACACAATGATGGCAGAAGGGAAAAGTAGTAATTTACTTGCTCAGTAGGGAAATTGTTGTACCTATCAGAGGTGTCTTATGTCATTAAAGTTAGGTTATATCAAGCATGTGCGTTATTCAAACAAAGAATGTGCATGATTATTACTTATGATTTTCTGTAATAGACTACTTTGGTAACGCATAATCGTCAGGATTAAAATGTTTCTTACAAACACACGAATGTTTCGAAGGAGTAAAGTTATCCCTGCGAATCGCTACCAACCACTGTTTTAGGCGAGTTTTTTCTCTCGGAAGCATATGTCCACCTTTTGTTTCCGAACAAAATGGAACTGCACAACACTGAGGCATAATTAACAAGTTTTTTTTATTTACTGGTGTACGAAATAATTATAATAAAACCCTATAAACTTTTTTCGCGCCTAACAATAACTTTTGACAGGACCTTACTGGCCAGTGGCGCCAACTGGTGAGCCTAAAAACGTTAGCCCTCATTGAATCAAATAAGTTCAACAGAAACTGTCAACTATGAATTGAGCTGCTGCTAGATATTGCAATTGATTGTAATCAATTAATTTTATCTTTTAGTTGAATTCAATAAGAAATTGAAACTCTCAACTATGAACTGAGGCTCCTAGACACTATTTGATTCTAGTTCATTTATTTTGATTTAAAACAACAACAAGTATGATTTATCCTTCTATAACTTGGCTTCACTTTTTTTTTAGAATGCTTCTGGTCTATTTAATAGGCTTCAATTAATTTAATCATTAATTGAAGTCTTCTCGATTTTCCCTAAACCGTATCTTTCACTCAAGAGCAAGCTTGAATTCTTTCAGAATTTAACTTGTTCCACCTCTAAGAGGGAATGTGTAACTTTACTTTCTATTAATACGCTCATTTTTTTGCAACTACTTAGCTTCAGACAATTTTTTTAATTGTATATAATTATGGTCAATATTTTTTCAAAATTAGATGAACTATCCATTAATTTTTATACTTTTGATGAAAGTTGCACGGAGATGTTTGAATAAAACAATTTTTTATCTATCATATTTATCTATGTTTCATACATAACTACTTCAAAGTACAATTCTTTTTAGAAACTTACAAGTAAACATTAAATATTTACTAAGAAAATAAAAAGTTATTTTAGTAAAATGATTATATAGAAGTATTCTCAGATCTTTTTACTCTGTTTGATGAATGTGTTTGCTATATTTAAGTTACACTCACCAGACAATACTTGTATAAATAATATATTATTATATTAGTAGTACCTCTATCATTTAGTCATTACGTATGTATATAAAAAATATGAATGTTTAATATTTATTTTACTTTAATGCTATTACAGAGATAGAATTAATGAGGTTCAATAATCAACCAAAAGGGATTCGTGCCACATAAATTAGCTAAGGACATTAAATAATTTGAAGTCTAACAGCAAACCTGGAGACTTTTGGGCAACAGATGGTTTTTTGCTAATTGAGGTCGCTGATTCCGAATCTGCCTGTTGCCCAACAGAGCTTTTTCAAATAAGTCCAAAAATTTCAAAATGGCGTCCAATTTTCGCACTTTTTTCAAAAAAAAATGCTTGTAACTCGAAAAATATAAGACACGGAAAGAATAAAAGCGATCAAATTAGTAGATAAAAAAGATAAAAGTTGACCAACTTTATAATGTTTAATGGTTAATAGTTAACTAATAATGGTCTTTATAATCCTTCTTATGAGAATACAGTTTTTTTTAACTTACGAACTGGAATAAAACAGTATTTTACTACCTCAAAACGGGGAAACAAGCATTTTTTCCCTTGGGATTTAAAGTCTCCATGGAAACTAGTGAACAATACAAACACAAAACGTAACGTCAACATTTTTATTGTTAAACTTTTAATGACAGAAAAAACTAAATATTAAGAATCAAACATATAAGCCATAAAATGTAACTTATTTCAAATTAAAATTAATATTAATATGGTAATTTTCACAGTTCGTAATATTTGGTAATTAGTTATATTTAGTAATCTAAACGTCAAAAAGAAATAAATAAAAAATAATATTAAACAGGCAATTAAATACTAGCATACCCAGATAAATTCGGAATAAAATACAAAAGATTCGTTACCAATTATTACATAGGCCTGCGTTTTAATGCGATACCGGGTGCCCCATTATATTTTGACCCTTTTTAAACCTATATAACTAGTTGAGATAATGAAATGCGGTTTTCGCCAGTTTTCTTCTAATTTTGATAAGTTTTTTCCTGACTATCCGTCTTTTTTGCTCACTCCCGGTTTAACCGGAAATGACATACCGTATTTTCGGGGATAGGGCAACTTTGTTATTTCAAATAGAACACCCAGTATATTTTTTCACAGTTGGAAAGCTCATTGTTCCCCCTTTCCGAAATTTCCATATTTGTCAAAAAAATTATACAGAGTGATGGTTTTATAAGCTTTTAAAATGACTACTGCGTTTTATCGAAATGCTACGAAAAAAATAATGGTTCACAAAGTAGACTATGGAAATAAAAGACAACATCACTTGTAAACGTCAAATTAGTTTATTAACAATTGCATGTTACTTCAATTGCTAATATTGAAAATGTACATATGAAACTCGATATAACAAAGTGTAACAAGATATTTATTAAACAAATAAGAAATAAACAAAATAATACACATTAGTTATAAAAGATGTTCAAAATGCTGCCCATCAACTTGGATACATTTATTTATTCGCTTAACAAACTTGTCATAGCTTCTACTTAACTGTTCAGGGGTAATGCTGTTAAAGACATTTCGAATGTTTCCATTAAGTTGTTCTAAATTTTGTGGCATAGGGCTGTAACACCTGTCTTTCACATACCCCCATATAAAAAAATTTGGAACTGTGACTTCTGGGGATCGAGGGGGCCATGCTGTAGCACTTCCCCTCACTATCCAACGATTTCCAAAGGTCGCATTCAGGGAATCCCTAGTTACCGTAGCATAATGAGGCGTAGCACCGTCTTGTTGGAAATATCCTGTCCTCAACAAATTATCCTGTGCAAGTTGCGGATAAAAGAAATATTCTAACATGTCCAAATATGATGGAGCATTGACAATTGGATTGTTAAAAAAAGGATCGTATATTTTTTGTTTTGGTACCGTACACCAAACTGTAACTTTTGGAGAGGATCTGACATACTGATGGAAATTTCTGGGATGTTATGATGCCCAAACTCTACAATTATGCTTATTTACCTTGCCATTTAAGTGAAATGATGCTTCGTCTGACATGATTAACTTATCAGGAAAATGCCTATCTCCTACGTAAATTAAGAATTTTTCTACAAAATTGTACTCGTTTTGGAAAATCAGTTTCCTACAATTCTTGATGAATCTGAATTTTATAAGCATTCAATTTTAGAACATTTTTCATAACAGTATGCACATTAGTTTTCGGAATACCTGTTGCGGAAGAAATTTTTCTTGTAGAAGAGGATGGATCATTTTTTGTCATTTTCAAAATTTCAATTGCATTATTAAGCATAGTTTTATTATATGGACTTTTTTTACGGTCAATACACAATCCAAATTCCAAAAGTTTCTATACCACTTTCTAATTGAATTTTTTGTTGGAGGTTCCTTGTTAAACATAGTTCTAAATCTTCTTTGTGTTGTTTTGTAAGATTTAATGTCAGCAAAAAAAGATTACACACTTAGCTTTTTCAGTTAAAGTAAACATTTTTCTTAAAATAATTCAAGTACCCGAGTTGTTAATAAACTAATTTAACGTTTACAAGTGATGTTGTCTTTTATTTCCATAGTCTACTTTGTGAAACATTATTTTTTTTCGTAGCATTTCGATAAAACGCAGTATTCACTTTAAAAACTTATAAAACCATTACCCTGTATAATTTCCATGACAAATATAGAATTTTCAGAAAGGGGAAACAAGGGGCTTTCCAACTGTGAATAATATACAGGGTGTTCCATTTGAAATAACAAAGTTGCCCTATCCCCGAAAATACGATATATCATTTTCGGTTACACCGGAAGTGAGCAAGAAAAGACGGTTACTCAGGAACAAAGTTATCAAAATTAGAAGAATACTGGCGAAAACCGCATTTTATTATCTCAACTAGTTCAAAAGTTATATAGGTTTAAAAACGGTCAAAATATAATGATAAAATATGAATTAAATTTTATAGCTGAATTTAGGTATTTCAAATCTTTTTTTTAGTTTTTTTCTACTATGTATTGTTTTTGAACAAAACAGTTAAATAATACATAAAATAAGTATATTTATGTGAATTTAAAATAAGAAAGAAAAGTAAAAAAAAACAACAAAATCATTAGTAATATCTTAGAATAAATAAAAAACAAACAACATACATTATTCTTTCAACATTTTGAAAAACCTTTTTCTTTTGCTGGAAAGCTTCGTTGTTTTTCTTCTGTATTCGGCTGTATGCTGAGCATCCAATATTATGTTGCCCTCATAGACCAATCAAATTAAGCAAAAATCAGGCCCACTTTCACGATAATTTCCAACCATTCCCGACCAATACCATTCGATTCAGTTTTTTTTTGTATTCTCATGGTCAATTTTGCCGTACGTTATATGAGCAAGAATTTAATTTATAAACAATTAAAGTTGTGAAAATGATGAAAATCGATGTTTCTAAATATTCAACTTCAAACGCTGCGAAAACGGCAACAGATAGAGAAAAATTGCTCAGAATATTTTTTATAGAACGTTAAATTCCCTTCACAAAAGTCCGCGACGGCATATCTCTACGATGAATAGTTAAGGCGTTACAATGAGTTAAATGTTTATTATTTTTCTACTGCGTACTGGTCAGCTGTATACGCAACGCGTATCCACTTTTTTCCACATAAGAAACAATTTTCTTCGAAATTAAATTGTGGCACACCTAAACGACGTGGGTATCGCTCTTTTGGAATTCCAGAGCCAGGCTTCAAAATATCTTTTGAGGAATACGCTTTTCTACACTTATCATAAACAGTAACTTCATTAACATTTTCTATTTGATTCCATTTCTTATCCTCACGTTTCTTGCTGTTTTCTATAAACGATTCGATTCCTTTTTATTTTACTGTTACAGTCTTGCCCATTTGCAGAGTTCCTTCACATATAAAACAATTTTCTTCTAGCGACATTTTTGATAGGTTTATTTTATATTAATCAACAGCACAACCACAATGATAATGTAAAAATTGCTCACAACCAGTACACTGTATAACTGCGTTATAACTGCGACGACTATTAGCATTAAACTGAACAGCTCATAACTTAATAATAATTTATCTTATAACTTAATAATAATTTTCCAGGTCTTTGAGTATGCATAAAAGTATATAATAATTATATCTAGACCAAAAAAAGTGATAAATACATTTGCTAACGTTGTAAAAATAAGAAAATTATGAAAGATTTACAGCAAGTCTACTTTCAAATATTCTGCGCAGGTGGCCATTACGCGGCATACGAGTCTGTTAATCGCGCATGCGCGTTACTTGTACTGCTGACTGATATACAGCAGAAAAATAATAAATATTTAACTCATTGTAACGCCTTAACTATTCATCGTAGAGATATGCCGTCGTAGACTTTTTTGAAGAGAATTTAACGCTCTATAAAAAATGTTCTGAGCAATTTTTCTCTATCTGTTGCCGTTTTCGCAGCGTTTGAAGTTGAACATTCAGAAACATCGATTTTCATCATTTTCACAATTTTAATTGTTTATAAATTAAATTCTTGCTCATATAACGTACGGCAAAATTGACCATTAGAATTCAAAAACATACTGAATTAAATGGTGTTGGTCGGGAATGGTTGGAAATTATCGTTTTGAAAAACCCTTAATTTTACTGGTCTATCAACGACTTGTTTACCGTAATTAATAAATAACTTCGATTGCGGAGTATGCCCGATTGTATTCGCATCACTGCCGGTAAATCTCCCAACGCACTAAAAGTTTAAAATGAATTATATTGGCGTGGTTCTCAACATTTTGAGCATGAAGTATATATTTAATTTAATTTGAAATTTGGAATTTGTAAATATTGCAATAGTTGTTTTGCAAAAAAACTATACGTGATAAGAAAAAAAACGGCTTATTTAGTCAAATATACGTCCTAACTAAGCTAAAAAAATTAAATAGTTCAATCACAAATCTTTCGCAGGCCTGTTATTATGCTTTAGTTTTACATTTCATTTGTGTGCAAAAAAAACTGTACCCGCCCATGCAAAAAATATTATATGCGCCCGAGAGTTTTAGATAGTTTTAGTCCCGGCATGAACGTTTCCCTTCATGCCAGGACTAAAACAATCACTTTACTCTCTTGGTGCATAAATAACAAGTCTGTTTTGATTTATAAGTACAACTCACAAACTTAAACAATTTTCTGAGTGAACTGAAATCAGAAACAAGCCAAGCATTAAAAACGGGCTTGATTTCAAGCGCCTTTTTTAATCTTTTATTTAAATAATTTTAAATCAGCGAATTGATTTGAAACTAGGTTGTGAATTGTATTTCTATAGATCACGTCCAGCTCTGGTGCATAAATGAATAGATAGATAGCGTAATATTAAAATAATATTGTTGTGGATGTTAGGGGGGAAAATAATGACAGTTTCGACTAATGTGTTCTGTTTTGGTTCATGGTGCAGGAATGGCGTATTATTAAAAATTAAAATATTGACAACAAATACTTACAAATAAAACTAGTTTTCCTTTTTCATTTGTAATTACTAAGATTCGTGGCGTTATAAATTGTAAATAGTTATTCAGTAATAAATTATACCACTAGGTACTTCGCTAAAATATATGAAAACTGTCTTGTAAACATAAATATAAAGACACAAGAAACATCACGTATATAAAGTATTTACTTATAAACAAAATATACATAAACTGCTCAACAATTGAAATATAAAACTGAAAAATATAATTTAAATTCAACCCAACTTCTGAATTATTTGATGATTTTTAATACATTTTAAGTTTCTTAAACCTCGTACATATGTTTTTCATCATTACTAGAAGAAAATGCTACAGATAAAGGAATAAAATATTACAAAATTTCAAAAAATCGATTTTCTATGGACATAAACTGGAAGCTTAATATATGTGATCGGAATATTCTTGAAATATTATCATTTACTGCATTAGTTGCGAATCATGTTTTTTCAAGGAAGTTGCCTTTTTGATGGTTTAGTTCCTCTGCGTAAAGATTATAATATACAATATTTGCTTTGAGCTAAAAATGATAACATTTTTTGATAATTTCTGTACGACTAATATGTGACTCAATTTTTTATGACCACAATGCAATCTCCAAAAGTGAATAAATTCAATAAGGATTGAAGAGAATTACGCGGCCATCATTTTTTTAAATTCAAAGTTCTCATGTTTGAAGACACCTTTTCATTATTTTTTTTTCTGTGGGAAAACTTGATGTGTGTGTTCTTTCGAGGCAGTTTGAAGTTTTGTTGCCGAAATATTTTGTTTTTTTTTTCCTCAAGGTATTTACTTTTTCAGACATTAATTATTATTTTAAGCTAAAAATAATAGCATTTTTTGCTGAGAGATGGAAGATATTATCAAATCGATCCAACAAAGAGAGTTCAATATTTCGCAGTTTTAACTTTTGCTTGTAGGGAACCATAAGAACTATAGACATGCCACCTGTTGCTAAAAATCTGAGAAACAGCTTCACATCACAACACATTTACATCAAAACCCTGTCGGGCGAATTGCCGCTTGCTGTAAAATGAGGACTTGGTTCGTGTTGACGACTTCCAATGCATCTCAGAATTAAAAGGCGTCGTGTCGGTTGGCTGTGGCTATTTTTTCGACTCAATCGGTCCAACGTTAAATTCGGAGTTAACTCCATTAATCTCAATCATCTCAATAGTTCTCATCAAGTAATGCAAAGTTATTATGTAGCAACAATTGATTACCGATATGCTGACGTTATTATTTAAATAAGTTGGATTGTCAAAAAAATTTTTGGTTTGGTTACATAATATAGAATATAGATTGACTTTGTATTGACCTACAATACAATATCTGAATTGTCCTTTTTAATCTCAGATCTGTACTGCTTCCAGTGGTGATCTTCCTGTCAGATGTACAGGATGGGCAAATTTCGATGTTTGTATAAGGTAACTCGGTAACTGTAAGAGAACCAAAAAAATGGAAGACACATTTTAATTCTCTTTTTTTGAAACAAATTCACTGGCGAAAACAAAAATTTTTCGACTTTTATACACATGTCAATATCTTGGTTGTTTGTAAAGTTATGAAAAAACAATTTTTACACTCTTCACGCACTTTTTGCTGTATAATGCAGTGGCGTCGAGAAAATTTAAAAAAAAAGGTGAAATTTCGAGTTAGGCATAAAGTTGCATTTTTAAATGAGAATCATAGTTGGCTATGGTTTAGTTAAAAAGAATTTTTTTTCTCTTTCAAACTATATATCATATGTGGGGTCGCTTTTGATGTGTAAGCGAAAGCGAAAATAATCTTTTAGTGGATTACTTTTTTGCATTTTTTTATATAAATTCCAAGTAGGCGTGTGATATGTACGACAATGTTTATCCGTTTGTCAGTAAATTGCATCGAGAATGTGTCTTCCATTTTTTTGTATCTCTTACAGTTACCGAGTTACCCTATACAAACAGCGAAATTTGCCCACCCTGTACAGTACACTGTTAAGGAGACATCATTATATATGATAGAGATAAGGTTTCTGCGAGTTGCATATTGTACATATGCAAATTCGGTTAATACCCGAATAAAATTCTCAGAACTAGTTATGAGCAAATAAAATGTCCAATACCCGACATATCTATTTTCCACTAGTATTACACATCATAATATGCGCAAAATTAGTTCCGAAAATTTAAAAAAATAGGTAGCTTAGAAATATAACACAATTTTATTAGTTTACGACATAGACATATAATAAATAAATAAATATTATGTCTATAGTTTACGACATGTGTTTCATTGACTTAAATGTGTTCCTTGCTCTACAATAACCTTTCAAATTTATGTCATTTCTCTTAATTTTTCTTGCCCTAAAATGACCTTTAAAATGTCATTATTCCGTTCCATTTCCCTTGTCCTTTATTTCATTTTCGATCACTGACCTTGAACTGTACCCTTCATAACATTCAACACTACAAAAAAAGGACATTTTAGGACAAGAAAAATTAGTTACATCACAAAATGTATGCGCAACGGGCTCGGCAACGGGTCAATGAAACATACAAACATACAAACTAGTTTTGCGCATATTATGATGTGCATTACTAGTTGAAAATAGTCGGGTATTGGACATTTTATTTGCTCATTACAGTCATTACTAGTTCTGAGCATTTTTTTCGGGTATTAACCAAATTCGCATATTGGGTCTAAGGTCTAACATATATATTTCTAACACTAAATAATAATAATTAGTAATAGTATTACTACCAAATTCTTGTCTATCCTCTCTGCTAGTCTTGTTTATAAAAATAAGAACACTAAAAATAGGTACGTAAAGTTTCAAGTTTTTTTCACAATCAGTGATTTGATTGCCAACCTTACGAGGCTCTAGAATAAAAACGTATTTAAAATCATCATTAAATCAAGTTACTAGAGGTTCCGAACTTGAATGATATTTTTCATAGTTACCTACGGTTCAGTTGTTGAGCAGTTTATTTAAATTATATAACGTAATTATTTTTAATTTTAAAATAATAAAAACTAGCAGTAAATAGGTAATCTAATAATGGTAACTTGTTACATGATGACGTAAATTTTAGACTAATATTTACCTAGTTGTTGTTGCGTATCATTATAGGCTTCCCTAGATATTGTTTCTATTGTACAGGGTGGACCAAATTTAATGGGATTTGGAGCTTTCGGGTATAAGATAGCAATTGTCTACTTTTTCATCTAGGAAAAAATTCTGAAATATACATGTATTTTATTCTTAGGAATTCAAATTCGAAAAAATAACAGTTGAGCGTCAAATAAATAAATTATAGGCGAAAAACTGAAAAATACAAAAATTGACACTCTATTGATTACAAATGCGTATCACATACATGTTTTCACTTCCGGTTTAATCGGAAATTATTTCTTTATTTTAAATGATGCACTCTGCATATTCAACTCAGTTTGGACAAAATTTCTTTCTAAATTCGGCAATATATAACATAAAACCATTATCTTCCACATTTAATAAGATATTGGGGTTCAAGTTTAAAATAACACAAATATATTGACAATATTAAATTAAAAATTCAATAGGAAATATATTTAATTAACAATCTCATTATTTTGAGCAGATACATAAGGAATATGATCAAACGCCTCTGCCTCTGTTACAGAGGATACCTAATTTGTTTTAAATTATTATAACCCTACGGGAAATTTCTACTATATAATTTCAATTATTCTGTTCTCTGAAGCCATTAAATTTATTACATTAGGATTTACTAAGATTCGTATTTATTTTCGAGGCTTTTAAAGGGCCATCCTGACGATGCAGCAATGCAAAAACACGTGTCGGTGGATGTTTTAAAGTTTTGAAGTGATTGTTTAACTGGTGAGTACTTTTGTTTTATTTATTTTTGGTTTTATTGAACAGAGTAGTTAGAATTAAAAATAACATTATTGAGTCAATCATACTGAACATAATGTGCATATTATCTTTTTTATAATCCAATTTTCATGGTTTTGGTAAATAGCCGGGAAAATAATTATTAAAAAAATATATGTTATACTTATCTATGATAAGTTTTTTGTAAAAGTTAGAAAATAATAATTAGCAAAAATTTTTAGCATTATTATATTTTCATTTCATTCCATACTTTAATATAATATATATTGCTGAACTTAAACTGGGCTGAATGTACCAGATGTATCACTTAAAATGAAAATGTAGTAGTATTTTCCGGTTAAACCGGAAGTAAAAATATGTATATCATAATTGTCATACAATTTTTGTATTTTTCAGTTTTTTAGCCATAACTTTGAGGTTCCCTTGTTTTGTCTTTACGATTTCTGGAAAAATACGTAAGTATAGTTTTGTAATTTTTTTCCTACATGAAAAATCAAGCAATGAAATCGAGTAAGGCACTTAAATTGACACTGTACAGCAAGATGGTAATCAGTTCAACATTTTTTTAAATAATTAACACATTTAACGATACAATTTAATTGTACCATATGACTGATATTTTCCAGTCACCATGCAAATTGAAGAATATTTTATTCTGTAAAATGCCGGCGTTTTACAAAAATCGGTGTATGTACCGATTATTTTACCCAAGACTTTCAGGTCTTATATCTCAACTCTCAACAAAATTGGGGAAAATTGGAAATAGTAGCATATAACTATATATTATGGTAGTAATAAAACATATTTCTTGTCACCTTCTGTGAGTATTAAGCCACTGTCTATAAATTATTTTAAAAAATTGATAAATAAACCTCTGCGCCAAAAGGATCAGTCAGAAGTTGGTTTGTGAATAAATGCTTTTTCCTATCCAAAAAATATCACACCTAAAAAAAATACATAAAACTGAAAAATTAAACTTAAATTACAAATATTTTAAGATGATAAAAAGTTGACGTTTCGGAATATTGTCTGATTCCGTTCTCAAAACTAGAGCAAAATTTCTTTGATTAAATATCGTCTTTGCAGCAATGTCAAACATGACAGTAGTTTTTGTTTATATATTTCCATACACACGTGAGACATTATGCTGTATTGATATTTTGTCTACTTATCTCGTCTCTAAAGATTGATAACCAGTTCGTATAAAAATCGACAGAGTAATTTGACACACATTTATCACCGTTCAACAAAATAATGGCGGATTATGTTAGGAATTTATTTATTTTAGTTTTTTCAAATTGTCCCTTCCTAGTATAATTCTTAAAGGATTATGCTAGGAAGGGACAATTTGAAAAATCTAAGATATGTGAACACGTGTGGGATAGCAACCACATTATTGAGATTTTGCAAAAAAAGTTAAAAAAAAAAAAAGTAATAGTACAAAAACAAAAGTGAAAGAATCCACCATTATTTTGTTTAAATAATGGCGGATAATAATAATAATAAACACTTGTCAAATTACTCTGTAGATTTTTGTACGAACTGGTTTGCAATTCTTAGAGATGAGGTAAGTAGGCAAAATATCAATATAGCATAATGTCTCACGTGTCTAAAGAAATATATAAACAAAAACTGTCATGTATGACATTGGTGCAAAGACAATATTTCATAACAAATTTTACTTTAGTTTTGAGAACGGAATCAGACAGTATTCCGAAACGTCAACTCTTTATCATCCTAAAATATTTGAAATTTAAGTTTCTTTTTTTCAGATTAATATTTTTTTTGTGTAAGACATTTTATGGATAGGAAAAAGCATTTTTTCAAAAACAACGTCTGATTGATCCTTTTGGCGCAGAGGTTTATTTACCAATTTTTTAAAATAATTTTAAAATAATATATTTTTGGACGAAAATAATTTCATCAAAAAATATTTCCTCCGTCCCTGTATGTTTTGCGATAGCAGCCACAGTTTTTGAGATAAATCTTTCAAATTTAGTACATACGATCTAGAGACCAATGAAAAGGAAGAATTCGTTGATGAGAAAAAATAGGCCTGCCGGGCTACAACTTTTTTATTTCTAATTTTACAAAAAATATATTATCGGTAAATAAGATATATTATATGAAAAGCCAATAAAATATGTTGTCCAAATTTGATATGATAACAGTTGTAAATTGAAAATTTGTACACATTTTAACATTTTGAAATGTTGGGATGCATTTGGCAGTTCTTAAAATTTAAAACGTTAAAAATCATTATTATTTTTTGTTTAACCCAAAGCTAGACATTTCTCTCATGACCTCCAAAGGTCACGGGTCGCGCCAGCAAATTATGCAGCAACTCCTCACATCCTGGAAGGTTAGCGGCTGTAGATTCCAGAATTATGTGCCCGAAGCAGACGGAGAGAACCTAGAATGACTGCTTTCTGCATTTGGCCTGCCAGCCATCTGGCTGGTTTTTGGCAGGACGCTATGGTCCTCAGTTCATAGGGAAGCGTATGCTTTATCCCTTCGAGCACACCCGTAATTAGGACAACCATCTTAACCGAGTAGCCACTTGGAGCTCGTACCGGAGACCGCGATATTTGGTCAGTTTTTTTCCTTCTTTAAGGTGATGTTCTTCTCTGCGGGTGCTGAGAACTTGACGACACTCTGGCTTGAGGGTTGTGGAGGACTATAGTTTGTTGTTTGGATCTTTGCGCGGGTATTAAATTAGGTACGACCTGCTTGTTTATTGCTATATTGCAGCAATACATTTATAGTATCAACAAATATAATGATAATATGTATAAATGAAACGTTATCCAGTACTCGCCATTGCTCAAAGGTCGAGTTAACCTTTCTATTTATTTTTGATTCTCTGATTCACACGGCTACTAATTGAAACGCGTACAGATCCAAACAACAAAGTATATGTCAGCTTATTGGCTTGGATTATTCTAACTGTCGGGAACAAGTAGTTCTAGTAAATATTGCATTTTCGTTCACGGCAATGGACTCTATATCTTCCGGGGCGTAAGGCAGCACTACTGGTGTTTGGTCTACGTCGGACGAGTGTCTCAGGTGGTAATATAGCATTCGCATTATGTTAGGCCGAAATCGCGTATATGTGCATGAGCGATTCCGACGCCTGACGCCAGGCCCTGCAGTTGATATCAAAAACTTTTACACATCACATACGGCTGCGGTAAACCAAGGTGCTGATAACCTAAAAGCGCGGAACACCAAATCCTCAGTAGGTGTCTATATTTGTCTGTTTTAGTTTTATATCCTTGATGTGACTTTGTTACACGTCTTGACATGAATAGGTCTTTTCGGCATTTAAATGTCTTAGGATGCATCCGTCTGCGAGCTGTGCATCTTAAGAAAATTTCTCGCATTGTCCTCTCTTGAGGTGGACGACTGCACGTTTGTCCAAACGATTTCCAATTTCCCGCGTGTATTTCTTGACCACCTTAGTTCGCGCTCTCTGAAGGCATAATATTAACGTTCATCTATGTAAAATAGATGGGTGAATTATGCCTGCGGTCGCTGCGTGGTCCAAATTGATATCCACGAGTTTGGAAGCGACCAACAGACAACGGCAGCAGTGAGATGTAGAAGAGGAGTGGATTTAGGGAATTACCCTGAAAAAATCCTGTACTTTCGTCATCCTCTATGCTCCTAATGTTATGGTAAAGCAAGTCTTCCAGAGCGCCAGCCTGTTATGTGCATCTCACTAGGCACCGGTACCGCAAGGGATTCGAGCTAATGTAATGTAATAATAACTTGTGAAATATTGTATCAAATGCCTTGCGGTACTCGACCCATGCTATCAATATATTTCGCTTTTATTGCACAGAATTCTGCTGATCGAGCCAGACCGCTAGGAATACAACTAGCGCTATGTGCAGTGGAGTTTTTATGTGCTCAAGTCTATATGGTCAAATTCATTTTGCAGAATGACTATTGATTCTATTAAATGTTTGGGTGCTTCACTGAACTATCATTTTGTTCGTTGTTAAAGGGTATGAAGATAATCTCGTGACCACTTCGCTCAGAATTGTTGAATGAGAAGTCTTAAATGTTTGGGAAACATGAGTGCTGCAAATACCAGAAACCGGAGGTTCAGGCAATGCTCTTAATGTTTCACCAATGAGAAAATGACTTGGTGTCATTGTTTGTATATCATCTGGATTGTCCGTGAGAGAATACAATGGCCGGGAGTTTAATATCGATTCTATTTGCGACAAACATGTTAAAATTCTTCATAACTTAAATATACATTATGTATAGTGCGGTTAAGATGATATTTAGTTAAGCGTACGGCACTTTCCCATAAGCCCCCCGAAATGGGGAGAACGAGGTGGAATCAAGTTCCATGTTATTCTCATTTCTTTTAGATAATTCTGAAATCTAGACTTTAGAAAATTTTAAAAATTATTTAAATACAAAGAAACAAACAAAATTGGTGGCATTGTCGCTATATATATATATATATATATATATATATATATATATATATATATATATATATATATATATATATATATATATATATATATATATATATATATATATATGACAACATATGCCTCTTCTTGCGATAAAATATTTAAATGAGTTTAAAAACATTTCTGTACTTAAATCGCTCACAAGTTCCAAATGCACTCTTTGGATGAAAAGAAAATAAAAATGCACATATATATATATATATATATATATATATATATATATATATATATATATATATATATATATATATATATATATATATATTGCTACACCGCAAATTGAAAATGGCCTTGAAGGTGTAACACGAGAAGTTGGTAAGTCACCCATTATTTGAATAATATGTTTAGGCTTCACTCTAAAACAAGTAATGCAGCTGCGCGCCTTACAACTTGTCTTCTATTTAATGATGGCCAAAACATGTATCTAATCTGTGATAGAACCGTCTGACATCTTGCATGCAAATTTATTTGATGTTCATACGAACTATTAAAGTTGCTTACTTGGAATAATCATAGGATGTTTATGAATTATATTTTAGGTGAGATCTTGATAGCCTACATCCTACACGAATTATTCCAAATAAATCTAAAAACGGATTTGAAGTAAATAGCTTACTACTTTCAGAAACTGTCTTTGAATTTTGTAATGCTCGTAATTCTAATTGAAATTTTGTGATTGAACGATTTTGACAACAGTCCGAATACTTGAATCAAGTTCATCGTTAGTTAACTCACCTACTAATCTATTTTCCTTTTTGTGCAACTGTTATACCTAAAGCGATGTAGGTATGTTATAACATGTAGCAACTTCTTAAAGGATGAAAAACGTAATAAGATATTATGTACTATATTAGACTCAATACAAATTAATACATTTTTTATTGTCTCAGGAATATCAATTTTGTATTGACTTTATTTCACGTGGCCAATGATCAGACCTGATGAAATTAGTTGTGGGCCTTTCCACCACAGTGTTGAATGTCTATGGTTGAATCTCTTAAATTGCCTGGATACCCCCTGCCCCCGCCTTCCTAGAAATAAGGTCAGCAGGATTTAAATTAGTTGATACAAGATGCCATTGATTTGGTTCAGTAATAGTTTGAATTCGTGCTATGCGATTAAATACGAAAATTTTAAATCGGCTAGGATCAGATACTATCCATGCTAAGACTATTGTTGAGTCACACCAATATATAACTTTGTTTACCGTTATATTTAGTGAAGATGTTATTCTTTGTACCAAATTTGCAGATAACGTTTCGCATAATTCTAATCGAGGTAATTAATGATATTGTTTTTAATGGCGTCACACGCGATTTGGCACAAACTATATTAATTAATATGTCACCAGCGTGGTTTTTAGATACTAAGTATGCCATCCATACGCAAGTAATGATGCATCTCTAAAACAATGTATTTCAATATATATAGCATCCTTTAATATGGAGGGATTTGGATTTTGTCTTATTCAGCTAAGTTATCATAAAATTGAGACCACACGTTCAACAAATCTTTGGGAACTGGGTCATCCCAATCCAATCTTAGTTGCCAAAGTTTTTGCAAAATTATTTTTGATTTAATTACAATAGGACCTATGAGCCCGAGTGGATCAAATATTTGTGATATAATAGAGAACATTACTCTTTTTGTAATAATTCTACGATTTTTAGATTTCGCAATATACTGAAAATGATCGTTTTTGAAATACCAGTATATACCTAATATTTTTGAGCATTGACTGTCTTTAATGATATAGTGATATTGATCTGATTGAAGAGATAAATTGTTTAATACCTCATCATTGTTTGAGGTTCATTGTCGTAGATTAAATCCCGCGCTAATCAAAATTTCACTAACTTCTTCGATAAGTTTTATGCTTAAATTTACATCTTTCGCACCCCAAAGCCAATCATTCATGTAAAAATCGCGTTCAATTTTCTGACTTGTTGCGGGGTATTTTAATTGGTTTTCAATTGCAAGTTGTTTCAAACAACGTGTAGCTTGCTGATTTAATGCTAATTTTATTTGACCATCTAATAACAATTGGAAAAATATTCCAGCACCTAGTAAAATATTTACTTCTGCAGACTGGCTAAAATAAGGATATGTTAAAAGTATATTGCGAGGAATGTTTATACCTGAGCTGTCAAATTGGTGTACTAGAACAAAATGTAGAATTACCTGAATCCCTTATTATTCATTTGCGTTGCAATGGCTGCAAAATATTTGTCTTCAATCTCAATTCTTTTTTCATTTTATTCATTTAAATTGTCAGAGTCAAGCAATTCTATTTCATATAGTATTTTTTGAAAACCGTTAAAAACATCTTCGAGTTTTGCCCTTCTTATCGAAATTTCAATAACTTTAAGATTTGATCTGTCATGCAGTTTTTCGATAAAATCTGAAAATCTCGTTATTTGAGCCTTTAATTGACCTCTACGGGCCTTTAAAGCCTTTAATTTGACGTCAGATTTTTGTTTTGAATAAGTTATATTTATATTAGATCAATAAGTCTCAAGTTATATAAACTCGATAAATGAAGATATTAGTAAAATAATAATAGTATTGTGTAATTTATATGAAATGAGAATAACTTAGCACCTTTTTAAATAAACCAGCCGTTAATTAAAGATCATAGACTAATACCATTGCGTACCAAATTAAATATATCTAGGCTGATATTAAAAAAATATTTGAATATCTCGCAAATATAATGATTTTAAAACTAGTAAAATGCAAAATTCTTGACAAGAATATGGAATGGACTCAGATTTATTTCTGCCTGATTCTAGTGGAGTTGCTTCAACTTTTTAACTTAAATTTTCCAAGATCAACTATATTGTTTGAAAGCCAAGTTTATTCGGATCGAACATCCAAATGTATGTCTGCGAAAACACAGTTGGTCGCTTACCACTCGACTATTATTGATGTGTTTGTGGACTGTATTAAGTTAGGCTTGACATTGTATTGATTATTTATATTTTTATTAATAAAAATTTTATTTTGTAACATTGACAAATTTTTGTATTTGTGTTGCTACTGACAATATGTTTTTTTACAGGGCTTACTAAATAAACAACTTTAAAGAAATTAGTAATATATCCAACACTAGGGAAATAGGGAAATTCTAGTGATTTTTACTTTCTTATACCTAATATAAGGAAGTATAGTAATCATGATTTTTTTTGACCTCGAGATTTTGATTGATATATACGTTTTGAACCCTCCTAAATCCATTCTGGCTATTTTCCGAATGATGTCTGTCGGTGCGTGCGTGTGCGTGTGTGTTAAGTTGACCACCTGCTGATAAGAGGAGATAAGTCAGCATTTTATCCCACTCGCCTCCACAGACTTCCAACGTTAAGACCTCACTTCGTGACACAGCTTCATTGCATACAGATGTGCAATATAATTGTATTTAATTATTTTGTAACTCATAAAAGTTTAATTAAATATTTTTGTAACAATTTAAATCATTTTTTAAAAACACGTTAAGTCGGCCACGCGGCTTAACTGGCGCAGTCGGTAGGATGGTGCCCAGAAGTTTTCAAAAATTAAAATCTTTGTTCGTATCTATGATTAAGGCACTATTTCGTACAAAACGCAATTCCATCGTGGAACTGTTCCGGTTAATCATCAATCCATTGGGAATAGTGAGCCACCAGTACATTGTGTACAACTTAACAGGATTAAACATCAATGAAGTCAACTTTAATCACAACTTTAATTTTGTAAGTAATATTGATCATTCCGCTTTTTCCTATTTTACCGTTCCTATCCACAAATCGATAGAAACCATACCTTTAATTGCTTTTGAATTTTCATATTAGCTCTGAAAATTCTAATTTTATTTTTCTTTATTTCCAATGATTTTAAAGGTACTGTCTGGATCGAGTAGGGCAAGAAATTAAAATCCAACATAACTATTGCTTACTAACAAATTAGAATAAGTTAAACAAAACTTTAAAAACCAAAGCCCCGTAAACAAAATATTCACAGTCTATAGCTAGAGCACGCCTGTATATTATTATACAGTCACCGTCCCTCGGTTTAAGTAACCGTGAATACAGAGTTTACAATAAAGCGACGATAATACAAAAGTGATAAAAACTAACATTTAATTAATGAACGTCATCGACAGCTTAGTTGAGCAATTTGTTAATTTTCCAACAGAAGTACAAATACCAATACGAACCTCTGCATCACCCATCAGAATGGCACTATCAAAAATTTCCGTCCGAGACTACCTGGATTTAATACCACCATTTGATGGAAAACCAACAAAATTATCAACTTTTATCAACGCATGTGAAAATGTTTTACCACTCATGGCACCAGATTATGATGCTATAAGAATAAGATTCACAATGCTTCATATAAGAAACAAAATCGTAGAGAAGGCAGCCACACTTTTAGCGGCTAGAAACTTTGACACGTTTCCAGAATTAAAATACCTACTTATTAGTTTATTTGGGGACCAAAGAAATGAGGAATCACTCCTGTCCGATCTCAACACATTAAGACAGCAACCAAGAAACACTGCATTGCAATTTGCCGATAGATGCATATACATCAGATGTCTGCTACTTTCGAAGTTATGTTGTGAAAACGTGACAGAAGAGGTCAAGAAAATGAAAATTGATTTCTATAATAATTTCACACTAAGAGCTTTCTTAACTGGAGTTAATCCACAGCTAAGTCATCTTTTACGCTGTAGAAAACCTACACACATCGAAGAATCTATCCAGATCGTCATCGAAGAAGAAAATATGAACTATCACCGTTCAAAAATAAGTAATGCCCCTCAAAATAGTGGACAACAGTTTAACAAGCCAAATATGCATCAACTAAGAATAAATACATCAGAGACTAGAACTACACCAAATAATTCGCACCAACCATTTATGCAGTTTCAACGACCAAATATCAGAGGCCAATGTACCAACAACCACCTTGGACACCAAGACCACCTCAGCCAAGATATCCATACTTTCAAAACCAACCAGGTCCTAGTCAGCCTAGGAGCCAACAAAATGTGTTTGCACCAAAAAATAAACCAATGACATACACACTCACACCTATGGAAGAAGAAATCACCCAATCAATACCACCAAGATCAGAATCAATTATGTCTATTCCAGTGCATACCACCTTGCAACAAGGACTTTTAGAATATAAAAAATTTCAAAACAATTTAAAATTACCTGCATCACTGGTTACAATAAAAAAGAATCAAGC
The DNA here is from genome assembly GCA_029963845.1 of Rhamnusium bicolor. NCBI lineage: Eukaryota > Metazoa > Arthropoda > Insecta > Coleoptera > Cerambycidae > Rhamnusium > Rhamnusium bicolor. The sequence continues at coordinate 286,053 of JANEYF010003354.1, read as the reverse complement.
TTTTACCACTATACAGAGGATACACAAATTTTATGAATTACCAAGCCATTTAACATTATAGAAGTTATACCGTCTGAAGAATTACACCAAACGGAAATCGAACATATAGAAATAGATATCGATCATGAAATGATAGATCAAATCCAGAAGCAAAATTTAAAAAGTTTGCGATTAAACCATTTAAACAAAGAAGAGTATACTGCTGTCACAAATTTATGTTTTGAATATAGAGATATTTTTTATAACGAACATCTGCCACTTACATTTAACAACAAGATTAAGCACCACATTAGACTGAAAAACGAGACTCCTATATTTACCAAATCCTACAGATATCCGCAAGTCCATAAAGAAGAGGTTCAGAAACAAATCAACTCTATGCTACAACAAAATATAATAAGACCATCTACTTCACCTTGGTCAAGTCCCGTATGGGTGGTACCAAAAAAATTGGATAATTCAGGAAAAAGAAAATGGAGAGTAGTAATAGGTTACAGAGGGTAATGGACAACGTTTTAAGAGGAATACAAAATGAGGTTTGTTCAGTTTACCTTGACGACATAATAATATACTCATCTAGTCTACAAGAACACATCAAACACCTAGCTAAAGTTTTCCAACGTTTGCGAGAAACACAATTTAAAGTACAACTTGATAAATGCGATTTCCTGAAAAATTAAGTGGCGTACTTAGGACATATAACACCAGAAGGAGTCATGCCAAATCCAGATAAAATCAAAGCTATACAAAACTATCCGATACCCAGGACACCAAGGAAAATAAAAGGATTCCTAGGACTCGTAGGCTATTACCGCCGATTTATTCAAAATATGACACAAGGCGTAAAGCCAATGACATCAATGTTAAAAAAGAACGCTAAGGTAATACAAGCACCGGAATTTATTCAAGCTTTCGAAACTTGCAAAAAACTTTTAACTGAAGCACCAATATTGCAATACCTCCGGGTATTGCAATATTTACGAAGCCCTTCATAGTGACAACGGATGCGTCAAATGAAGCACTGGGTGCGGTGCTCTCGCAAGGACATATTGGGCAAGAACTCTTAACGAAGCAGAACGCAAATATTCCACCACGGAAAAAGCATTGTTATCAGTCATTTGGTCAGTAACCAAGATTTTCAGGCCCTATTTATACGGCCATAAGTTCACAATCTATACGGATCATCGCCCACTAAAATGGCTATTCAATCTGAAAGAACCAGCCAATATGAAACTAACAAGATGGAAACTTAAACTCGAAGCCTTCGATTACCAAATAGAATATAAGAAGGGAAAGTTAAATACTAATGCAGATGCATTATCGAGAATCCAAATTCATCCATTGGACTCACAATCTCTAATTGTAAACGTCGACCCAGAATTAGAAGCCCTTCTAGACGAATTCGAAGAATTAACTGAAGGACAACGAGAATTAAATACGCCCACGCCAGATCAAGTCCAGCAAAATTTAAACCTACACGATAGACCGATAACACCAATGTCAATGGCCCATTCAATAAATGACGAAGATCTTACTGTTAGCATATCCATATTAGACGAAGCTGTAAATACAAAACGAAACTAGATCCATATAAAAACAGTTCATTTAAATCCCGCTGAACCTAAGGTAATAAAACGAGGACAAATAACAGTCATAGAAGCCGAAGTTCGAACAGAATCAATAGAAGAAGATTTATTCAGGTTACTAAGAGATTTTACAACGACTGATCGAGAATACTATATATTTACCGAACAAGAAGACACATATAAAAAACTGTGCGAGACCTATATCAGTAAATTTACAAATAACGGTCCTACACTAATCAGGTGTACAAAAAAATTAATTGATGTCCTAGAAAAGGAAGAACAACTACAATTAATCCTTAATTATCATGAAGGAAAAACCAACCACCGTGGGACAAAAGAAACTAAAGCCCACCTCAAATTAAAATATTATTGGCCGAATATGCAACAAGATATTGAAGAATTCATAAAAAAATGTGATATTTGTAAAAGAGGTAAATATGAAAGAATACCAGAAAATTGTCCAATGATGTTAACAGAAACTCCAACAAAACCTTTTCAAATATTACACATGACCACATTTATCATGGAGCAAAACATATTCCTGACTATTATCGACGCATTTAGTAAATTGGCATTCGAAATATCCGCAAAAACAGCAATCCATATCTCCGATCAACTAATTACATTTTTTTCCTTCTATGGAACGCCTGAAAAAATAATAACAGGCAATGGCAAGGAATTTAATAATGACGTAGTAAAAGAACTCTTAAAATTACATACAATCGAAGCTCATTTTAAAACTGCCAGAAATCCTCAGAGTAACGGCCTTATTGAGTGACTACACTCAACGATACTTGAACATATTCTAATTTTAAAGAACATTAACAAGGACCCTGTTTCAAGTCAAATGAAATACGCACTTCTAGCATACAATAATTCCATACACTCCACCACAGGTTTTACCCCTTTTGAGCTAAACATATGACATACGGAAAGCCGAAACCTTTACTATAATCAGGATATTTATAGTAACTACTTAAACGAACATAAAACAAAAATGAAAAGAGTCTACGAATCGGTGAGTCAAAAATCACAACGTACTAAAGAAACCGTACATCAACAAAGGAACTGAAACGTTAAGGACCCACAAACCACATTTAAAGAAGGACAAACCGTATATGTCAAAAGTTTCATAGCAACGAGACACAAAACCAAAAACCGTTATGAAGGACCATACACCATTACTAAGTTGAATACAGATTATACCTGCGAAATTACCAATAGAATTAATCAATCTGTAAGAAAGGTATATTTAAGAAATCTAAAACGACCTATTTTTACAGGTTCATCCCCTTCGTCTATGGAAGAGAGCGAAACATAATCAATAAATGGACTTTACTAAGAACTATTGATTTACAACCAATTATTGATGAGTACAACAGATTAAAATTAAATATTACCGACCTGGACAAAGCATTCAAATTAAATACAAACATACAAAGAGAAGTTAAAAACTTTGGTATAATCGCAAAGTTTTTATTCGATGAAATTAACCGAAAATTGAATCAATTAATTCCACAATCAAGATTTAAAAGAGGACTAGTTAACGGACTAGGATCTATCTGGAAATCCATCACCGGTAACCTAGATAATGAAGATGGGGAAAAAATAGAGCAACACCTGGAACAACTAACTAAAAACCAACTAACCCAAAAGGAAATACTGGCATCCCAAATAACATTAACTACGCAAGCAATAGAAAAATTCGAATCATCCATTACAAACTTGACTACAAATCAACTCGAACTACAATCAAGAATTTTACAAATCAAGCAAGCACTCAAGGACAAAAAAATTGAAATGTATCATACGATCCAATTCAACAATGTCTATACCCAAAAAAATATAATTGCACAAAGTATTCTACAAATATTGGAAACTCTAGAAGAAGCAGTCACATTCGCAAAAATTAATGTTATGCACCCCTCAATTATCGAACCAGAAGATCAGTTGGACAGTCTATCACGAACAAGTAAATCCGCCAATTTACCATTCCCTACTACCAAGGAATAAATTTTAAACTTCAAACTTCTAACCACAATTAAAGCTTACTGGAGGAAAACTACACTCAATTTTATACTGGAAATACCTATTCATCGATACAATCCAATATAATATCTACATACTCATGTCCAATAGTACATGAAAACAATACCTTCCAATTAATTATTCCTAATCAGAAATACCTTATTTTATCCGATCAATATTATAGTTCATCAAACGAATTATGTAAATTTATAGATAAGAGTTATTATTGCAATAATCTAAATTTAATAAATTTAGAAACTAATCAGCCATGCGAAGTACAACTTTTATTAGCTAAAAGACCATATTCTAATTGCGAAGTTAATCTAATTAAATTAACAAGTCAGAAAATACAAACTTTAGAATTTAAGCAATTGTTAATTATTGTAAATCCTTCAGATAAACAAATTAGCTTTGATGGCAAGGATATGTCAGAAAAAAGAATATTAACACTAGGTACTTATATTGTAACCAACACAAAAAATTGTATAATTCAAATATCAAATCAAAAATTTACATATATACAGACAGACATACCAAATCTAGTAAACAATTATATTCCCGAATTAGATTATAAAGTAAATGTGTACTATAGTTTTGAAATAAAGAATATAAGTTTGCTACAAACCAATTTAGACAACCTAAACGATATTAAACACAAAATGGAACAAAACAAACAAAATATAAATTTAGTAATAATACTTCTCACTGGTATAAACCAAGTATTTGGACAATTATCTTATATGTTACCCTAATATGTTGTAGTATTTATGTAATCAGGAAAATACGGAATCTACTCCAAGAATCCAGAACCAACTCCAAGGAAGACACAGATTGGATGCTACTATACCTATTTGTGTAGGTGGTACGGATAACAGCCATGCCCAAACTTGAGTCTGCTTATATGTGTGATGCTCTTTCTTGAGTAGTTACAGTTGTTATACCAGTGTTCTCGTGTAATTTTTTCTTGTATAAATGTATATCGTGTCGAGTTAGTGAGACGATATTCACTTCATTGGAATGACCATTCCTTTTTTTAGTTGAGTTTTCTGTTTACTGACGCAATCTTCTAAGCATACTACATTATCTAAGTCTATTTCCGAAAACATGCTTTCTTTAGCTAACTGGTCCACTTTTTCGTTGTTGACAAGGCCGATATTAGCTTTAACCCAGATAAACTTTATTATGTAATTACTCTCAGTCAGATTACTTATAATTGATTTAATTTTGAAAATGTACGGATTACGGAAAGGAGAGTTAATAATTTCTTTTTAATGGCTGTTAGTACAGACAGAGAATCAGATAGAATTAACGTTTTTTGGCAGTTTCGATCTACTATGTATTCTAGGGCTTCTATGATTCCCGTAGCGTCGGCGGAGAAAATTGAAGTATCTTTGCTTAATTTATAAGTTTTGCTAACGTTGACTAGAGGAGCAAAAATTGCACATGCAGTACCGTGTATATTTTTAGATGCGTCCGTATAAATATGCAGAAAATTGCACCATTCAGATATTACTCTTTTTAAAATAACGTTGCCACCTTCAAGTGATTCACAATATTTAGGTATTGTTACATTTGGTTTAGTAAAATATCTAAAATAATCATTTTCCTCGCAGGTTAAGTATAGTTTAACTAATTGGGCGGACATATTGCAGATATTTCTAAACCATATGCACAAAGGTGGTGAGTTTTTTTTTACCAGTACTTATTTACAAGGTCATGGTTGTTTAATTTGCTGACTTTTATCAATAATTGGTGACTTCTTAGTTTGCGACTTTTAAACAAATTTTTCTGCTAGTAATTGGCGTCTTAACTGTAATAGGGACTCGAGTACTTCTACATGCAAGGTTTCAATGGGTGTGGATCCCATGGCTCCTAAGCATTGTCCAGTGCCTTATTTTGTGTTATATCCAGCTGGTGCAGCAGAGTATTACGAGCTGATCCATATAACATGCATCCGTAGTCAATGATGGAGCGGATATACGACCTATAAAAAATTATCGCAGTTTGTGGGTCGGCTCCCCACCAAGTTCGCATAATCATTCTTAAGAAATACAATCCCCTGTTACATTTACTGATTATCTGTTCCACAAATGATTTCCAAGTTGATTTTTGATCCAAAATAAGGCCTAAATGATTTGTTTTTGTGCCGGGAAGTCCTTGCCCAGCCTTACCTGATGTGTATTTGGAATTGTATGTCTCGTAAAGAAGACTACAGCTGATTTCTCTGGTGATAATTGAAATCCAAGGTTATTTATAGTATTTAATATTGGGGACATGGCTGTGTCTAGGAGTTTTATATATTTTTCATATTTTTTATTGGTCGTCTGCATATTGAATGATATTGACATTTATATGACTAGTGTGCAATTCTATTGTGTATAAGTTTAACAACAAAGGACTCAACACCGGGCCCTATGGAAGGCCTAAAGAAGCATTTCAGGGCCCTAAATATGTATTGTCAGGTTGTCGGACATATATTTTTCATACACTGGATTGAGTAAGTGGTCGGTTTCTTGTGAAACATCTTGTAAATAATTCTTATAAAGAAATACACTGCTTTTAGATGAATCAAATAAACTGTATTTAGATACACTCTACATATGTTTCGGCTTTTTAGGCCTTTCTCAAGAGGTAATGCTCTTGAGAAAGGCCTAAAAAAGCCGAAACATATGTAGAGTGTATCTAAATACAGTTTATTTGATTCATCTAAAAGCAGTGTATTTCTTTATAAGAATTATATATTTTTCTATCAAAAAAGAGATTTACTATGGTACTAGAAATATTTGATGGTATTAAAAGATTTTCTAACTTATTCTTAAGTAAAAACAGGTCAAGTGTGTCGTATACACCTTTAATATCTAGAAAGACAGCCCCCAGATATTCATTTGCCGAGTAACAGATCTGTATGTCTGTAGTTAAGTTTGAAACGGCATCAAGAGTACCAAATCCGTTTTTAAATCCCTATTGGGTCATTGGTAATAATCCTTTTTTATTAAGCCACCATTCTAATCTATTTTTATTATTCTCAAATGTTTTTAGGACGCATGATAAAAGTGATATGGGTCTGTACGATTCACATAAATTTAGATCATTGTTTGGTTTTAAAATAGGAATTACAATTCCGCGAATCCAAATATCATTAAAGATCTCAATTATGAACAATTTTGCATTATTAGGTAAGTTAGCTATCAGGGTATATTACGTTATCGAACCCAGAGGATGTATTATTGGTAGTACTAAGAGTGTATTCTGGTTCGTCTATAGTGATAGGACCGTGTAACTAATCGTTACCAATAGGGTGCTGTCTATATTGAACATTTGTTGTGTCATTTGTTACTGATGCAGCAGCGAATTTTTCATGAAAATCTTCTAGCCAGTTATAATTAACACATTTAGGAGAACTACATGGAGTTTTTGCATTCGTTTTGCCTGGTTCCATAATTCGGTAGCTGGAGTATTTTTATTTAATTGTGCACACCAGTTTTTCCAGTGGGATTTGGCCTTATTTTTTAGAAATTTTTTGTACGTGCCATTTCTCTTTTACAAAGTAAAGAATCTGATGTGGCCAGCACATAACTTTCTTATAAAAGTATATATTATCCTGATGTAAAAAATCATTTTATTTAATACTTTACTTACCTCAATTAAGTTTTAATAGCGTACCTTGAAATGTTTTATTAAAATGTTTAAATAATTTATTATCAGCGTCATTCGATACTGTCAATAATAATTCATGTCATATATTTTAATAATTTCTTCTTATTGACTTTGACATTTTTGTAACTAAATTAGACATTTCAAATGTAAAACTGTTAAATTTATCCTAACTCCTAACCCCATTTTATGAGGTCAAATATATAAAAAATTTAAGTTTACATCAGCTTTATTTAAGTAATTGGAAAATATATTTTATTGGCTTGATATAGTAGACATGATTTATAATCTTTCATCAAGAATATATTTTTTTGTAAAGGCAAATACAAAAGAGTCTGGGTCCCGTGGACCTCCTTTCAGCTGGCCAATTTTGCTCATCATCGAATTTATCATTGTCTTTGGCCTTTAGAACATGTGCACCAAATTTAAAAGCTCTATCTCAAAAACTGTGGCTGCTATCGCGATACTACAGACATGCAGACAGATTTTTTTCCATAAAGTTCTGTTTTTTCATTATAATTCGTCGAGATTCGTCCAGAAATGCAATAAAAAATTTAATTTTTCTTCCCGAAATTGTATTGATTCAAGTAATTCATCAGTTTTGTTTAAATAATACAGTTGTTGAACGAAATGACACATTTCTTACATTAAGGGCCTGTTGTATCGACGTGGTTCAGCCAAAGTTCAACTGAACTTCGTTTAAAATCCAATATTACGATTGTTGTAACAATCGTAATCTTGTGTTAAATGTAACAGATCGCAATATCTCTACTTTTGAACTGAATAAATGAAATCTTAGATTAAGTATAAGTTAGTATTGAATATTGTTCGAAACTTCCTCTTAGCTGAAGTAGAATCATTATTCTAAAGTTAATAATTAGTTATCATTAAAAAAAAGGAGATGAAGATAATGACTTTTAAGAATAACGTTTTCCTTGATGGAAAAATATCTATTCTTGCGGATATATGAGTTCAATAATGTCTTAATTTAAGAATAGTAGTCTTAAAAATAGTTTAGATTTTTTTTCCGTGTGCTTACATCGTAGATACACGGAACCCATGCACAGTTTACACCCCTTTTGAAAGAATTTGACTCGAGCGGTTCACTCATCCACTATACCTCATCAGTCATCAGCTTGGTCCGGCCCCGATGTGAACCAAGTATGTATCTAGATGGAAGACCGTGGCATTACTCGTCACACGAACAAACCGATTTTAGATAATGAAGGTAATGATTTGTACACTGTCATTTTAATAAATTGTTTTCGCAGATATTTGACTTTGAAGTTAGAATTTTCTAAAGTAATATGTCGTATTCTTACAATATTCAGTTATCTTACCTAAGTTAAAAACATTATACCTATAAAAGTAGAGACATGGTATAAAAAAAACCTCTCTTATAAGAAGTTTATTGCCTGACTTCTAGTTAAAGTCACCCAAGAGTTCTCGTGCTGCATCCCTTAAGTGTACGGTGTCACAGAAGGCGAGTAAAGCATTTAAAACATGTTTTTCCTTATCACCTTTTTGAAGTGATTGAACTTTTGAGGCTTTTCTTGCAATTTGTATCCGATAAAATGAAATATAGTCATATCGTGTTTGATGGCAATGAAGTTGCAAGAAGTTGCATTTAACTGCAAAAATCAAATCGATTTATTTTCACGCGTGTTAAAAATTATTTGCGTCTAGCGTTTAAAGAGTGTGATACTTGAGAAATGTCTGATCAGGCCACTCGTAAATATCTGCATTATTTTGTTTTCAATCGCTTAACACGTTACAGGCGTTATAGCCGCTGAACTTAAAGTGCTTTATTCGCTTTTTGTGAGGGCGTACACCTATCTCGAAAACAAAGCACTTTAGAACTTTTTCATTATTTGGCAGAGTACATCACGTCAAGCATTTTAGAGATATTCTGCTGTATAATACGTCACATTCATCCTTATTTTGGAGAGTATATCACGCCAAGCATTTTAGAGATATGCTGCTGTATAATACGTCACATTCACGTTGCATAATCCGTCTTTTTATAAAAATTCTAGGCAGTTTGCAAAATGCCTATATTTTAAATAATAAATTCATAATCTTGAGGATGCCCTACAAGATTGAAAGTTGAATTTTTTTAAAATTTGTATGATTCTGCGTTATTTACAGGGTGTTTCAAAAAACATCCGGCAAATTTTAAAACATGATTTTTTTGGCGAAAAATAAGTTGAAAACTTCATATACCTACACATACGTCTTTAACGATTTCGTTTACAAGATTTTTTCTAAAAAATCTCTTAGAGTTATATTAATTGAATTTTGGAATATCTTAGTATCGTATAATAAGTAGGTATTTTTACCTATAATCGGCGTGCGTAAAATCAATATCAATATCATTTTTATAGAAACATATCAATATGATGCGCCACTGTATTTTATTTAGTTTGATAACTCCTAAGATATTACTCATTAAAACAACAAAAAAATTATCTCTTATGTTTTTCCGTACGAAGTATCGTTTTGGAATTTGTAACCTCGCCCATATTTACAAAGAAATTCTGTAGCCAAATAAATATTCATAGTATGCTATGAATTAAATAAAATTTACAAAATGTCGCTGTCAATTACAAGTTTTTAAATGAAGTTAAAAAACAATTTTTATATTTTTAATTTTTGAGATTTTTCATTTCTAAGCACTGTTTCTCTTGCAAATCCTGTATCTTATAAACGATGCCGATTAAGACATAAGTGTATATGAAGTTTTCGACTTATTTTTCGCCAAAAAATTATGCTTTAAAATTTGGCAGATGTTTTTTTTAAACATCCTGTATATGTATACAGGGTGGGGCAATACTGCGTCAGACCTCGATATCTCGAGTTCTACGATAGCTAGAAATTTTTTAAAAAATTGCAAGTAAACTAGATAAAAAAATCTATAACTGGAAATTATTTTTGAACATACAGGGCGAGCCAAGACGAAATTACAGGACTAAGTGCCTTTTTTTTAAATGGAATGCTATGTATATCAGTACATTTTTTGAAGCCTCTTTCTAGGCTCTATTCATTCCTATATTATTATTGGCTATCTCCCAACCACTTTGATGTAATGAATTTTTTTGTTGAAATAATGCCATCTGCAGATGGATATTAAAAAAATCACCACAGTCACAATTATGGGTTTTAAGAAAAACTTATGTGAATACCAGTTACGAGACATCTAATTAATATTTTTGAACCATTTTCATTTCCTAAAAATGTACAGGGTGGCCAAAAATTAGTATTCAATTAAGAACTTTTTAAATTGAATTTTCTAAATTTTTTTCAAATGGAACACCCTGTATATTTTTCAACGATGTGATGTAAAAATGAAAAACGAACATTTTTTGTAAGTACTTTCCTATGGCTAATTGCAACCATTTTCGTTTTATTGAGCAATAATTACAACATTCAAAAATAAACTTAAAAAAAGAGGTTTCTACAAATAACTCAGTAGAAAGAATTATAATAAATGTTCCACATGTTGGCCATTTTGATTGACACACATCTCTATGCGCCTTGAAATGAGGTTCCCACTGTTCCTAAAACTGCCGGTGTGATAGATCTAAAGGCAGTTATTATTCTTTCCTTCATATTTTGTACTGTTGTTGGTGTGTCTCTATAAACAATTTCCTTCACGTATCGCCATAAAAAGAAATCCATTTTTGTAAGATCTGGGGATTTAGCAGGCCATTTAGTGGGTCCATTTCTTCCAATCCATTGATGAGGGTAGGTATTATTTAAGTGGTCTCTAACTCTATTTAAATAATGTGGTGGAGCACCATCTTGCTGAAACCACATCCTATTTCGAATTCTTCCAGGGAGATTTACCAATAATTGTGGCAGATAGTTTTCCAAAAAAATGAAGATAAATAGCTCCAGTCAATGTACCATCAAAGAAATGTGGCCCTATTACATGTTCTCCAATAATTCCTCCCCAAACGTTTATAGACCATCTGTGTTGGTTATCAACTTGCATAAAAAAGTGAGGATTTTCCGAAATTGTGTCTATTAACAAATCCATTTTTATGAAAAGTTGCCTCATCAGTGAATAAAACATTATTGAAGAAATTGACATCAACTTGCATTTTACCTCTGGCCCAATTACAAAATTGTAGGCGCTTTTGAAAATCGTCATCAGATAATTCCTGGTGCATTTGAATATGATATGCATGCAACTTATTTGTTTTTAAGATTCGACCCACAGACCGTCTACTTATTCCTACTAATGAGGTCACTTCTCTTTGACTAACATGGGGATTCTCAACCGTTGCCAGCACCACAGAAAACTCATTTTCTTCGTTCACAACACGTTTTATTCTTTCACTTTTTTTTATATTCGACATTTCCAGTTTCCAGAAATCTATCGAGAAGGTTTTGGAAGCTGCTAACATCAGGAAGCCTTCTTTCAGGATAACGTTGGTGATAAATTCTATTGGCAAGTAAACAATTTCTGTCTGATTCGCCCAAAATAAAAGTAATGTCTACAAATTCCGCTTTATTAAAATTCATATTGTAAAATTCCAAATATTTTAAATTCAGTACAAATTGTAACTAACGACCGATAAGTGTGATAAATGCTCCTTTGTACACGACAATTTATACCAAACTGAGGTTTTATTGCTTGTCGAATAACGAAAACAGTACAAAAATTTACAAAAAAAACGTTACAGTAAAGAACTGGTTAAATACTATTTACTCATTTCAATGGAAATGGTCCCACTAAATGGCCTCATTTTAAAATTGCATAAAGACGTGTGTCAATCAAAATGGGCAACACGTCGAACACCTATTATAAATTTTTCTAATGAATTATTTGAAGGAACCTCTTTTTAAGTTTATTCTTGAATTTGACACTTATTTATTTATAAAACGAAAATGGTTGCAATTAGCCATAGGGACTTACAAAAAAAGTTCGTTTTTTATTTTTACATCACATCGTCGAAAAATATACAGGGTATTTCATTTGAGAAAATTGAGAAAATTCAATTTAAAAAGTTCTTAATTGAAAAATAAACACTTATTTATTTATAAAACGAAAATGGTTGCAATTAGCCATAGGGAAGTACTTACAAAGAATGTTCGTTTTTCATTTTTACATCACATCGTTGAAAAATATACAGGGTGTTCCATTTGAAAAAATTGAGAAAATTCAATTTAAAAAATTCTTAATTGAATACTAATTTTTGGCCACCCTGTACTTTTTTTAGGAAATGAAAATGATTCAAAAACATTAATTAGATGTCTCGTAACTGGTATTCACATAAGTTTTTCTTAAAACCCAAAATGCGACTGTGGTGATTTTTTTTAATATCCATCTGCAGATGGCATTATTTCAACAAAAAAATTCATTACATCAAAGTGGTTGGGAGATAGCCAATAATAATACAGGAATGAATAGAGCCTAGAAAGAGGCTTCAAAAAATGTACTGATATACACAGCATTCCATTTAAAAAGAGGCACTTGGTCCTGTAATTTCGTCTTGGCTCGCCCTGTATGTTCGAAAATAATTTCCAGTTATAGACTTTTTTATCTAGTTTACTTGCAATTTTTTTTAAAATTTCTAGCTATCGTAGAACTCGAGATATCGAGGTCCGACGCACTATTGCCCCACCCTGTATAATCGATCTCTATAATAAGTGGTTGTCATTTTAAATTTTCAAGGTTACAACATTAAATTATAAAGCTTCATTATAATTTATAGTTGCCGCCAATTAAACATTAAATGATATGTGCGTTTGTGCGCTATTTTTTGGTCAAAACGGTGTTATGTGTTGTGAAATATTAACGTAATATATGAAAAATATTTGTGATTTTTCGCGAATTTGTACATTTATTTTATGTTTTGTACACTTTTTAAGTCTAATAACTTGCACACAGTGTATAAAACGTAAATATTTTGCAACTTAATCTTTCGCGAACTAAATTTAATTCTTGCAGTGATAGTATTAATATTTTTTTTTATGTATTATTGATTTCTAATAAAAGTTGTAATTCAAAAATACTTTATGATTTTTTTAACATAAAACGTTAAGTTGTTGGACACGCTATTATAGGTAAATCTGGCAATACTGCCGCAATACGACGGTATCGTCCTCGGTTTCACTGGCTGCTTGTGTTTCGGTGCAAACCAGGGCGAACCTAGTCGGATGACGTCATAGAACTAAAATTCAAAACTACTTTTTTTTTCTTTACTGGGATAAAAAAAATAGAAGAGAATTTAGTGAGATTTTCAAATACTATCGAATAAGCAAATAAAAAAAGGGTGGGAAATATCCATTGTGTCACAAACTTTTTCAAGTATTATGCACAATTCCTGAGTGGTATTTTGCAAGAGTAAACAGAATGTCTCTAAAAAGTCTGAACAAATAGCCACATATTCCTGAAATCAAAATAAGACGATTGAACCCAACTTACCTCTTTCCAAAAGTACTTCGTTAAGTCGTTATTGAGGGCCAAAGTTCTTATTGTAATTGTATTTTTTTTCTTTTTAATAAAAGAATGCCTTTGTGATCAAATTTGGGATGTTTATTTGTACTGGCACTGGATATTTTTTGACATAATATTTTTGGTCGTCAGTACTGCACAAGTGGGGTCAAAAGTATATCATCCAGTTACAAATTTAAATTTTTTAGTTAGAAAATCTAATTTCCAACTTTTTTGTCCCTCGTTAAAGGATTGTTATTTGACAATTTTCTTAAGAGCAATTTTCTTAATAAACTTGACCATCGATAGCGAAATACTGTTGGATATAGATAAGTTCGGTTTAGCTTTATTTTGGTCTCGAATATGTGGTAGCTTTTTGTACAGACCTTTCAGACATCCTGTATAATATTGGGTCATCAACATACTGATCAATTACCTAATTGCAAAATCTTCTGCAAATAGTATCTATTGGTGAAAGTTCTTAAACTCGTTGAACCTGAAGAAGATTGTACATGTATCTAACGGTTTCATAATAAAAAATCTTACAATCTACAATTCAATTCAACTAGAAATAATGTTATTCACCTTAATTTCTTAGCAATTACGTGTCCTCAAAAAATAAACTAAAATGAATAATAAATAGAATTGTATTTCGTTTCGTTGATTACCAGGTAACAAGTAATTCTTGGAATCCTCGTGGCGTTGTTCAAGGCTCTATGATGAATCTTAAGCATTTACTTTTTTAAATTATCCCAATAAGAAAATCTGAACATATCGAATATACAGTATGGAAGCTAATTGTGCGCCCCGGTCCGAGTGAAGGATGGAATGATGAGATGAATATACGACGCAACATATTGGCTGTGGTAATAAAATTTAATCCTCACTCGTCCTCTCTTCGAGACTTACTAACGAAATCACCACACGACACTGCTACAGCATAAGAAATTTTCTTATGCTGTGACACTGCTATGCAAAAGTCCATGAGCGCTCCCCACTACGCTGACTGTATGTCTGTCTCATTGTTCCATCTTTTCTTGGACCAGGGTGCGCAATTTGTTCCAATCTGTAGATATCTAACTAGCCATTCAATGGTCCAATCTACTACTTAACTATCCTAGTTTGGCACTTAAGCTTGGATGCGCAATGGTCTAAACTTCACCGCTTCAATGTAAAGCGTTGTTCGTTTATGTCCCACACTAGCGATATTTCTTCTCTCTGCGCGGTCAAGTGCCAAGCTAGGATCATTGAGCTGTACATGCTGTTGATAAACAGGATCAGGATACTACGCCAGAGTCCAGAACCGTTAGCTACTACTGCCTAATATGGTTAACACAAGGACATACGTAGACAAGAATTTTACAAGAATTTTACACTTTGTTTTGTATCCCAGGTTCCTGTGTAAAACATTTTTTAGGTTATTGTTTATAACCCGACTACTGCTGTCTGACAGAGACAAAGCATTTTGAACACTCAAAATTCTTAGTATAACATTAACAACCTTATTATACCGAAAATCAGTTGTTTCATCCACTGTCACCCACAAAAATGTATTTCGTACGTCCTCTATAATCCAAAACATTTTTATATACACTTGATGGATATGTTTTACGCAGTGTATGGCTACTAGGTAAGGGAAAACTAGATGCACAGAACAACACACACAAATCATAAAAGAAATTCACTTTTGTAACTGTACGTAGACGAATTTAAATGTCTTTCAAAATCACGGCGTGTATCAAATACGCAACGTCGATTGCATGGAATACTCAGAATATGTGAATTATCGTTGTGGTTTTAAAAAATATGATACTTTATTTACCTCGTATTTATGCATTTCTAGAAAAAAATAATAAAATACACTTAACTGATTTTATGCTGGTCATTCAGACAGTTGAGGATGTAAAACGATTACCGTAAATAAAAATAACATTGGAGGAATTCTATCAAATAATAAAAATAAACCAGATAAATTGCAAAGAACTAGAGTATATGAGCTAAATGCTTTGACTATGATGCTATATATATATATATATATATATATATATATATATATATATATATATATATATATATATATATATATATATATATATATATATATATATATATATATATATATATATATATATATATATATATATATATATATATATATATATATATATATATATATATATATATATATATATATATATATATATATATATATATATATATATATATATATATATATATATATATATATATATATATATATATATATATATATATATATATATATATATATATATATATATATATATATATCTATCATAGTCATATATATATATATATATATATATATATATATATATATATATATATATATATATATATATATATATATATATATATATATATATATATATATATATATATATATATATATGTATATATATATATATATATATATATATATATATATATATATATATATATATATATATATATATATATATATATATATATATATATATATAGTTTTGAAAGAAAGTTGTTTTTCTTTTTGACTTCTTGAACCTTATTTATATATTTTTATAGCAATTGTGTTCTTGGGATTTTGGTTCTTTAATGATATGAATGAAAGTCTAAATTGTTTATTTATTCATAAACACATTTTACAAACGTTTCGGTGGCTGTTTTCCACCTTTTTTCAATGCAATGACTAAAATATAAAGCAATTTAAAATTTTTCTACATTTTTAATTATTATTGAAATATCTTACCTTAAACGAAAAAATAATCTGATGTGGCACTTTATACTTTAACGTACAATAATGTTACTTAATTAATAATTTGTGCGTATAGCGAGCATATCACTTTTTTACTGTTTTATACTAACCGACGATGTTTTTCGGTTTACAACTAAGTTTGAACTAAAATCTTGAACTGGGGTGGCTTGTAATTTGTAAAATTTCCAATGCCTGTAACATGTGTTTTTTACCTAAATTTTAAAAGTTTTAAGAATCTGTTGACTTAGATTGCTGTGGCAGTGGTGTATTTCTAATTTTTTTGTAAGGGGCAGCTACTATTTTGTTTGGTTAATTTTGAGTAAGTTATTGTAGATTTTGTTTAAATTTTGTGTGTCTGTTTTGTCATTTATTGTTTTTGGTTTTTTTTTTATTTCAATCATTTCTAAGATTTCTCTTTTTTTGGTGTGGTTTTCTGTAGCTAATATTTTTGTTTTGTCGAAGTCGAATTTGTGTTTTGTTGTCTGTGTATGTTTCGTGAGTGCTGTTTTATTAATTTTATCATACTTGTGGGATTGGATTCTTTTTTTCTAGATGTTGGGAAGTTTGGCCTATGTATACTTTGTCACAGTTTTCACAAGGTATTTCATAAACTACGTGGGTTTTTTTTGGGGTAGGTGTTTTACTCTTGAGTGTACTGAAATTAGATTTTAACAAGTTATGTCCTTTGTGGCTAATGTTTATGTCATGTTTTTTTAATTTTTTCCTATTTGTTCTGACAGTCCTTTTGTGTACGGGATGGATACGTAAGTACGTTCGGAATTATTTGTTGTAGTTTGTTGTACAATTTATTTATTCGTTTTTTAAAGATTGTATTAATGAACCTGTCAGGATATTTGTTTTTTTGTGAGGGCTGTTTTGGCTGTTTTAATTGCCTCTTGTCTGTATTCAGGATCTGAAAGGGTGATGGCTCGATCGGCAATGCCTATAACTACACTTTTTTTTGGGATATAGGATGATAATGATGGATAAACTTTAAACGGAAATTCGAAAATGTGGTATTTGCAAAATTTAAATTAAACATACTTAATCTAATCATATCAGATAACTTAAACCTAAAAAGAATTCAGTATAACGTAAAAAATACAGAAGGCATTTTAAGAAATGCTCTACCAACCGATATAATCGACAACTTCGTTCGGACTGAAAATCTTAAACTGGAAAAAAAATTTTAAATAATTAAAAGCAGAAATATCAAAAAAATTAACAATCTAAAAGCAAAACAACAAACTCAAAACCAATCAGATAATAACTATTCAAACTGGATAGAAAACCTATCAGACACACAAATCCCTGAAAACGTTAAAGAAATACTAGCTCTTGGGCCAAACTATGCCACTCCTACAAGCAGTTACAAAGACATTCCAATTAACAATATAATTTGCAATATAGAAAGCAGCATTCAAAAATACAATAACGACAAAAAAGACGAAATTAGAAGTGACATAAATTACGCATTATCTAACTATACTACGAAACAAAAACTAATCACACCTGAACAAAAAAACATTTAATAAAAAATTAAAAGACACAAAATATTTTATAAAAAATAATCCACAACTTCTCATCCTAAAACCTGATAAATCAAACAAAACAGTAATAATGAACGAAAACGATTACCATGATAAAATGAACATTTTACTACAAGACCAGTCCACATATAAAATCTTAAAAAAGAGACCCAACCAATCAACTACAGAAAAAAAATAATGAAATAATAAACAAATGGGAAAAAAAAGCACATATCTCGCCCACTATAGCAAAAACGTTAAAAATACACAACGCCTTACCCCCCTAAAATTTACGGACTCCCCAAATTGCATAAACCTGACATTCCCCTTAGACCAATAGTATCATGCATACAATCCCCAGCAAAAAACCTCTCAGATTACCTAAAATCCAGCATAGCCAACGTAATAAATAAAAACAAACACTACATCAAAGATTCATGGCAGTTTAAAAACAAAATTAAAAACATAACAGTACCGACAGACTATATACTTGTATCCTTAGATGTTGTTTCGCTATATACAAATATTCCATTAAACTTAGCCAAAGGCATAGTAGAGAAAAAATGGAAAGAGATCGAACCCCACACGACATTACCCCCTAAAAGAATTCCTAGAAGGTTTAGACTACGCTCTCACATCAACATATTTCCAATATAAAGATAAGTTTTACCAACAAATAGAGGGATGTGCCATGGGAGCTTCAATATCTAGTGTAATTGCACAACTTGTACTTGAGGACCTAGAAAGTACAATAATCCCAAAAATAAACTGCGAAATTCCATTCTTCTACAGATATGTTGACGACTGTATAACACTTTTACCACACGACAAAATAAATTACATTCTCGACTTATTTAACTCATACCATAACAAACTACAATTCACGATAGAAATAGAAAATGACAATATATATAGCACTGGCATCTCAACGCACTGTATAGATAATAATCATTTCATAGATTTGGATAAGATCGACTTGCTTATTCAGAAAATAATTTTATTAGAAATATTAGAAATTAAAATAGCAGTAAAAAAATAATAAAAACGTAACAAATCATCAAATATTTTTTACCGGTCACGACATTTTAGACAAATTAAAGAAATTCACATCGTTTCATAACATCAAATTTAATACTTTACAATTGTATTGTACTGCCCAGATGTGATATATAAGTAAAGAACACGATTTAGAATCTAGTACTCTTGAGAAAGGCCTAAAAAGCCTAAACACATATAGAGTTTTAATAAAATATTTTTGAAACATTTATAAGCAAAAAGTTTCTTTATTTTTAATAATAATAAAATAATTATTGGGTATTACATAAGCATCCTAGTTTTTTATATTTTATACTGTCATTCTTGTCTGAATGCGCTAGTATAACAGTTTTAGGTAGATAATAAATCAAACACTTCCAATACATGTTAGGTTTAAAATGATGCTCAATAATTATTTTATCTAGAAATTACCTGTTGTTGTAACACCACGCATGCACGAGCACACTTTCAGGTTGCTGAGATTACTAAACTAGGGACACCACCATCAGCAACGGCCAAACTTCCAAGCTCTATATAATTGTATACTGGAAGGTTCGGTAAACCCGCAGAGTAGGGCAACTGTTACAGGTATATAAATAAACACACCAGATGAATTTTTATGTGGCGTGTTTATTAATATCTATATTTGTTTTATATGTAAGTGCCGGCTCTGAAAAATGGAATAAAAATCCGGGCCCTGCTGATAAGGTTCGTCAACAATCATTTATCTAAGATGCCACCTATTTTTAGATTTTGCTAAATTTGTAGCCACACAGTTATTTTATGCCCAACGTTTTGGGTTTTCCTTACAAAAAAACTGTATTTTTTGTTTTAACTATCTTTAATAAATATTTATTGTTGCAAACCTTACTTTTTTTTTTCATACTCTTATGGAGCGGTCCTCGCAATAATCTCTAATGGATGGCTGGAGGCCCCCCAGGTAACACTAATGCTCTTATTAAGATCTCCAAGGTCGCTTTAAAATTATACAATAAAACTTCGAATAAAACCAAATGATCTTCAAGACAAGCTTAGGATCACCATAAAGCAGCTTCTAGCCAAAAAGGGCCCATCCTAAAAGGGTCTTTAAGACTAAATTTTACAACTAAATTAAAAACCATTTAGTTTTAATTTCATATTCTTAAAGAGTTCTTCAAGGCAACCTTAAATTTATGTATTAAAACGTTTTGCATTTAGAATAAAATTGCAGCAGACTAAATTGCCTTGAGAATCATTATAATTAATCCTAAAAGGGTTTTATTTTGTTTTAAAGTCGGACAACTTTATGCGTGAAATAGTTAAAACAACGGCAAGTCTCTAATGGGGCAGAGTGGTAATATTTTAAACGTAACGCATATAAAGCTGATCAAAAATAATATTCAAATGCAAACTATTCTGGTAAAAATTACCAACGGATGGCACTTCTCTGACAAAATATAATAAAATACTTCTACATAACTCGAGCGCCACCAATATAATGTGTTTTTTTATTATCTAAAAAATTTTTTAAAAATATCGTCAATTTTTATTTTGCATCTAAACATCCAAATGCATTTTTTTTATTAAATTGCATGTTTGGACACACCGTCCTTCAGTTATTTAAGAAGATGTAAAGCGCATATATTTCAATAATATTTTTTTCTTTGGCTATTGAAAATATTCATCATGGCGGGTCTGTATCTTATATAAAAAATGGCGTGGTCTAGATAAAAACCGATTGCAAGTTAATAGAACATTTTAAATCTTACAAGACTTAAAATAGCGTTTTATTTACCACTTTAAGTACAATTACTCTCCCAGACATTTATTTACTCTTCCTTTTAAAACTTAGTTGCTTTAATATGTTCAAACTCGTGGCCTTATTGATTTAAAGGGATCTAGCGCGAGTATGAAATCCTAACCTTAAAATTGTGCCGGTTTTGTAATTGCTGGATTTAGTGACTTCGTTTTAATTTAAGATACTTGTCACTAATATTTTCCATTTTAAATATGTCTTCTAGTTTTCATTCATGCATAAAGTAGGTACACGGACTGCACTGGTTCACTAAATCATCAATCAGTTTATTGAGCAGATGGCGTGTTTTCTCCGATTATGGAGGGGGTAGAATCAGTTTTAATAAAGTCATCAAAAAATCCAACAGGCATTTCTTTTAATCAAATTGACTAAATTAAAACCTTTGAACTTTAAAATATTCTTAATTTACTCTTTAAAAAGTAAGAACTATGTTTTAGGATTTAATGTGGAATTTCATTGAGCATATACGCTTAAGATAAAATAGTTTTTTTAATGGGTTTTAATCACTACATCAAGGATACTGCATAAAACTACATTAAAACCATTTGTTCCAAAATGGATTGTTTTAAAACCAACTTGCTATTTAATTCTTTAAAAGGCAAATTAGTTTTAAAATAGCCAATGTCAAGAGTATTATAAAACTAGTATAAGATCAATAGGGCATTAGGAGCAAACATTTTTTTTATTTTAATTTAAACAGTGCATTAAATCCTTTGCATAAGAATCAGTGGACTTTAAGAACTTTTAGTTTATCTTAAGGTAATTTTAAAACCACTATCATTTTATTGAACATGTTAAAGCACTTTTAAAACCTAAATAAATCAAAAGTATCTTAGAGTTGTTACTTGGGCCGTGACGAATCTGATATGAAGATTTTCCTCGAATGTTTCCTTCTGACTTAGATTTTCAAGTTACACCAAGGTGGATATAAATTTTATAGTTAGCTCATTGAGTTATTTAGAAAATTGTGTACTCACTGAACGCCACTGTAGCAATAAATTTATAAACTAAAGTAATAAGAAAATATGCATTAGTTTTGCCTGTAATTTCACCTAATAATATGCACATTGAATTTTATATAAAATGACTGTTTTCGTTCTTGGTTATCCAATATAACAGTGGCGGCTCGTGCTGTAGAAATATGGGGGTTGCAATTTTTAGAGGTACATTATAATAAGTTACGTTACATAGGATAAAAATTACCAACTATGAATGTTTTCTAGAAAACATCTATGTTTGCACAAGAGTACTTATCTTATAATAATATAAACAAACTTTCAGACTCACCAACATTAATTAATAATTGTTTGCACTCCGTTAGATGACACGCTCATGAGTGACTGATGTACCGTCATATTTTTGAGCAATAACTTTTCTTTTCGCAAAAAAAGCGCAGTTTTCACATCACAACCATTAATCCACGTATGTTTATTATAAATATCTGAATTAAATGTTCTATTAAAGGTTAATTTTTTCCTGGAAATGGATTCTTTTATATTTAAATTCGGAGTAGGTCTTCCTAGTATTTTTATTTCAATTTTGTTGGTGGAGGATGGACTGTAGAATGGCTGCGCTATTAAGCGTTGAACAGATTCATTTTTACGATAATAAAAATGCCGTTCATACACGTATACGTACAAAAGAACTGGGCTGGCTAAAGACCTGAGCCCCGAAGATACCACTAAACTCAGTGACGGCTGGTGAAATTTAGGTCATGTCATACCTTAGGATTGGAGCATGGGACCCAAAGCATAACTATCAAAACTAAATGAAGTAGTTCTGCAGAAAAAAAACAGTGATTGAAATTTGCGAAAAATGTTACAAAAATTGTGTGCCTCATATAATCTAAAGATTTCATCTCTGGTAGCCATTTCGCGAAAATTAGGAATAGAATATTAGATTCCAGGCCCTCTCTTTGCTTATAAACTGTTTAACGTCCGAAAAGTATTTTTCGTTCAGGATAGGTTATCTTTTCGTCCAAATATTAGAACCACGTCACTTTTTAATACAATCGAATAAAAATAAAATAATGATCAATATATAAACAAATGAAACAAACATTCATGATATTCTTATCAGATTGTGTCAAAGTGACGTGACGATAAGATTTTTTACTTAAAATAAATAGTAAATAAATCTGATTATTTTCTTCATACCATCGAATCAAAAATTGTGTATGACATACAGACGAAAATGTTTTTTCGTACTCATACGGTTGCCGAACTCTGCTACGCTTTCCGTAATCATACGAAAAACTGCATGTTTGGTCTTTGTGTCATGAATAACTATTAATTTACTGTAAGGTTAAATTATCCTGAGGATAAATGTATATCTTCTACTTGAAATAGCAGATAAATTTAAATATAGTTTATATGCTATAACCAACGCAACGGATAGAGCATAACTGACAGTGTAAACAAAAATTTACATTAACATTAACCATTATTATAATGAAATAAATTTATCTGGGACTAAACTAGATGTGAAGAAATGAGTAGTTAAATAAAGAAGTTGTAGTTGCCAATTAATAAACCAATAAACTGGATAATGATTTGTTTAAATTCAAAATATGTAAAATATTTCTTATTATGTTAGATAACATTTTTATTGCGATAATTTACAATCTTACTACTTGTGTGTGTATTATTCAACATCTTTCATGCAACTTTTTTTATTCTCATAAAACCCTTAAAAATTATCAAACATTTGTTTAAAACAGTATGTTGTTGATAAAATTCTCTGCCTTTTGGTTATCACCTTGCACCTAACACATTGCACTATTTTAATTCACTCAATTATAATTATTTGGAAATAAATATATTATAACCGGACAAAATGGTTTACTAGGCGTCGGAGCAAAATAATTTTGCAGAGAATACCTGGAACTCATATATCGATATCGAAAAAGAATAATTTGTCTGTGTTTATTTGTATCTGTATGTGTATCTGTATATCCATTAACATTTTCTGTAACAATGATAGTTTTTCTTAGACCTGTTTTTTATTTTATATTTAGTAGATGTCAGTGGCGGTCGGTCCATGTAAGCAAGGGAAGCAGTGCTTCCCCTGGGATTATTAAAAAAAAACACATAATTAGAACCTAATCATTATTTATCACATATATTAATCATTAAAATTTACTTTTACCCAATTTCAATAGACACGGCCCTGCTTTTCAACTGCTGAGATGTTGCATGATAAAACCGTATCGATGACGCACTCGATTAATCGAGCCAACACGAACTCGCGCGACTTCGATATATGTAAGCAACTTCTTGAAATGTATCCCATCCCTACTTCATAATCTTGATATCTGAGCCATATAGTATCGTAATGCGTTTTGTTTTATAGATTTTAATCTCGATTTTAATTTCGATTTTAATATCGATTTTAATATTATACTTAATATTAATCTTCCTAGTATTATTCTCAGCTTTTGTGCTATATTTGTAAAAACTTTTTTGGTGTTTCTAAACCTGTGGTGCGGCGACAAGTGATTTTTAAAACGTTGAACATTAATGCGCGTGTAAGCAGTTTTAGAATTGCTTATTAAATTTGGAAGCTGGTCCTAGCACTGTGGAAAATATTATTTGCGTTTGTGTGGTGTGCAATTTGTTGAAAAGGGGATTTTCAACATATTCGTTTCAAGATAAACTGGATATTATTAGAAACGGGAGACCAACACCTGATTTAAAACTCTTAAAAACAAAAGTTAAATCATGCTATAGGTACGTTAAGTGTACAATGCTAATCAGTGGTTAAGGGGTTGTGAAAATTTGTATAAATTGTTTTGTTGGCCATGTGTACTTTTCACAAATGAAAAAGGTGTTTGGAATAAAAATGGCTTTTCAGATTTAAACAACATTCACAAAGTGACAAAAAGTCATGGTCAGTGTGAAACTCATTTGCGAGCGGTGCTAAAAGAATAAACATTTGGAAAATTACGAATTGAGCATTCATTAGATCAGCAGTTGAAAGAAAGTGACCGTAAGCATAATAAACTTATAAAAAAAAATCGAGAAGTGTTAAAAAGACTTATTGACATTGTTTGTTTTCTCGGCGAAAATGAACTTAGTTTTAGAGGTCATACTGAATCTCGGAGCGTTGCTAATAGGGGCAATTTTATCAATTTAGTTGATTTACTAGCAATATACGATACAATTTTAAGAAACCATCTGGAACACTCCACGATATTTCGCGGTACAACAAATCATATTCAAAATGATTTGATTCAGTCGATAAGCAATATTGTTTTAGAAAAGATCAAGCAAGAAATAAAAAAAGCTCCTTTTGTCGCAATTATGTTAGATGAAACAACCGATATTACGAATATTAGTCAGTTGTCAATCGTAGTACGTTACATAAATCCAAATGTGAAAGTCCAAGAGCGCTTTTTAGGATTTTTAGACGTAACAGCGAAAAGAACGGCCGCAGCTTTATATGATATAGTTTGTCAGATAGTCGATGATCTACAGTGTGGTGCTAAACTTATCGCCCAAAGTTATGATGGGGCCGCTGTAATGGCTGGTGAATTGGAGGGCCTGCAGGCCAAAGTAAAAGAGACTTTTCAGAATGCAATATTTGTACATTGTTTTACGCATCGATTAAATTTAGTTCTTGCTCAATCTGCAGCGTGTCTTAAAGAATGCAAAATATTTTTTTCACGTATTAGTGGAATGGCTGCCTTTTTTTCAAAATCATCAAAACGGACACGAGCTTTAGATTTGGAAGTACAGAAGAGACTACCCAGAGTTGCTCCAACACGATGAAATTACAATGGGAGACTAGTACAAACTGTATCTGAATATCGACAGCCTCTAACTGATTTATTTGAAAATATTTTACAATGCAAAGATGATTGGGACATTGAGACTTTAATTTTAATTTTTTGTTAAATATTTTCTCCGAAATATTCCCATTTACTGACAATTTATTCAATATTTTGCAAACTTAATCAAATGACGTTGGATTTTGTGTAAAGAAAATTGAAGAATTCAAAAATTTGATTTGTAACAAAAGAAATGAATTTGAAAAGTTCTGGGAGAAAACTAGTAATGACAATTTAGAACCGCAAAGAAAAAGAATACGAACTGAATTTATAGTGGATCATAGAACTTCATATCGAAGACATTTTATCGACATTTTGGACAATATCACTGAGCAACTAAATAATAGATTTAAAAATTTTAGTGATATACAATTTTTAGAATTATGTAATTTTAATGAATTTAAAAATAAATAGTTTCCACAAAACGCACCTCAGTCATTGAGTGATAACTACGGAAATTTTTTTGATATAATTGGGTTACGATCGGAACTTTCAGTTATTTATGCTACAGAAGATATTAGTCAGAAACATAACGCCAACGAACTGATTATCTTTATAAAAGAAAATAGTTTGGATCGGGCCTACTCTGAAGTGTTGAAATTGTGTGAATTAGTGTTGACGATACCTGCAACTAGTGCTTCGGTTGAATGAAGTTTTTCGACCTTAATAAGAATAAAAACTTTTTCAAGAAATTCAACCAGTGAAGAGCGGCTTTCAAAATTGACCCTGTTGACAATAGAAAGTGACTTTGTGAAGGAGATGTCCCAAAATTCAAACTTTTACGACGAAGTTATTTCCGACATCGCAAAAAAGGAGAGGCGAATTAAACTACATTATAAATAGGTAGGTATGTGCATGTTAACTACTTAACTAGCCGGCTCAATTTATAGTTGACTAGAGAGTGCACGAACGAGTGACTGAACAAACTCTCTATTTCGCTGCGGGTTCAATCCCCGCCACCGGCGCTGGCAATGTCGGTGGGTATGGTTGTGTGTCTGCATTTTTTTTCATAACTGTAACTCTCGCCCGTGCAGCTTCGGCTTTGGAATCGGGGGTTGTCTAATTTTTGTGATGTTTTTATGTTTTACGTTTATTGAGGAGTGGCGGTCCTACAAGTATACTTTTTTTCTAGATATCATAACTTTGCAGCTTTCGACATTTGCTTTAAAATGAGTATACGGAAGCCACGCCCCTTTTCTTAAAAAATTTTTTGCCTCACTTCGCTCGGGGTTTCGCACTAGCCATCACCCTATATCACAAACTGCTTCCCCTGTATCAAAACTCACCGCACGCCCCTGGTAGATCAGTAAAATAGTGTCGTAGAATTTTCCCTATTCAAATTTAAACTCTATAAGTTTTTCAGCCTCTGCATTCTTGTCTAGCAGTTACTCATAAAAATGGAAAAATCGAATCTGTGTATAAATGAAATATTTTGTTCATTTCAAATTGTTTACCTATCATGATAAGAAAGTAGTCAATGTCATGGTGCACTTGGCCGAGGCCAAGTTTTGTTGTTGTTATAGCAGAGGAAATATGAAAAAAACAGACAAACAGTGCGTTGTCGACGACACTTTTGAGTTAATTAACAAATATATTATATCGAGTTATACTGAAAAATTACATTATATAATATGGGAACACAGTAATTTAAGTTTAAGATGTTGATTTTATAGCAAACAATAAACAATGTTGATTACTACGGTCTAGGAAAAAAATATCAACAAAATATTTAGTTATGCCATGACGTCATATCTTTACATGTGGTATAACATTATTACTAGAAGCGTGATGATTACCAAAAATGAATATAGTCGTACAAAAAGACGCTAGTTTGGATAAGTTACTCCCTCAGTTTTTTTTATTTTTTTTTTCAAAAATTATACGTATTTTGTACTCTACAATAAATAATAACATCTCATTCTTAAGAAGGTTATTAACTATTAAAGACGGGATGGAGCGACAAGCACAATTTTAGGGTCATTTTTGGAAATCTAAAAAACTGACTTAAACTGGCTAGCGTTCTTTTTGTCACCAATAACAAAACTATCACACTGACTTTGTTCATATCATTGGAGTATAAATCAAATTTGTTAATTAATTATCAAATTATTATTAAGAAGTTAGATTCTAATCAATAACTGAGCTTTGTTTTTAAAAAGCAAACAATGAAATTTGTAAAGAGTAGAAAGAGCTGCTTTGTCACTTAAAAAAATGTTTAAAGAATCTATTTTTACATTTATCTAATATGAAGGAGGAAAAAATTATTATAATTTTAAAATACTTACTTGACGTGTTTATGTATGACTTTTGGCAATGCTAGTGTCGTATTTAATAATATTTGAGGACTAAATTTTAAAATTAATATTATTGTAATGTTGCTAATTAAAATTATTATATGTTTATTATACAGGGTGTCTTACCAGGAACTGCTACGATCGATATAGGGAAAAGTACGCACCAGTAAATTTTGATTATTTAGGGAATTACTAATGGCAGTGTGGTCAATCCAGCTAAAATAATTACAAGCATCTACAGGTTATACCGGAAGTCGATACCAACTTGCTTATTTTAAATGGAATATCCTATATATTTTAGGGTTTTCGAAAAGTCGAAAACATTCGACGTCAAAAACATACCCTATGCCTAAACCCAGCCGTTTCATAGATATTTGATATTTTAAAAAAATTTAACAGGTGTAATGGTTTACAATAACCTTTATAACTTTCTTCGTGTAAAAGATACTCATTTGCTTTTTGGCATGCAGAAAGACCATAAGGTAAGCTACGCTCTACAGTTTGAAGAAATTCAATAATAGTATAACTAGTGGTCCATTTTTGACGTTATATTTTGTAAACTTCAAACCGCGAAAACTTGCTTAAGTCA
>JANEYF010003354.1:0-252500 GCA_029963845.1 Rhamnusium bicolor | reverse complement strand
ACCCACGACAAAGTGAGATTTCGGAAAAATTTTCCAGATTAGAGGATTAATGTCCTTACACAAGCATTGATGAGCTTATCTTTTGGCATGGGTGATTGACCCTAGTGGCAGAAATAAGCCGATGTTAAATAAGTAATTAAAAAAGTTATTTAAAATAATGAAACAAGCCAGTGTACAGAACAAAATAAGACACTCAGTTTCTACTGTTTAACTGAAATTGGTTTTAAAATTGAAATAATGCAAGTATGATCTTCTTTTCAAAAATTTGCTTGTTTTTCACGTAACTGAACCAATTAGAGAAAATGCAGAAAAAGCAGTAATGCATTTTTTGTGAACATTTCAATTTGACTAATTTAACTTATCAAATTTTTCAAAAAATGAGAAGTAACATAAAAGTCCAAAAAATTTCTTAGAAAGAAAATTTTTTTATAAACTGGCAACAGATACCACTCTAAATAGGTATCTTTGAGAATTTTGTAAATAAAATGTTTTTTGCAACTGTTTTTGGTCTTAGGG
The DNA here is from genome assembly GCA_029963845.1 of Rhamnusium bicolor. Classification (NCBI taxonomy): domain Eukaryota; kingdom Metazoa; phylum Arthropoda; class Insecta; order Coleoptera; family Cerambycidae; genus Rhamnusium; species Rhamnusium bicolor. The sequence goes on along the minus strand of JANEYF010003354.1, from coordinate 251,984 downwards.
TGTTTATAGTCTAGATATCTATAAAAATCAAAATATATGTATGGTGTGATGGTGAAATATGAAAGAAACTGATATACTAAAATTAAAATTAACATAATATAACCAATATTAGTTTATAGATTATACGAATTACCTTGACTAACGACAGAATCTAACAAAAGCCACTATTACACAATGCGTGTGAGTAGAGACTAGGGTACTGCTACTGCTACTTATGTATTAGGTATCGTGCTCGTAACGAAAGGCCGGTTATCAACAAACAATAATTGTTGGTTTAACAAAATTTGAAAACATAATTGTCTTTGAATAAACACAAAAATCTCATGCATGTCCAGCTCTTCAAATTTATTGGTTTCAAAAGAAGAAATATGTATAAGAATTTTGTTTATCACTTTGCTTTAGTACCAGGGCCCGCTTTAGAGGCGGACAACTCGGACTCCTGTCCGGGGCGGCGAACCTGAGGGCGGCATTTTCGCCCCTCTGAATGTGAACCAAATATTGATAAATTAATTATTCTCAATTAATATAAATTACTTGTTGATTTTTTCCCTAACTAAAACTAAGTACTATGCAATTTACATTTAATCTTTGTGGTTTGTTATGTTTTAAAGCTAGAAAAAACATTAAAACACCTTTTTAAAAAAAGCTATTTTTTTTAATAAAACAAGACGTATAGTTAAAAGACGCGCATGAGCCTGCATGAACTTGTAGGCATATAGTTACTTGTTCAAAATAGGAACTGCAAGCCATAACATGCATGGACATGTTTTCGCACCATACTATATAAAAAGTCATCTAAGCGCAATTGTGTTATTATTGCAAATGCGTCTGTGCCGGTGATAACATAACATATCCTTGAAGAAAGTTTATAAATTTTAAAAATATTTAACAGTTTAGTTCCTGACAGTGACTTTTGTGTGCTTTGCCAATTTCTAAAGGTAAGTACTTCTGCAAATATCTATATTAAGTGGTAAAAAATTATTTTAAAAAATATTTTCCACAATACGTACTTATACATTTTTAAATAGTTTCTGTATGTTTGTTGATATGGACTTTTATTAATTTATTTGAAGTTTTCGTCGCGAAAAAGAGAAACAAAAAATCCATCTTAAAAATTCAAACATTTTAGATAGGTATCTATTTTAAATATTTAGTTTTTATATGTTCATTGTGGTGGTTTGCAATTTGTCCATTTTGTTGGGATCCACCATACCTAAAAAAAATCTTTGAAAAAATCCTGTTAATTAATAATTATAATAATTATAATTTTGTGTAGTAATAAGCCAATGCATTGCATAAAAAGATAAAAGAAGAAAAATCTTCAAATACGATTAGTCGGTGATGGTGGCTTAGTCTGTCACACAGTTTAAAAAAATGAATTTCCTAGTTTTAATTACTAAAAGTATTAACTATTTCTTCCAAAAGGGGGGTTGAAAATTAGCCCGAAATGCTAAGAAATTCGTTTCTATATTTAAAAATAGTTTAAGTAGGTAATTAAAACTAGGCATTTTATTTTTCAAAACTGTGAGACAGACTAAATCACTGACTAAATGGATTTGAAGATTTTTCCAATTTTTACTTTTAGTAACGCCGTGACTTATTTTAACTAGCGTATTTTGCATTGTGTAATTTGTTGTTTTAGAATGTCTGACGCGCAAAGAAAATTGTCCGGCCATCAGTACAAAAAGCGAAGGCTAGAGAAGGAAATCCAAAAGCAAAAACAAGCTGGTGCTCTGCACAATTATTTACAGGGTAGTACCATTAGTACTAAGACAAATATCTCCAAAAATTCAGATTAAAAAGGAAAACACGGAATCATCAGAGAGTGTTGGTGACCAAGACCAATCAATACACGATATTTCTAAACCAACTTTGTCACCAAATGAAAGCAGCCTACCAACTGGCATCGTCTTGACACTTACGGAAGGCACTCTGACTAGCACTAGTGGCACTCTACCTCTATGAACTGACCCCAACCTACCACCCACGGAATGCACTGTACAAACTTTAGGTACAGATCTAGCAATGTGGCCCAGAATTTTAGCAGATGCCAAAAGAAATTTTTTAGTACGACAAGGTCCATCTAAACCATTGTTTAATTACAAATTTTCTTATGATGGCACTGGTCGAAAATTTAGCGCAAATTACTATTCTCGAATTTTAAGAAATGGAGAGCAAGATATAGGAGACTGGCTAGTGTACTCCACTTCAAAAAACTGCATATATTGCTATGCTGCAAAATTTACGGCCGTGTGTCAAGTACCCTTTTAAAAGAAGGTTTTAAAAGATGGAAGCACATCGTTGAAACTTTAAAGGATCACAAAATTTCTAAATATCATATTCAGGCTCAAAAATCATGAACTCAGTCAAAGGTTAAAGTGTTGTACAAATATAGATGCAGCTGCCCAAAGAGTTATTAACGCTGAAACGAATCACTGGTACGAGGTGCTTCTAAGGATTGTTGCAATTACTAAAATGCTCGGTAAAAGTTGTTTAGCTTTTTAAGGTACAAGCGATAAGCTGTTTGCGCATAATAACTGCAACTTTTTAAAAATAGTTGAATTGCTATTTGAATTTGACCCCGTCATAGCGAAACACGTGCGTAGAGTGCTTAAAACAGAGGAAACCAAATCTCACTATCTTGGAAGAAATATTCAAAACGAGGTAGTAGACTTGCTTCACGAAGTGTAAAATCGCATATTATTGCTGAAATAAAAAAAGCGAAATACTATTCCATAATATTAGATTGCACTCCTGACGTTAGTAAGGTGGAACAAATGACCCTAATAATTAGATATGTTTCCATCAATAAGTCTGATTCTGATTCAAACGATGTCGAAATAAAAATCTACGAAAGCTTTTTAGGTTTCTTACCTGTGGAAATATCTACAGGAAGACAACTATATGAAATTATAATTGAAGAGCTTCATGAAATGGGACTTGACGTGCCAGATATAAGAGTGCAGGGATATGATAACGGGGCTATTATAAGAATGCAGGAGTGCAATTTAGAATTAGGCATTTAAATCCACGAGCATTCTACGTTCCGTGTAGTAGCCACTCGCTCAATCTAGTGGTAAATGATATGGCAAAAGCATCCTTGGAAGCAGACAATTTCTTTAATATGATCCAAAAAATATATTTATTTTATTCTACGCTGATGAGGGGCAATAACTCCGAAACACGTGTCCGTAGCTGCATAGTTGTTTTTTTTGGGGATATGGCACTAAACCTTCTTTATTTTATTCTTGTTCTATTTCGATGGGCAATATTTTTAAAACATGTCCAAGGATTAACTAAAACCTTTGAGTGACACTCGATGAGAACGCAGGATAGAAGCTTTAACGCCCTTTAGACTTCAACTTGATGAAATATACGACTCTTTGCTAAGCATTTATGAAAGCCAAGACATCGATATCTCAATAAGAGATGAAGCTTCGGGTTTGCCAAGTTGCATTAAACAATTTAAATTTTTATGCTCAATAGTCATATGGTATAAAATTTTAGCATTAATTCCATAAGAAAGTTTATGCAAACAAAAGATTTTGATTTGAAAAAACCACCTGATCTTCTAGAGAACTGCAAAAATGTCTTTAAAAATCTTCGATCAAATAAGTCTTTCAATGAAATTATTGTTGACGCAAGAGAACTGGCTGATGAAATTAACATTGAAGCCAATTTTCAATCAACAACGCCGTGACACCGCGTAAGAAGAAAAAAGGCCTCTAGGCCAACTTTTCATATGAGGCAAGGGACGAACCAATCGAAGATCCCAAAGAAAAATACAAATTGGAATTTTTCTTCTATACTATTGATCAAGCATTAAACGCACTAGATATTCGATTTGAACAACTGAATCACCATAGTAACCATTTTCATTATCTATATAATATACATGATTTGAAAACATGCCAATAGAGACACTGATAAAGATTTGCAAAGATTTGGAAAATATTTTGTCGTATGGTGAATCAGCTGACATTAACGGTCTAGAAGTAGTAGAGGAAATTTCTGCAGTTTGTGCACTTTTGGGCAAAAAAGAAAGTCCAAGTGATGGTCTTAAAATAATAACAATGCTAAATTTTGCTCCAAATCTTAATATTGCCTACTGACTAATTCCAATATCAGTAGCAAGTGGAGAAAGAAGTTTTTCCAAATTAAAATTAATCAAAACCTTTTTACACTCAACTACTACGCAAAATCAACTAAACGGCTTGGCCATTTTAGCAATTGAAAATGAAATTGCTGATCAAATAAACTTAAAAGGGGTAATAAAAAGATTTGCAGAATTAAAAGTGAGGAAAAAAAAATTCTTCTGATTATAAACTCAAACAACAATGCATTACTGTGGTTCTATGTATCTACCTTTTGTTTTCTATTTGGGTTTTAGGTATGTGAGAAAAAAATTTAGGTCGTAATAACAGTAAAATTGCACCCTGTATGTTTAAAACTAAATAAATATTTTTAAAATATAATAACTAGGTATCTATAGCTACTGCAACTCTATTTTATTTTAATTTATACTGTTTTATACCAAATGTTAAGTTTTAATATTTGTTTCTTTTTAAATATACGCTTTTATTGCAAATTAAACCATCTCTTATCAAGAAAAAAATAACTTTAAAAGGGGCGGCAATTTGTTTTTGTCCGGGGCGGTGCGGCGTAAACGCCAGAGCGGTCCCTGTTAGTATAATATAACAAACGTAGATACATAAATAAATAATTATTTTTTTTTACATTACATTACAATGTTTTCACTTCTGTTATTTCATGGCATGGTAATAATTCAATCGAAGAAAAGTAGGTTTTTGCAAATGATCAGGCCCAGAAATGTGATAATTCATTATTGGGCTGGTATGTTGTAGAGTACCACAGAATTTAATTCTGTGATAGGTACAGATCATTCAACTGTGATCTTTTAAACAATGTTTAAATTTATTGCTTTAGTACAATAGCCTCCTTGACTGATATTCTTCAGTAACTGCATCACTTAAATTACGATTTTTCTGTGAGAATCTATTAGAATACGTAAGAGACATAAAATTATATTATGGAAACCTGAATGTATGAATCTAACATGTCTCAGATCTGCCCAGAGCAATACAGTAGCAGCAAACAAGTGCGCCCTTGAATAAATATATAACTAGATATTAAAAAAGATGCATTTGTTTGGTATTCATTCGTTGCCGTTTTCAAAACTGCGTTATTTTTGATTTTCAAATACACCACTACAGTTTATGGATTACCTTAAAAAACGTAGTTATTACAATGCTTTAAAACATGTAAATTATGTTAATTACTCTAAAACATAAAGGCAGGATCAATTTTAGATTATTGTTATTTTAAATATTGTCTGAATGTTATTTATGGCATTCTTTAAATTTTTCTCTTTTCTTTTTTTGGACTTACTACCACATGAATAATTCTTCGTTATCTAAAAAATATAGTTACTTAATTACCCAGTATGTTACTGGAAAAATAAACCCCTGTGTGTGACTTTGAATATGTATATATTACACAAACAAATAATATATGTGTCAAGTTTCACGCTTGACATATGCTAAAAAAGATAAATAACTTTGAAAAATGAAACAAATTCGTTTTCCAAAACGTTAGGGAATTATATTATTATTTTTGGTGTCTCACATTAGTTGTCAAAAAACACCCTCTGACTAATCTTTTGACCAGCGCCAGTACTAGCCTTTGATCAGGGTAGAGCAAGATTGTTTTTCGGCGCCCTTTAGTCGACGCTTTCACTTCACGTTAATTCTACTTCGGTTTTATGTTAAATAAATAATAATTCCAAAATTTTCAAAAATCAGGTTTTATTACAAATATCAACACTTATTGAATTTAAATTAAATTAAGTAGCTCTAATTAGTCTACTTCTGCTTCTTTAACACTCAGAAAGATTTTACTGCTATATAATTAAATTATTAGTTGGTGTTAATTTGAATCAGTCACTATATAATAAAATCTGTTACCTATGTAGGTATTTCAATAACATAATTAAAAGAACACATAATATTATATTTCGTTATATCGATCTAGATTAAAATTAAATTATTTTTCGCGTTTGGCTTTTTTGGCGCCCCTTGCCATCTGGCGCCTAGAGCGACCGCTCCTCTCGCTCTACCCCAGGGCCGGCGCTGCTTTTGACGTAAAGTCACAAGCGCAGAGGTTTATTTTTCCAGTAACATACTGGGTCATTAACTATGTTTTTTTTAGATAACGGAAAAATTATTCATGTGGTAGTAAGTCCCAAAAAAGAAAAGAAAAAAAAATATTTTAGCATTTCGCGACATGTATAAGTTATGATTATGAACAACAGTTCACTCCACCAATATGCTATATCGCAAATATATCGATCCCTTAATTCACCAAACCACATTGTTGCAATGAACAGAAATCAAGACTTTATACGTAACATAAGAATATACTAACAAATAAATACCTTTAATAGACAACTTATACGAAATTATCAGAATCATAAAAAAAATTAAATAGCGGTCTATTCATTGACAGAGTTCGGATAACGAAGTATGTGGCAGCATCTAGATACCCACTCCACGAAATGCACATGAGATATAATGAATAGGACATTATATTAAACGGATAATTCAATTTTTAATCCACAAACGTACAGGACGTATTCCTTGAAATTAAGAAAATAAACGTATGTACTAAAATTGCCCCATCAAAAATACGGAAAATTGTTTTTATTTTTTTAATAACTTAATAAAGCCTTAAATTATTTTTTAAATTCTGTATTTAATTACGGTGGGAGAGTGTAGCATGGACTTTACATTGTGTTGAACGATACGAAAAGTAAAGCAACTATGTTACACGTAATTCGATCTAAAAAAAAAAACGAATGCAACCATTCTTGAAACGATATCTGCTAAGATAATCCTTTTTTTCACTAAAAATTTAAATAATCGTTAATATTCGTTTCTCCGAAATGTTTACTCTTTATGAAAGTTTCTAATCGGCCCGTTACGTAAGAGTCCATCACCAAATCGAACCTGTAATTCATACTGTGGAGAGTATAGGGGAGAATGGGTAGTTTTCGCGGTAAATTCGCCATTTCCACTGTATGATGAAAATGTTTTGGTCACGAAATCATAAAAATTATAGAGTTAGAAATTAAAAGTCCATATCCATTCCGACTTTTTAAATAGCACCTATAGATTCGCAACGGGTACAATATTATACATAATTCGATCTAAAAAAACGAATGGAATCATTCTCGAAACGTTCCATTCTCGTAGTGTAACCATCACGTTTGGCGTGATGCTTACAAAATCTCGACTCGTCGAATGAGAGTCCCTCCTCCAACCATCCCGATGGAAATAATGAGGGAAATAGTCAGTGCCCTTTTTCCTGACAGAGAATAAGAAGGGGAGAGACAGTAGTGGTGGAAGTACCCCACTTCTTTGAGGAAGAGTTGAGAGCAGTATCTGCTAGACTAAAAACGGGCAGAGCCCCAGGGCCAGACAACATCCCTCCGGAGATCATTAAAATAGTAGTGGAGGATTCCCTTGAAACGGTCCCTTGGGTTATGATTCAGGCGCTCGAGCAGGAGGACTTCTCGTCCAGGTGGTGGAGGGTGAGACTCGTCTTAATTACAAAAGGAAACAAACCACCGAAGGTATCATCCTCCCACAGACCCATCTACCTTCTGGATGCACTAGGCAATCTGCTTAAGTATTTACTGTTAGGAAGATTGGAGAGGGAGATCGAGCTGAGGGACAGACTGACGGATACCCAGTTCGGATTCCGAAATGGCACATCTACGGTAGACGCAGTGAAACGCATTACGGAAATTGCACGGGAGGCAATTGAGTCAAAAAAGATCTGTCTAATCATCACCCTAGACGTTAAGAATGCTATCAATACAGCTGGATGGGGAGAAATTGTCGAGAGGCTAAGCAGAATGGGAGTGGAATATTACTTATTTAGGATCATGAAGAGCTACTTCTAGGATAGGCTGGTGGGGATGGAGGTAGACAACACCACGCAATGAAAAAAGTGTTTTGTGAAGTTTCACAAGAATCGGTCCTGGGGCCGACTCCGTGGAACCTAATGTTTAACGATATTCTGTGGCTGCCCATAGCAGATGGTGTTACCACTACGGATATGCCGATGATCTAGCATTGACTATTACAGGAAGCCGGGCGGCTGGGAGAGAAGAAGAGGCAAATACCACGATCGGTAGGATGGAGAGATGACTGCGGAGCGTCAAATTGGAATTAGCTCCAGAAAAAACTGAAGCTGTAGTTGTAATCAAGAAAAGAACCGTCCCGATAACCATCAGGGTCGGAGAGGTGGAAGTTAGGCCTCGATAAGGTCTGATATATTTAGGGATCTGGCTGACTTTTGGGCTCCACACCCTGAGGACGTCTCAAAAGGCAGGGAAATTTGCGATAACACTTGGTAGATTAATGTACAACACGAGGAGCCCGAAGGCCAGCAAAAGATAGGTACTGCGCAGTGTGCACTCTATCCTTCTATATGCGGCCCTGGTATGGGAACACGCACTAGAAGTGACAAGAACCAGAGAAAGGCTAGCCAGAGTACAGCGTTGCACTGAACTAAGAGTGTGCAGTGCCTACCGAACTGTCTCCTACGATGCGGTGCTGGTGATGGCCCATTAGATCTCCTCGCCAAGGAACGGGCCGAGGTGTATGAAAAAATAGATAGGGGAATAGCCAGAGAAAAGTTGTTCTTGAGATGGCAGGGCTGGTGGGAGGAGACCACCAAAGGAAGATGGACTTTCAGCATCATCCCAAGAATTAAAACATGGGTGGAGAGAGGACGCGGAGAAGTGGAGTAACACCTCACTCAGGCCTTGACAGGACACGGGTGTTCCACCGACTGCCTAATGGGAATAGGAAAGGCAGAGATCCGGGACTGTGTATATTGTGGAGAGAGGGATGATGCAGAACACACGGTGTTCCACTGCAATGGATAAAGGGTGGCAAGAAAGGGAATAAGCCACCTTGGGCCCGAAGAACTGGTCGACTACATGTTGCAGTTGGAAAGCGACTAGAAAAGGGCAGAAGGAGCGATCATTAGGATGATTAGCTCGAAGGAAGGACACGAGAGAAATCTCGACCTGAACCCTTAATCGTTCGACGAAAGGAAGATGTAGAGACGAAGAAGAACTAATAAATAGAGTGACCCGTATTCTGATGAGAAACGCAAGCAGTGCCAGGCTACGAGGAAACACAGAAGAGAAGGAGGGGTTTTAGTTTATAGGTTCTCCTTAGATAGAGGAGAATTCAACACACCCTGGCAGCAAGATCAGCTGGGGGTCTTTTGAGAATTTCCTCTCCTCCGCAAAAAGGCTGCATCGCGTGGAGGTTGCCGGACTGGTTTTGCACCCCGGGGTTATTTTTTTTTTCGGTTGCCCGACGCTGGACAGTCCTCCCGTGGCCTCCGACGCCTCACGGGAGTCGCGCCAGCACATTAACCTCAGCCAATCCTCACATCCCGCAGGGTTAGTGACTGTAGGTTGCCGGACTGGTTTTGCACCCCGGGGTTATTTTTTTTTTTTCGGTTGCCCGACGCTGGACAGTCCTCCCGTGGCCTCCGACGCCTCACGGGAGTAGCGCCAGCACATTAACCACAGCCACTCCCCACATCCCGCAGGGTTAGTGACTGTAGGCTCCGGAATCGTGTGCCCTAAGCAGACGGAGAGAACCAAGAATGACCGCCTTCTGCATTTGGCCTGCCAGCCACTCAGCTGATTTTTGGTAGGCCGGTATAATCTTCAGTTCCGAGAGCAGCGTAGGCTTTATCCCTCCGAGTACACAGATAATAAGGACGACCATTTTGACCGAGTAGCCTGGGTACAGCACTTAGAGCTCGTACCGGAGATCGCGATATTTGGTCCGTTTCTCCTCCTCCTTCAAGGCGATGTTTTTCTCCGCAGGTGCCGAGAACTCGATGACATACATCACCTTGAGTTGATGGTCGAGGAGGACTATGTCAGGCTTGTTGGCTTGGATTAGCCTGACAGTCGGGAATGAGTAGTTCCAGTAAATCCGGCATTTCTCGTTCTCGACAACGGACTCAATATCTCCGGGGACGTAAGGCAGCACTGGTGTCTGGTCTACCCCGTACGAGTGCCTTAGATGGTAGTATAGCACTCGTAAAGCCGAGTTATGTCGGTGGATGTAGGCCGAAAGCTCATATATAGGGCATGCAGATAATAAGTGCATGAGCGTTTCCGGCGCCTGATGGCAGGTCCTGCGGTTGATATCAGGAACCTCTACACGCCACACGCGGCTACGGTAGACCAAGGTGTTGATAACACCATCCTGGCAGGCCATAATGAATCCCTCGGTCTCTGACTTAAGCCCGGCCGACCTTAGAAAGGCGAAGGTCAGCCTAGTCGATAAACCCAGTATTTCCATGTTCTTATAGAAGACACCATGCTGGGGTTTATCGACATGCTGCCGAAACAGATTTTCCTGTTCGGCAGCTCTGATTCGGGCTTTCAGACGATTTGGCTGAAGTTCGGTGACTGACTCTACATAAGCACCTCGCCGGCCTCCTCGCCTGATGTCAAATGCGAGACCAAGTTCATCTGCGGCTCTTTTCGCTACCTTGAACAATCCTGCTCCCACTCCTACAGTTTAGTGACGTTTCACAAACCGCAAGAGGGGATCTGAGCTCCTGAGGATGTTACATGCCATACTCAGTACTACTCTGCCATGCGTACACTCCAGACTCAAGAGTCCTCGGCCCCCCGTTGACGTGGGAGGTACACACGAGGAACGGACGATCTAGGATGAATACTTCTGTGAATATTCATTATCTTGCGGGTATCTCTGTCTAATTGGCGCAGCTCATCTATCGTCCACTTTAACACTCCAAAGGAGTAGAGCAGAACCGGAACGGCGAGCATATTAGTTGCAGACATCTTGTTCTTCCCCGAAAGTTCGGAAGACCAAATCTTTCGGAGGCGGTGTCTGTACTTGCCGCGGAGAGAATCTTTTATTTGTGATACATCCTGGATGTGCCTTTGTTGCACACCCAGATATGTATAGGTCTCTCCGGCATCCAGATGTCTTAGGATGCCTCCGTCTGCGAGCTGCGCATCTTCAGGGAATTCCCCGCATCGTCCTCTCTTGAGGTGGACGACTGCACATTTGTCCAACTCGAACTCCATACCAATTGCCCGCGTATATTCTTCGACCACCCTAAGAGCGTTTTGTAGTTCTCGCTCTCCGGAGGCATAAAGTTTAAGGTCATCCATATAAAATAGATGGGTGATCTTATGCCTCCGGTCGCTGGATGGCCCACATTGATATCCGCGGGTTTGGCGGAGCCCAACAGACAACGCCAGCAGTGAGATGCAGAAGAGGAGAGGACTCAGGGAGTCACCCTGGAAAACTTCTCTCCTAATGCCACCTTCTCTGTCGCGACCCGCTGTGCACCTGATGTTATGGTGAAGCGGGTCTTCCAGAGCGGCAGCAGCTGTTCTATGCATCTCACTAGTGGTGCTGGTACCGCAAGACATTCGAGCAAGTACAACAATAGCTCATGTGATGTTGTATCAAATGCCTTGCGGTAATCAATCCAGGCCATCGATACAATCCGCTTGTATTGCACAGAATCCAGTGTAATACAGCGGTCTATCAGCAGGCTGTCTTTGCAACCTGCCATGCCCTTCTTGGCACCACGTTGTTCGTGTATCTGCTGGAAGACCGGATCAACAGACCTCAGTGTCCTAGCATACAAGATACGTGTAAATATCTTGTAGCAGGAGTTGAGGCCAGTGATCGGCCTATAATTCCTCGGGTCGGAAAGATACCCTTTTTTGGGGATAAGCACAGTACGTCCCTCGACGAACCAGTCCGGAATCTGCTGCCCCTCGTTCAACCATGAGTTGAAAACTCGCTCCAGACGGCGGTGAGTGGAAGGAAATTTCTTCCACCACCAGTTGTTAATGCCGTCTGGGCCCGGGGCGGCGAAGTTCTTGGTACCAACAAGTGCTTGGGGGCACACTTCTTCTGGCTCTTCAAAATGTCTGTGACACAGAGCCTCGAAGTGTGCAATTGATGCAGTGTCGATATTGAATGGACGCGTCGTTTCGTAGATTCCCTTCCAGAAAGTTTCGACATCTTCTACAGTCGGCGGATTATCTACAACACGTTGTGGCTCTTGAAAGAGGCGAGAAGGATTCTTACGGAACAAATTGTTTTGTTCCATACTCCTCACCCGCTTCTTCAATGTTTTCTTTATTGCCATGAACGCTCGGATCCTATCTAGACATTGCTGCTTGATGGTAAGCATCACTGTCAGATTTAGAGTATGGTGTTGATGTCTTAATCCGGCTGCTATGCGCCGGATTTTGGGAGTAAAAACTCTACCAGTCGTCTTATATTCCACCACACTCTGGATCCGAGAAGCGTGTTGTCTGGCCGACTGTATTTTGCCCCCTATTTTTTGTACACGCCGCTTGGCTTTCTCGATTGGTTGACCTCTCACAGGGGACGAGTTGCTTCGCGGCGTTGTACACGGCACAGTTAATTTGCCAGATGTTTGCATCTTCCAGAATTTCCTCATCGATGACCACGTCCATTCTAGCCAGGTCTTGTGGCTTTAGGTTAGCCTTGGTGTTAAGGCTAACCCTCGTCCATAAGTCTACGTCGGTGAACTCTAAAGAATGTTCCCCATCAGCTGATAATTACCGCGGTGGGACTGCGGCTGGCAGTTCTTCCGGCTAACGGGGTGCCCTTACATAACCTGTCCTGAGCAGAAAGGATACTTGATCTCTCAGGTGTTGTTGAGAGAAGGTGCAATGCTCTGGATGCATTTCGCACCAAAGTGCATGCAATCGCGCCATGTATCCCTTTCGCTCAGGTTCTCTACTCTCGCGGCAGGTCAGCAAGTAATCCCTCGTCCACTTGAAGCGTCCATGTATAGTTGCATTTTCATCATCGTTAGGACTGTCCAGTATTATTATTATTATTATTTCAGTTTCCCGATGCTGGTAAGTCCTCTAGTGGCCTCCGACGTCTCACGGGAGTCGCGCCGGCACATCAACTACAGCCACTCCTCACATCCCACAGGGTTAGTGGCTGTAGATACCAGAATCGTGTGCCCTAAGCAGACGGAGGGAACCCAGAATGACCGCCTTCTGCATTTGGCCTGCCAGCCACTCAGATGATTTTTGGCAGGTCGGCAGTTCTGAAAGTAGTGTAGACTTTATCCCTCCGAGTACACCGATTATAAGGACGACCATTTTTACCGAGTAGCCTGGGTACAGCGCTAGGAGCTCGTACCGGAGATCGCGATATTTGGTCCGTTTCTCCTCCTTCTTCAAGGTGATGTTTTTCTCTGCGGGTGCCGAGAACTTGATGACATACATCACCTTGAGTTGATGGTCGAGGAGGACTATGTCAGGCTTGTTGGCTTGGATTAGCCTCACAGTCGGGAACGAGTAGTTCCAGTAAATCCGGCATTTCTCGTTCTCGACAACGGACTCAATATCTCCGGGGACGTAAGGCAGCACTGGTGTCTGGTCTACCCCGTACGAGTGCCTTAGATGGTAATATAGCACTCGTAACGCCGCGTTATGCCGGTGGATGTAGGCCGAAATCGCATATATGGGGCATGCAGAAAGTAAGTGCATGAGCGATTCCGGCGCCTGATGGCAGGTCCTGCAATTGATATCAGGAACCTCTACACGCCACACGCGCTACGGTAGAACAAGGTGTTGATAACACCATCTTGGCAGGCCACAATGAATCCCTCGGTCTCCGACTTAAGCCCTGCTGACCTTAGAAATGCGAAGGTCAGCCTGGTCGATAAACCCAGTGTTTCTATGTTCTTATAGAAGACACCATGCTGGGGTTTATCGACGTGCTGCCGAAACAGATTTTCCTGTTCGGCAGCTCTGATTCGAGCTTTCAGACGATTTGGCTGAAGTTCGGTGACTGACTCAACATCAGCACCTCGCCGGCCTCCTCGCCTGATGTCAAATGCAAGACCGAGGTCATCTGCGGCTCTTTTTGCTGCCTTGAACAATCCTGCTCCCACTCCTACAGTTTCGTGATGTTTTACGAACCGCAAGAGGGGATCTGAGCTCCTGAGTATGTTACATGCCATACTCAGTACTACTCTGCCATGCGTACACTACAGGCTCAAGAGTCCTCGGTCCCCCTGTTGACGTGGGAGGTACACACGAGGAACGGACGATCTAGGATGAATACTTCTGTGAATATTCATCATCTTGCGGGTATCCCTATCTAATTGGCGCAGCTCCTCTACTGTCCATTTTACTACTCCGAAGAAGTAGAGCAGAACCGGAGCGGCAAGCATATTGATTGCAGACACCTTGTTCTTCCCCGAAAGGTCGGAAGACCAAATCTTTCGGAGGCGGTGTCTGTACTTGCCGCGGAGAGAATTTTTTATTTGTGATACATCCTGGATGTGCCTTTGTTGCACACCCAGATATGTATAGGTCTCTCCGGCATCCAAATGGCTTAGGATGCTTCCGTCTGCGAGCTGCGCATCTTCAGTGAATTCCCCGCATCGTCCTCTCTTGAGGTGGACGACTACACATTTGTTCAACCCGAACTCCATTCCAATTGCCCGCGTATATTCTTCGACCACCCTAAGAGGGTTTTGTAGTTCGCGCTCTCCGGAGGCATAAAGTTTAAGGTCATCCATATAAAATAGATTTTTTTTTTTTTTTTTTTTTTTTTTTTTTTTTTTGCCCGACGCTGGACAGTCCTCCCGTGGCCTCCGACGCCTCACGGGAGTCGCGCCAGCACATTAACCTCAGCCACTCCCCACATCCCGCAGGGTTAGTGACTGTAGGCTCCGGAATCGTGTGCCCTAAGCAGACGGAGAGAACCAAGAATGACCGCCTTCTGCATTTGGCCTGCCAGCCACTCAGCTGATTTTTGGCAGGCCGGTATGATCTTCAGGTCCGAGAGCAGCGTAGGCTTTATCCCTCCGAGTACACCGATAATAAGGACGACCATTTTGACCGAGTAGCCTGGGTACAGCACTTGGAGCTCGTACCGGAGATCGCGATATTTGGTCCGTTTCTCCTCCTCCTTCAAGGCGATGTTTTTCTCCGCAGGTGCCGAGAACTCGATGACATACATCACCTTGAGTTGATGGTCGAGGAGGACTATGTCAGGCTTGTTGGCTTGGATTAGCCTGACAGTCGGGAACGAGTAGTTCCAGTAAATCCGGCATTTCTCGTTCTCGACAACGGACTCAATATCTCCGGGGACGTAAGGCAGCACTGGTGTCTGGTCTACCCCATACGAGTGCCTTAGATGGTAGTATAGCACTCGTAACGCCGCGTTATGCCGGTGGATGTAGGCCGAAATAGCATATATGGGGCATGCAGATAGTAAATGCATGAGCGATTCCGGCGCCTGATGGCAGGTCCTGCAGTTGATATCAGGAACCTCTACACGCCACACGCGGCTACGGTAGACCAAGGTGTTGATAACACCATCTTGGCAAGCCATAATGAATCCCTCGGTCTCCGACTTAAGCCCTGCTGACCTTAAAAAGGCGAAGGTCAGCCTGGTCGATAAACCCAGTGTTTCTATGTTCTTATAGAAGACACCATGCTGGGGTTTATCGACGTGCTGCCGAAACAGATTTTCCTGTTCGGCAGCTCTAATTCGGGCTTTCAGACGATTTGGCTGAAGTTCAGTGACTGACTCAACATCAGCACCTCGCCGGCCTCCTCGCCTGATGTCAAATGCGAGACCGAGTTCATCTGCGGCTCTTTTTGCTGCCTTAAACAATCCTGCTCCCACTCCTACAGTTTCGTGATGTTTTACGAACCGCAAGAGGGGATCTGAGCTCCTGAGTATTTTACATGCCATACTCAGTACTACTCTGCCATGCGTACACTCCAGGCTCAAGAGTCCTCGGCCCCCCCGTTGACGTGGGAGGTACACACGAGGAACGGACGATCTAGGATGAATACTTATGTGAATATTCATCATCTTGCGGGTATCTCTGTCTAATTGGCGCAGCTCATCTACCCTCCACTTTACTACTCCGAAGGAGTAGAGCAGAATCGGAACGGCAAGCATATTAGTTGCAGACACCTTGTTCTTCCCCGAAAGTTCGGAAGACCAAATCTTTCGGAGGCGGTGTCTGTACTTGCCGCGGAGAGAATCCTTTATTTGTGTTACATCTTGGATGTGCCTTTGTTGCACACCCAGGTATGTATAGGTCTCTCCGGCATCCAGATGTCTTAGGATGCTTCCGTCTGCGAGCTGCGCATCTTCAGGGAATTCCCCGCATCGTCCTCTCTTGAGGTGGACGACTGCACATTTGTCCAACCCGAACTCCATACCAATTGCCCGCGTATATTCTTCGACCACCCTAAGAGGGTTTTGTAGTTCGCGCTCTCCGGAGGCATAAAGTTTAAGGTCATCCATATAAAATAGATGGGTGACCTTATGCCTCCGGTCGCTGGGTGGCCCACATTGATATCCGCGGGTTTGGCGGAGCCCAACAGACAACGGCAGCAGTGAGATGTAGAAGAGGAGAGGACTCAGGGAGTCACCCTGGAAAACTCCTCTCCTAAATGCCACCTGCTCTGTCGTGACCCGCTGCGCACCTGATGTTATGGTGAAGCGGGTCTTCCAGAGCGGCAGCAGCTGTTCTATGCATCTCACTAGTGGTGCTGGTACCGCAAGACATTCGAGCAAGTACAACAATAGCTCGTGCGATGTTGTATCAAATGCCTTGCGGTAATCAATCCAGGCCATCGATAGATTCCGCTTGTATTGCACAGAATCCTGTGTAATACAGCGGTCTATCAGCAGGCTGTCCTTGCAACCTGCCATGCCCTTCTTGGCACCACGCTGTTCGTGTATCTGCTGGAAGACCGGATCAACAGACCTCAGTGTCCTAGCATACAAGATACGTGTAAATATCTTGTAGCAGGAGTTGAGGCAAGTGATCGGCCTATAATTCCTCGGGTCGGAGAGATCCCCCTTTTTGGGGATGAGCACAGTACGTCCCTCGACGAACCAGTCCGGAATCTGCTGCCCCTCGTTCAACCATGAGTTGAAAACTCGCGCCAGACAGCGGTGAGTGGAAGGAAATTTCTTCCACCACCAGTTGTTAATGCCGTCTGGGCCCGGGGCAGCGAAGTTCTTAGTACCAACAAGTGCTTGTTGAACTTCCTCCGTACTGATTGCCGGGCACACTTCTTCTGGCTCTTGACGATGTCTGTGGCATAGAGCCTCGAAGTGTGCAATTGATGGAGTGTCGCTATTGAATGGACGCGTCGTTTCGTAGATTCCTTTCCAGAAGGTTTCGACACCTTCTACAGTCGGCGGATTATCGACAACACGCTGTGGCTCTTGAAAGAGGCGGGAAGGATTGGTATGGAACAAATTGTTTTGTTCCATACTCCTCACTCGCCTCTTTAATGTTTTCTTTATCGCCATGAGCGCTCGGATCCTATCTAGACAGTGCTGCTTGATGGTAAGCATCACTGTCAGATTTAGAGTATGGTGTTGACGTCTTAATCCGGCTGCTATACGCCGGATTCTGGGAATAAAAACTCTACCAGACGTCTTATATTCCACCACACTCTGGATCCGAGAAGCGTGTTGTCTGGCCGACTGTATCTTGCCTTCGATTTTTTGTACACGCCGCTTGGCTTTCTCAACCCCGTGATTGGTTGACCTCTCACGGGGGACGAGTTGCTTCGCGGCGTTGTACACGGCACAGTTGATTTGCCAGATGTCTACATCTTCCGGAATTTCCTCATCGATGACCGCGTCCATTCTAGCCAGGTCTTGTGGCTTTAGGTTAGCCCTGGTGTTAAGGCTAACCCTCGTCCTTAAGTCTACACCGGTGAACTCTAAAGGATGTTCCCCATCAGCTGGTAATTGCCGCGGTGGTACTGCGGCTGGCAGTTCTTCCAGCTGACGGGGTGCCCTTACGTAACCTGTCCTGAGCAGAAAGGATACTTGATCTCTCAGATGTTGTTGAGAGAAGGCGCGATGCTCTGGATGCATTTCGCACCAAAGTGCATGCAATCGCGCCATGTATCCCCTTCGCTCAGGTTCGCTACTCTCGCGGCAGGTCAGCAAGTCATCCCGAAGTTCCCTCGTCCACTTAAAGCGTCCATGTTCGTTGCGTCCGTCATTATTGAGACCGTCCGGTGAGGCCCCTCCCGCCTGTCTCTGACCCCCATCCGCTTGGGGTCGATCGTGAGGAGCCCTTCTTCTAAGGTTGTATGGAACCCGAAGTAGAAGGGGTACCAGGTGGTTAGCCTTGGTACCCCTGGCCGACATTAGTCAGGCAGAGTTACCTCTGCCTGTCCAGGGTGCACCAACGTGGAGGTTGCCGACCTTGCACCCCTAATAATAATAATAGATTATTATTATTATTCTTATTATTATGTATACATATATTTTTTCTTTATAGAATAACAGTTATTTAAAACACTTCTTTTAATAATATTAAATTTATACCAAGTAGAAAATAACGTTCTTTCGTTATTATAATTATTTTCTAAATATCCTATATAACAATTTATTAAATATATCAAATTTATTTATACAGTTTACTTGTTTGCGAAGAATCTATAAAAATTTACAAAAATTAAATATAATTTCGCGATCGATAGTTGTACTCCATTGGCAGACCTGTGATATGATCGATCACTTTACATAAGCATAGCCATAATATAACACCTATTTTAAAAATCATTCACCTACTGAACCGACCTCAAATTAAGTACAAGAAGCCTATAAATAAAAAAAAATCGACATGTATTGAAAACCAAATTTTTAATGCAAATTTAATAATTCTGTTGTATCTTCTGACTTCTTCTGTTTTTGTAAGATATTACAATATTGCAGTCATATTTTTGTTATTAGCACATACTGTCCGAATTTTAGTTTTAGGTTATTAAGTTTAGCTAAATTTGTCGAATTTTGAATTTGTGTAATTAAAAAAAAATGATATAATTATTTATTATAATATTAATTTAATATTATATTTACAAATTGCTAAACGTATTTATTCTCTTCCGTTGTTGGATTTACATTTAATAGTTTCAAATGGTAGAAATAGTCCAGTCACATTAGAGGTTTCACCTCGGAATGAGAGATAATAAGCTGTAAACTTGTATAAACCTTTATTTTGGCGTTCTAAAAGTTGTCTCAAAAGTCTCATAAAATCTCGTGTCCGCGTCTCAAGATATTCAAGATCAAAGGTCACAAAAATCGGTTTTTTGCAAATATCTTGCTTTCTATAGTTTTGATGCCATTTGCATTTATTATAAAAATTGTAGAGAATAAAATTCTCTACAACTTTTGTCCCAAACATTTTTTTATATACTCAACCGTTTTTGAGATAGAGGGTGGAGAGCGCTCCGCGCTTACCTATTCACAGCATAATGCAAGGTCAACCGTAAGTCCCAGTAAATAATACGCCGTTAAAGTCTATAAATCATTAAAAAATATATAATTATGAATAATTTGCATTGTTTAATTAATATATTATATTTAATAATATTTTTCATTTATCGAATATATGTTTGTTTAATATTACTTACTTTTCCGTGTAATCAAAAAATTGTTGAGTGGAATACTTTAAGTATATTTTAACTATATTCTAATATATGTTAATTATATTTTAAGTAGAAAAAGAATAGAGTAAATACATTTTAATTATATCTTTATTTAGAAATACTTTTTCATATATTTATTACAGTTGAAGTTCAAATGTGGGGAGGTTTTTCAAAAACTTTTATAATTAGAAGGACTTCTTCTTCTTCATCATCGTCTTCCGGTCGCTCGAAAATTTCCAATTCAATATCATCATTTTCGTTGTCAAAGATATTTATTTGTCTCTAGATCTTCGAGAATTTCGGGGTCAAATGTACTATCTTCATCGAGATCGCTTTGATACGGTGAAGCATTGAGGCACGTTTGCCCATTACACTGGCCACAAGCTAAAGAACATTGCAACCCCGATTTCCTGCATCCGCAGCGTGAACCACAACCATTCTTGCAGTTGCAAAATATTAAAATATATAAAATAATTAAAATATACTTAAAGTATTCCACTCAACAATTTTTTGATTAGACGGATAGGTAAGTAATATTAAACAAATATATATTCGATAAATGAAAAATATTATTAAATATAATGTATTAATTAATAAACAATGCAAATTATTCATAATTATATATTTTTTAATGATTTATATACTTAATACGGCGTATTATTTACCAGGACTTACGGTTGACCTTGCATTATGCTGTAAATAGGTAAGCGAGGCGCGCTCTCCGCCCTCTATCTCAAAAACGGTTCAGTATATAAAAAAATGTTTGGGATAAAAGTTGTAGAGAATTTTATTCTCTACACTTTTTATAACAAATGCAAATGGCATTAAAACCATAGGAAGCGAGATATTTGCGAAAAATCGATTTTTGTGACCTTTGACCTTGAATATCTTAAGACGCGGACAGGAGATTTGATGAGACATTTGAGACAACTTTTAGAACGCCAAAATAAAGGTTTATACAAGTTTACAGCTTATTATCTCTCATTCCGAGGTTGACCCTCTTTTTTGGCTGAAGTGATTGGATCAAAAATCAAAGTTGTGGAACTACTACTCAAAAAACTTAAATTTTGATTTAGACAGTCACTGATTGAAAATTTGTTTTGCATTGTGAAACCAGATGTGAGTATATAGGTATGTATATCTACGTAATTTCTATGTTATTTTACGAATGATAAATGCTATCCAGTTTTCCAGTTTTGTGCACAGTTAACTGTGAAATATAAAGTGATCCTGATCAATTTACTCTTTTACCGCGGTCTTAATCTACATTATGCACTTTGGTCATATATGTTAATAATCATGTCATATGAGCTTGGTAGCGCAATGAGCCAGGGCGTTAAGTGACAAACGTAGCTGGTTCGAATCCCTGCTCTGACCCTGACAAAATCGAAGGGAATGGTTGTTTTTTTATAAGTGTAACCCCCCGCTCGTGCAGGCTTTGGGGGTTGTCTAATTTATGTGGTGTTTATATACAAGGTGTTTCAAATACATGCAGCAACTCTCAGCTGGAGATTCACAATCTAGAAATAAGAGAAAAAGTTCCTATAAACATGAGTCCGGAAACTGTTGGTTACTAAGATACAGGGTGTTAAAAAAAATAAAAACACAACACAACTGTAAAATTAAATTTAAAAATGGTGACAAAAAATGAGATTTACTTATACTGACAGTAGATCATAATACTTTTTTACGTTTCAAAGCGTACGTGTTATTTTTTTCGAGCATAAAATAATATTAGATACCAAAAATTATCCTACGAAAAGGCTCTTATATTTTGTTTTTTTTTCGAATTAGAAAAAAAAAATGTTTTAAATAAAATTTGTAGTGAATCTTTTAGAATCCCTGCAAAGAATATACAGGTGGTCCCATAAAAGCGGGACAAACCAAACTTAATTTTTTTTTAAATAGACCACCCTATACTTTTTTACATTTTTGAAACCTGTATGTTTTTGTGATATCAAACATATATATGTTGTATTTTTTACTGTTTTTTATTTATTGCGAATTTTATACTACAAACATCTGCATGGTTATCAGGTTCGCCATGGATGAAATACAATTAATTTGATACGTATGCCTTAGAAAATAATATAATAAATTCAAAATGCAAACTGCCTGGTTTTGTGTTTCATATTATTTGTGAAACCGTTTACTTTATCACGACGATACGATATGTTCACTTTTTATAAAAAATAACAAAACTCTTCAACGCGTAACATTTTATTTGGTATAGTAGTATTTTATTTAGATAGAAAGGACAATTTTAAAAAAGCTATGAAAATAACAAAAACACAGTGACGTACCATATTTTTGTACAATATTTTGTACAAATAAATTAAATTGATTAAGTGAAAAAATTTCTTTCTATGCAGTATATACTTACCCCAAGTTGAAACACAATACCTTCAAACAGTTTCTAGACTTAAAAAAAAAAACTAAATATTTTTTTGTAACTTTTAACACCCTGTATCCCAGTAACCAAGCGTGAGTCCGAAATCATGTTTATGGAAACTGTTTCTATTATTTTTGGATTGTGAATCTTCAGCTGAGCATTGCTACATGTTTTTTGAAATACCCTGTATATGTTTGGGATATGAATATACAGAGTGATTTATAATTATGAGGCAATACTTCAGGGGTCGATAGTAGACAAAAATGAAGTGTAGTTTGTTATATAGACCATAGCCCGATACTGCATAACAAGCCTCCAGCTTCTAAGGCTCATAAGTCTTATTTGGTAATTACTTCTAGGCGGCTTGAAATATCAAGTTGCGTAATTTTAGATAGGAAAAAAGGGTATTAGAACCAATTTTTAAGGGTACTTCCAGGAAGTGTCCCCCTTTTTTTAAGTTTTTTTCGGGGGTGGTCCCCCTAACTATTTTTTTCATCCTATGAGATAAAAATCGACAAGGAAAATATTTTTGCCTATAGGTTCAAAAGCGATTACTTGTTGATATACGGTAGAGTGAGCCGCTCTCGAGTTATTTGGTGCTTATTCTGAGAAGAATTTGCATGTTTTCGCTTCATAAAAATTAGTAGAAACATGATTTGTATTCTAAAATGTGGAAGTAACTACCTGTCTACTAACATTTAAAGAGAAAAGTTTTAAAAAAAATAATTATGTGGTATTTTAAAAAATGTTTCCTAGATCTGAGACATTTTCTATTACTTAACCCTATATTGCATCGCGTTGCCAATTGTCATCATAACATAATTATATAATTAATAATTAAAAACATATAATTTTTGCACTAAGTTGCATGGTAATGTGAACTGGCACACATTAGAAAACCTAACTTCTACATCGCAACTACATCTAGGGAGGATAACTTGAATTAATCTTCAGTATCTGTGATGGTGGCTCATGTGAATCAGCTGATTGTTGGAATTGCGAATTTATATTGATTTATTGGCCATCAAGTAAGTGTTATTTTCAATAAATTATTTCTACACATATTACAATATCGTTACTTAATGTCTACATGTTCAAAGACCATAAAATAAATAAAATCTTTGAAAATGTCACGAAAATTAGGTATGTGTTTAATCAGCATCAAAATGCAGAAAAGACAAATCGTATATATTGCCAATTGGCACTTCCATGCATTTTGACAATTTCATATTTTTTTACAGAATTTTCAAAAATGGATGATTTATTTTCCAAATTAAGTATACCATCAACTTCATTTTATAATAAAAAAAAGCCGTTAAATAGTCTCCCTTGCGCAGATATACCTTCAGGCAGCAAGGATGAAGATATCGGATCTGATGGTTAAGTAGTATGTGAGTACGAAGATGTTGAGGATCAAGACTTTCTCTGCAGCGACATCGAGGAGAGTGAGGAAAGCGATAAAGAAGATAGCGACACGGACAAAAATGACATGGAAGAAGTAGAGAATGCTACAGAAATCGAGACAATTAGTTCTAAAGATGATTTGCCATTATCTGAGGTACAGAAGAAGAAAGACAATGTGTGTAAGAAACAGAATAACAAAAATAAAGAAAACTTTACTCTGAAATGGAAATCTGGCAATCTTTCTAAAACTACTGAACAGGTGAAATTTATGGGCAACATTGATATGCCCGAAGAAACTTTAAGTTTACGTACTCCATACCAGTTTGCTAAATATTTTTTTTACCGATAATTTTCTTGACCATATTGTCATGGTTTATATTTTGTTTTTGCATAAAGATGCCTATTGGCATCAAACCCTTTTTTGAGTCTTAATAGCATGTTTTACTCCTCATTTGATGTTTCCATATATTACTTTACTCAATAAATTGCATGAACAATATATTTTTTTTCAAACACATTAAAAAAATCATGCAATATAGGGTTAAATAGGATTGCAATAAAATTGTTTTAAACTGACATTTATTGACAAAATTAAAAAAAAAATAACATCAAAAACGTATGTAATTCAGGAATCAAAGCAACTGCCCAACTCTTCTCTCCAATGAATGAACTACCCGTTGAGACACTTCCTGTTTGCTTCGAAGGATTGTGAAGTAGTTAACCTTCGTCAATTCCTTAAGATTTTGATTTCAATTGAATTCTTGATTTTAAATAGCCTCATAACGAAAAATCGAGCGGGTCGTGTCGCGAAGGTGCAGGCCACTGGGTGCATCTGTCCTTCTACCAGTCCACTTTTCTGGAAAATGTGTGTAGCCACCTTCTGAATATTCTAGTAAAATGGAGAGGGAGTGCCATGTTGCATAAAAAACAATCTTTGTCTTCTTATTACAACAAAGAATATTTTCTTCATCGATTTTTACCTCAAAAGTAGAAAATTAAAAAGTTATGTAAGGGGGGCAGGACCACCTCCCAAAAAAAACTTAAAAATGGGGCAAATTTCAGGGGCTCTACTACCCTTTATTCCTGTCTAATATTACAAATTGATATTTCAGTTGATATTAGCTATCTATTATCTAAAATTTGGAAACCAATTTTTAACTTCCTCGATGAATTATCTAATGTGAATGTGTTCCGTTTCTTAGATTTCCACATGTAATGTATGATAATATATCTGTATGATAATATATCATACAGTAAGATAACACAATTGATGAATTCATCGATACTGGGTACCTCTTGCACGCACTAACCTATTATGTATAATAGAAAACAAGATATAAGAACAGAAAAACCGAACTATAAATTTAAACTGCTTATTGACTTTATAGGCTTGCGGCAATTGGAACAAAGTCATTTGGATCTATTATTTATTTCCTTTATCAGCCTGCCGCTATCGACACAGAAAATAGACAAATAGAGCTCCAGACGCCTTTGTTTAAATTGCCACAAGTCAATTATCAGGCAAACACGGATCCAAGATCCAAGGGTGCAATTGCCCTCCTCTAGGCCGTCAAAATAGCCCATTGAAGATGGCAATGACATTATTTTTCGAAAATGTAACTATTCACATAGATCTTGTTTCGAAAATATAAATACTTTTAATACTGCTTTAATTCACAGATCGACCATCGACCTCATTTCTGTTTGGGTGATCAATTGCAATGCCTCATTCGATTTCATTATATGATTTTTCACCTATAAGAAATTCCAAAACAAACTTACAAATTTTTACCTTCTTATATTTAATATAAGGAAGTATAATAATCGTGATTTTTTTCCACTTCGAGATTTTGATTTTGAACCGCCTTGAATCTATTCTAACTATTTTCCGAATGATGTCTGTCGGTTCGTATGTGCGTGCGTGCGTGCGTGCGTGCGTGCATGTGTGTGTGTGTGTGTGGCCACGATAACTCAAAAAATACTAATGGGAGACTTTCAAAATTTGGCAATTATGATTTTCAATAACATTTTAGGTGACACATTAAATTTGGTGAATGTGGTACCACCAGAAGAGACATAATGAATGAGAGAAGAAAAAGGTACAATTTTGGGAAAAAAAAAATATTGAATTTCTGGACGAATCTCGAGAATTATAATGAAAAAACATAACTTCATGGAAAAAAATCTGTCTGCATGTCAGTAGTATTGCGATAGCAGCCATAGTTTTTGAGATAAAGCTTTCAAATTTAGTACACGTGTTCTAAAGGACAATGATAAATTAGGTGATGAGCAAAATTAGCCAGCTGAAAGGAGGTCCACGGGATCCAAACTTTTTTGCATTTGTCTTTACAAAAAAAGAGATATTCTTGATGAAAGATTATAAATCATAGCCAATATATTAAGCCAATACAATATATTTTCCGAGTACTTAAATAAAGCTGACGTAAACTGAAATTTTTTACACAATTGACCTCATAAAATGGGGTTAGGATAAATTTGGCAGTTTGACATTTAAAATCTCTAATTTAGTTACAAAAATGTCAATGTCAATAAGAAGAAAATATTAAAATATATGACATGAATTATTATTAACAGTATCGAACGACGCTGAAAATTAATTATTTAAAAATTTTAATAAAACATTTCAAGGTACGCTATTAAAAGTTAATTGAGATAGTGAAGAATTAAATAGAATGATTTTTTCAAACCAGGAAGATATATACTGGTATAAGAAAGTTATGTGCTGGCTACATCAGATATTTTTCTGTGGAATCCGATTTCGAAAAGAAAAAAACAATTGAATGTAAAATAAAAAAGTTCTGATCGAAAAACTGAAAAATTTATTTGGTAAACATTTTTTCTTGGATACCGTTTGTATTAATGTGATGGTGCAGCCCCAGATCCGTTAAATGCGTTCAAAGACTATTTTACGTATGCGTGTATTACATCGGTAGATGTCGAACGATCGTTATCAAAATATAAAAATATATTTTCACCAAAGCGAACATGGAGACAACCATAGAAACATACCTGATGCTGCAAAATGGCTACACATCTTCTCCAGTTTGTGATAAGCTAGTTCATCAAGCTAGTTAAAAGGGTAAGTTTTACATACATTGTCATAAATTGTAACAGTTTATTGTTTCTCGTATTAGTTAATTTCGCGTACGCCACTGTCCCACGGAACATTTTTGACAGACCTAGAACGTTTTAAAATTCCTGTCGAGTCATATGGATGTCAAGACCAATAGTTTGATTTGCAATGTTTTTAATGCGGTCGTGATCTAAATTGTTTGGCCCATTTTGATCGTGAATATTTTCGAATTGGTCAGCTAAATGGTTTGCTTTTTGCCTATTTGATAAATGTGTTTGTCCTTGTTGGTCCAACAGGGCAGGCATTACATCCCGTGCATACATCAACGTTTTCATTAGCTTCCACAGTGAATTGTCTTGAGGATTCAAAGCTTCCAGCTGATCACCCCATTTTCGGTTCTTCGCAGTGTTGATCGCGGTTCTGATATGCACTTGCAGTATATTCATCACGATTTTAACACCAACATCATGGTTTCCCTGCCAGAGGTGTCTTAGTCGGTTGTTAGTCCGTATGTTATGTATGACCGCATCGTCAAGTTGGTTCTTGTATGGGTCAATAGTGATCGTCTGAGCAACCCCCTGTTTGGCCTCCTGGAGTAACCTAGTGAATGTCTCCACCTCAGCTTCCAGATCGGCAATCGTAAGAATATTGTTGTTTCAATTTAGATTTTGGTTGAAAAAATTTCTAATATTTTGCCAATTGGCATGCCGAAACGAAGTAACTTTAATTTTGTCATCTTCGCTCGTCATATTTCGTATATTAAAAATGATTGGGTTGTGATCGGATGTGAGTTCCTCCAACGGTAACGGTAGCGTGGAGTTACCCACTCCCTTGTTGATCACTATATCAAGGGTTGATGGTGTGCCTCCGTTATCTGGAAAGTGAGTTGGAGCATCCGGGTACTCCAGAGTCACGTTGTGATTGTTAACGTAGTCAAACAAGGTGTTGCCGTTAGCGTTGCTCTGGTGGTTCCATGCGGTATGTCTGGCGTTCAAATTACCAATTACGAAGCCGTGCGGACCAGCATTTAGTAGATTCTCGAGACAACCCGCTGCGAAGTAGGGATGCCGATTTTTAATCGATTTTGTTGAAGATCGAACTTTTTTAAAAAAAGAACCGATTTTTTTAATCGATTCTCGAAAGTTTCGATTTTTACCGAATCGATCCTGAAACCTAGTATTTCTAAGAATCGATTTAAAATAATAGATTATAAAAAATAAAGCTAGATCTGATTCGAGAGTCCGAGAAAATAACAATAGTAACACAAGTCAAACTAATGTCAAACTACTCTACGATCGGGGGGATGCGACAGAAATAGAACGCGACCCTGTTCTGTTTTCTTCTGGAATTGACAGAAAATACTGTGACCTCTATAACCTATACTATTCCAGAATTCTAGTGAAAAAAGAATCCTACCAATCACGCACATGCATGCTTCCTATTATACGTAAGTCTTTGTTTATATTTGCAAAACCATGATTTAGAGATTAGAGGGAATTATCGAAAAACCGAAACGAAAGCATTAAACGTTATTTTTGAAATTACGCTTAGATGTCAAAAATAACGCTCAACGAAATTAATCCTCTATTTACGATAATTCCCTAATAATACGCAAACGGAATTCCCGATTTTAAGACCGATTCTAAAAAAAATCGATCTTTTGGGAGATGATTTTTTTCACAATCGATTTTTTTATTATCGATCTAGATCGATTTATGAAATCGATACTTTTATGAAAAATCGGCATCCCTACTGCGAAGCCATTCGAAGGCTTATTGTACACTGAGGTGATGTGCGTGCTGCCATCGAGCGTTATACTCACGTTCTCTATGGTGGTGTTCCGTACAGAGCGGTGCACAGACCACAGTGGAGCGGTGAGTATGTGCAATGCTGACTATGATAGCCGCCGCCTCTGTTGTCTCTGTCTTTCCGAATGGTGGTATACCCCCGAACGCGCAGCTTATCACGTTGGGTCAATTTAGTTTCGTTAAGAAGCATAACGTCTATTTTGTGCCTCGTTATGTAATTGATCAGAAAAGGAATTTTGTTACCAATACCATTTGCGTTCCAAGAAGAAACCAATTTAGTAGACATTGTTCGAGATGTCTACGATAAAGGTGTACACCTCAAACTTTTCTATTTCTGAATTGCATTCAGATAGTTTTGAATTGAGAATTTGTACCCTACTCAGCATTTGCTCTAAATTGATTAGGCCCTGTAATTTAGCGAACTCCTCTTGCAGTCCGCCAAAGTGACCCATTCCTCCTCTTATGGACAGTTCGATGGTTGGAGTGAGTCCAGTACCTCTTGGGGGGAGGAGTTTTCTGGAAGAGACAGCTGGCCAGATTTTTGTTGTATTTCACTTGTTGACAGTGTCTTTTCACCAGTTTTTCCCCCACATTTTGTACCCCTCTTGGAAATTTGTGGTAGTGCGCCACTGTTATTCTTGGCCACCAGAACCGCCCTACGGGCTTCCTAAATATTAATGTCTGGTTTTGGGGCCGCCACGTACTTCGTGTGAGGTGGTGGGGGAACCAGCTGCTGATTTCTAGTCTCTAATTGCTCAAATTTCTTTATATACACCTGATGCTGTTCGCCGGGTGGTTCTCACCGCAGTTGCAACACTTGAAGGGGTCATTTTCAGCACGTGTGTACTGCGCGGTAAGGTGCCTTTTTGCGCTCTTTAAGCATTGTGGGGCACCAAAATAGTTAGAGGTCGCATGCCCCCAACCCTAAAACCTGCGGCACTTGATGATGACTTTCGAATTAACGTGTCTCTCCCATGTCACCGCACAGTGTTCAAGGTGTCTTACTTTGACTTGGAACATTTTTATTGTGACAGATGCGTCCGTCACCACAAGGTACATACCGAACTTGGTGCCCCTCATTTTTTGAACACTCTTCACCAGAATTTGGTGTTCTGCGGTGAGTTCCGCTTTGATTTATTTAGTTTCCACCACATGATGAATGCCACAGAGAACAAACGCATGAGTTTTATCCTGCCGAGGGGTGAATGTGTGATGTTCCATATTTCCCTCTTTGAACATATTCGTACAGAACTGCCAATCCTGGTAAGACTCCAGGTGTAGCATGGTCGTATTATATGCTCGCTTCCAGTGGAAGGAACCTTTCAGCTTGCTCTTAAGGTGGGCGGTCATCTTTCTTAAATTGTTCAACTTGCTGTGAATTATTATTGGACGTGGCCTGATGGTTTTCTCCTCTTTTTTTTTTTCTTGAGTAACGTCGCCCGATGGCGGAACAACGTGTATGTCCTTGCTTGCGCTGGTGTTCGCATTTTCAATTAATTTGTATTTATTAGTTAACACTATACCTTCTTTTTTGTTACTGTTACTTTGTAATGTGCTGGTGGCTGCCTTTGACGTGGAGGGATGGGTAAATGCCGGCGTGATATCATCACTATTTTTGTTATTTAATTGAAAAAGCTCCCGAATTACTGTCATATGTCCTGAATTTTGAGTTTGACAATCACTGTCATCCATTGCTTCAGCATTCTGCAGTGACATTTTTGTCAGTGTCAAACATTTATTAGATTTTTCTTAAAAAATTACTATTTCACTCACTCACTTTAGTCTTGCCTCTAAATTGTCCCTTTCCTAACACCGCTCACTGATTTTATAATTGAACATTCTCAAAAACACCACTAAAACTTAGTAATCTCGGAGGAAGCGAAAATACTATTGCGCACTCTACCATTCGACGCGAGATGTTTCGTTTATAATAGTGAAACTTATTTGTCAAATAGATTTAATGGGAGGTGGAAAACCGGCCCTAAGTATTGATCTTTTTATCTCCTATTAAATTTATTCGGTAGATAGTTTCTTTGGATACAATTGTATTAATAATTGTTTCCATAGACCTTATTAATCAAATAGATTTATTGGGAGATGGAAAATCAGCTCTAAATTTATTTCTTGTTGAATTTTTAATTTAGTATCGTCAATATTTATTTTTGAAAATATTACTGCAGTTTATCTTTGCTCTAATTATTATATAGTTTTCCATGCATTGTTTTTAAAAAGTGATCATCTGTGCTTTTATTTGTTTTCACAGACGACTTTGAAATATATATTTTAAGTTAAACCCCAATATCTTTATGAATATAAAAGATAATGATAATATACTCTATATTGCTGAATTCAGAAAGAAATTTTCTTTAGTTTCAGTTAAATATACAGAGTGTACCTATCACTTTAAATTAAAAAATTGAAGTAATTTACGGTTAAACCGGCAGTAAAAAATATTTATGTGATACGCATTTATAATCAGTGGAATGTCACATGTCTATTTCTGCATTAGTTTACAGGGTGTTATTTTTTGTATTTTTCAGTTTTTCGGCTATAACTTTTTTATTTGACGTTCAATTATTTTTTTATCGAAATCGGATTCCTCAGAAAAAACATGTAGGTGCAATTTTGATTTTCTTCCTAAGTGAAAAATCAAGCAATTAAATCGAGTAAGGCACTTAAAATGATCACGCTGTACCTAGTAAGCGTTACCGATGTTTCATTTATTTGTATTTAAGTTTAAAATTACCATAAAAAAGAAAGTTCCCAAAATGTCTGTAATTCTAATTTATAGCCTATTTTTTCTCTTTCTTATATTTTGTATTCTACTAAAAAGTTTGCCTCTGTTTCAAATCTGAAGATATTTTATCGTGTAATCTGTTACATGTTTGTTTTTTATATCTACGTTTATTGTTTTTTATATGTATTTATTTAGTAATTATCATCAGGGCCCGCTTTAGAAACGACAACCCGGACCACTGTGGCATTTTCACCCCCCCTTATGTGAACCAAATATTGATAAATTAATTATTCTCAATTAATATAAATTTTACACTACTTGTTGATTTTTCCCTAACTAAACCTAAGTAATATGTAATTTACATTTGATCTTTGTGGTTTGTTGTGTTTTAAAGCTAGAAAGGAAACCCAAAAGCAGAAACAAGCTGGTGCTCTGCACAATTATTTACAGGGTAGGTCTTGTAGTACCAATAGTATCAAAACAAATATCTCCAAAAATTCAGATAAAAAGGAAAACATGGAATCATCAGAGAGAGTTAGTGACCAAGACCAATCAATACACGATATATCTAAACCAACTTTGTCACCAAATGAAAGCAGCCTACCAACTGACACCGCCTTGGCACTTACAGAAGGCACCCTGGCTAGCACTAGTAGCACTTTACCTCTACAAACTGACCCCACCCTACCACCCACGGAATGCACTGTACAAACTTTAGGTACAGATCCAGCATTGTGGCCCAGAATTTTAGGAGATGCCGAAAGAAGTTTTTTAGTACGACAAGGTCCACCTAAACCATTATTTAATTACAAATTTCCTTATGATGGCACTGGTCGAAAATTTAGCGCAAATAACTGTTCTAGATTTTTTAGAAATAGAAAGCAAGTTATAAGAGACTGGTTAGTGTACTCCACTTCAAAAAAAGTTCCCTTTCAAAAAAAGGTTTTAAAAGCTGGAAACACATCGTTGAAACTTTAAATGGTCACGAAATTTCTAAAAATGACATTCAGGCTAAAAAAATCCTGGCTAGAACTCAGTCAAAGTTAAAGTGTTGTGTAGATGCAGCTGCCCAAAGAGTTATTAACGCTGAAACGGATTGTAGCAATTAATAAAATGCTCGGTAAAAGTTGTTTAGCTTTTCAAGGTACAAGTCGCAAGCTGTTTGAGCATAATAACGGCAACTTTTTAAAAACAGTTGAATTGCTATCTGAATTTGACCCCGTCATGGAGGAACACGTGCGTAGAGTCCTAAAAAAGGAGAAAACCAAAGCTCACTATCTTGGAAAAAAACATTCAAAACGAGATAATAGACTTGCTTCACGAAAGTATAAAATTGCATATTATTGTTGAAATAAAAAAGCGAAATACTATTCCATAATATTTATTAGGTTGCACTCCTAACGTTAGTAAGGTGGATTTTGATTCAAACGATGTCGAAATAAAAATCTACGAAAGCTTTTTAGGTTTCTTACCTGTGGAAATATCTACAGGAAAACAACCATATGAAATTATAATTGAAGAGCTTCATGAAATGCGACTTGATGTGCAAGATATGAGGGCAGGGATATGATAACAATAAGAGACGAAGCTTCGGGTTTGCTAAGTTGCATTAAACAATTTAAATTTTTATGTTCAATAGTCATATGGTATAAAATTTTAAACCGTATTAATCTCATAAGCAAGCTTATGCAAACAAAGATTTTGATTTGATCTTCTAGAGATCTGCAAAAATTTCTTTAAAAATCCTTGATCACATAAGTCTTTCAATGAAATTATTGTTGACGCAAGAGAATTGGCTGATGAAATTAACATTAAAGTAAATTTTGAATCAACAACGCCACGCGTAAGAAGAAAAAAGGCCAACTTTTCATATGAGGCAAGGGACGAACCAATCGAAGATCCCAAAGAAAAATACGAAATAGAATTTTTCTTCTATACTATTGATCAAGCATTAAACGCACTAGATAGTCGATTTGAACAACTGAATCACCATAGAAACAATTTTCAATCTCAACATAATATATATGATTTGAAAACCATGCCTAAAGGGATACTGATAAAGATTTTCAAAGATTTGGAAAATATTTTGTCTGATGGTAAATCAGCTGACATTATCGGTCTACAATTGGTAGAGGAAATTTCTGCAGTTTGTGCACTTTTAGGCAAAAAAGTCCAAGTGATGTTCTTAAAATAATAACAATGCTAAATTTTGCTCCAAATCTTAGTATTGCCTTAAGAATACTACTGACTATTCCAATATCAGTAGCAAGTGGAGAAATAAGTTTTTCCAAATTAAAATTAATCAAAACCTTTTTATGCTCAACTACTACGAAAAATCGACTAAATGGCTTGGCCATTTTAGCAATTGAACATGAAATCGGTGATCAAATAAACTTAAAAGAGGTAATAAAAAAATTTACAGAATTAAAAGTGAGAAAAAAATATTCTTCTGATTATAACTCAAACAAACTATGTATTAATGGGGTTCTATGTATCTACCTTTTAGGTTTTAGATATAAGTGAGAAAAAAAATCTAAATCGTAATAGCGGTAAAATTGCACTCTGTATGTTTAAAACTAAGTAAATATTTTTAAAATATAACAACTAGGTATCTATAGGACAACTCTATTTTATTTTAATTTATACTGTTTTGTACTAAATTTTAAGTTTTAATACTTGTTTTTTTTAAATATACGTTTTTATTGCAAATTAAAACCATCTTTTATTAAGAAAAAATAACTTTAAAAGGGGCGGCAATTTGTTTTTTGTCTGGGGCGACCAGAGCGGCCAGAGCGATCCCTGTTTGTCATTGTTTATTAATTTTTAATTTAATTATACACTGTATTACTTACTTGTTATTAGGTTTTGACTCCTTGAATTTTTATTAGAAGAAATACACAAGAGGTTCGATTTAGTTGGATATTATTCATCTAAACAAATATTTGGTTGCCTAGCATTTTGCCGATAGAAAATGAAAGAAATAGAAGCAAGAAAATCAAGGGATCTTGCATTGAGTGATTTTGTCGTACCTACATAGATACATACATATATCAAATCCAATTTTTAAGCCACCAATTATAAATACATGTAAAAAATTATCGGTCCTTTTAAAAATCGAACTTCGAGTGATAAATTTCTCAAGTAGGCGGAAATCATATTTCCTCAAACGTTGGTGCGTGCGCGAAGTAACTGATTTGGTTGTTTAACTTATGTTAGTCAGATAAAAGGCCGATAAATCACGATTTATCCACTTGCGTCACTTCTTCCTTATTTTTTATCCATTAGTAAAGTACTATTTTGACATTTTAAACTTCTTATATATATATAGTAGAATTATCGTAGTAAATAAATATTCTTATCTTATAATATAAGAACGAACAGTACAGATAATTTTTAAATTCAGAGTTTGCCAATTTTTAAATTTGTTAAAGCAAATTTGATACTCAGAATAATTAAATTATTGGTTATTAGTGTTTATTTATTAGTATTAGTAGGTTAGGTATCTACCGTTTTTATTTTTAGGTTGATTTATTTTTAATTTACTAAATTGCTTACATTGCGAAATAGTCATCAACTCATTGCAGTCGTAGCAGCATAGTATTTAATTAAAGTTTTGTTACATAAATATACGGTGTAACGGATAAATTCGTTTTTTGCTTTATTGTCAGGGTCAAGTGCTGCGAGGTCTAAAGCCGCCTAGGGTTGTGTGATTGTGATACATTGAAAAGTACCGATATCGCGTACCGAATCGTATCGATTAAAAGTTACCGGTTGGGTACAATATTGATCGGAAAAGTACCGATACACGTAGTACCGGTTCACATCCGATTCGGCATTTATTGAAAGGGTTTTTAAAATTTTCTTTATTGCCAACAATATAAAACCTTGAAGCATCCCAGACCTGGGCTGCTTCATCGCGAATAAATTTCCTATAATTTTTACATAAAACTAAATTATTCCCAAGCATTTATATCATGAAATTCCAAATTAACTATTACATAAAAAAAGGTTTAAATCATTGTCTTATAAATTTGGCAGAAAACGTATGCATTCAAACTATAGAGTCTAAATTATTCAGCTAAGTAAAAGAACACACAGTATTCATTTAATATTTTAAAACATTGACAAAACTGTACAAAATCTCAAAGCATTCTTTAGTCAAGAGGAAATAACATAAACAAACCAACGTAAACACGTAGGGTTGTAAGAGTTTTACTAAGAAATTCCAATGCTATAAACATAGAGTCATTATATTATTTCTCACTTAAATGCATCATAAAGTAAACATCGTGGGTAAAGCCAAAATCGGAGCGTTTGCCTATCTCCGTCTAACTTGCAGGCTCGGACCACGAATTCGCTCGCGGGAAATCATATAAATACGCGCGCCGGCTTACGATCGTGGTCACATCTCTGACAGCCCCAAGCTATACGCTTTGGTTCTAACGAATCGGCTACAAAGAGATTGTCCAGCTCTACGTGGCAGACTCGTGCCCCACCTCTGACTACCCCCAAGCTTTTAGCTTTGGTTCGAAAGAACCGGGTACGAAGAGTTTGTACGACTCTCTGTAATCTAGCTGTGCACTAGGTCGACTTTGACAGCCACAAGCCTATGTTTTCGTCCTGAGGAGTCGAGAAATAAGAGAGTGGCCCTGTCTTGCCTTTATAACTAGCATTGGACGCCGCGCTGCATTAGCGTGCGCTAGCCGCCGACACCGCCGTCGACATGGAGGCGAGTAACTCAGGCGTTACTCAGGAATCCGGGGGAGTGGGCCCCGCGGAACTCTCCGTGTATGCTAGAATTGGTAAGGATGTCACCTAAATAATTATTATACTGCATTGCCATTTGCTACGTACTCGAGTCCAGTAAAAAAGATCATAAAATTAAGGCAATTTCTTTGTTTCGAGTAAAATGGCAACGCTAACCAAAGTACGACTCTATATGCTTGGGTTTCGCGGTTTTTAACAATATCTGACCGGTGGTACCACATGATTTATAGATAGGGCCTTTTTGTTATAATGCACTGCTCATTACATGTTTACTAATAATTAGAACAGTCAATATTAATTTCGATAATCATTGGAACTTTTCCTTTATTTTTCAAGTCAGGTATAAATAAGATAATATACCCAAAAATTTAATGTCCAGTTGAATCTGCAATATTTGTAATTTCATCAGAGTGCATTACCCATATGTGGATCAGGGTGCCGCTGTCGGGTGAGACGGTGAGACGCCGGCAACAAAAACATGCGGTTGTCTGGGCACGTACCTTGTCTCTCAGCAGGGGTCCGGGCCCAGCCAGCCAGTATACACCGATTAATGATTTATGGCTACCGCTCCCATAAGCCTGCCACAACACAAGCGGCGACGGCCAAATTAACAAAGCTTAAAATAATACGGGCAGTGCTCGTCATATGTCGGGGTTCCGCATATGCATCGAAAGCTTAAAACAATACGGGCAGTGCTCGTCATATGTCGGGGTTCCGCATATGCATCGAATCTTCGTTGGCCAAGCGTCAATTGTGTTTGTGATACTGTTTATGGTAGCACCAGCCCGCGAATTCAAAACAAGGCATGGTTGTCGGCCTCTGGCCGGTTCATGTGACAGGGGACACTCTGTTCCACATACAAGGGAGGTTTCTCTTGCACCCATATGTAGAGTTCTACATATGTCATTTAAACTACGAAGCGGAAGTTTCCGCGCATGTAACCAGGTTTGGTTACATTGCAGGTTCAACTAGCTAAATAGCTATGTATTTTTCGTGGACGGTTGTCCACCGTACATGTAACAAGGTTTTGTTCATGTAAGTTTTGTAATATATTTCTTATAGACAGTTGTCTCAGTATAGAAATAAAAGGTGTACAAACGGCATTTGAGTTTCCTTGACTTATTTCTTCTTTCAGGTACCAAACACATTAATAATAATAAACATAAAGTCAAATTTTATATTGAGTACTTTTTTAAAACAGATATCAGTGCAGTGCAGGTTAGGGGTCATAATAATTACTACAGGTATACCAATGAAATTAAAGCAAATTAAATACTATAAATGAAACAAAGTAATACCAAACTTTATAAACGTACCTGTGAGGTTACAATAACACAACAAATTTGGGGTCCTACCACTAAAACTAGACGATCACGAAAAAAAAGGCCAATTAATTAAATCAGTATTACCTGTCGCTTCACGACAGGTGAGACTTAGAAATAAAATAGAAATTAAATAATAAATATACGAGGGGGGGTTGGGCCGTTACAACCTTGTCACTAATATGGTTGTATTAACACAAACAAAAACGTAAAAAACAAAATAAGACAACAGTCTAAACACTTTTAATAAAAATAAACGTATAGATATTACATACATATAAACCCTACTTGTTCTACTTTAGGTAATACGGCCACATGCCATGAGCATCCAATCAATTTCACTAAAATAATTATTGTACATGTCGATACCTGATGCGTTGGATACTCGCTAAAAATGTATAGTATCGTACCGTACCGTAAACTAATACCGGTGCAAAATATCGAGGATCGGAAGGAAAAGTATCGATACTCGGAAATATCGTACCGTATCATAGTCATAATAATATATGTATAAATAAACATTGGCTGGATATACCGATTCTTACTGACATTTTTAAAAAGATTGAAATGTAAATTAGTTATTAGGAGCTGAATGCTAATAAATGTATACACGTGTAATTGTGTAAATGTAATGTAAAGGTGTTAATATACATATAGTCTTACCTGTCCTCGTTCTCTTAATAGACCCTAGTTTATACTCCTAAGTCCCACATTATTAACATTTTTTAAGAACAATTTTGAAACACGTCGATTTTTGTTTTTGAAATTACACTATCTGGTATAAAAATCTCATCCCCCCTTCAGCCCCCTTTAAATGACAACTACCCCTTCAAAAGTAAGAAATTTTGATTTTCTATTCAGCAATATAAAGTTTTTTAAATTCAATCAATTATTTTATATTTATATACTGTGAAAACAATGTCACCTCAGATTGACGCTGGATTATTTACAATTATTTGTCACAATTGTATTTTTATAGGGAGTGAGGTGACATTCTTTTCACGAATTAATTTTATATTACTGAATGGAGAATCAAAATCTTTTTCAAATGAGATATCATAAGACCCCCCAAAAATGAACTAGCGCATCTTGACTTATTTTTTTCATTCCGAATAAGATCGGAATGAAAAAAATAAGTCAATACCAAAAAATATTGTCTATTTATTTTTTACTATTTTTAAAATAATAGAAAAAAACTAATTTCATCTGAACCCTTTTAGAGACCTCTAAGTCCCTAGGGGTGTGTTTTATGCTACATATTTATAAGAACATTTTGACATATTTTGATGAGTATTACACGCTGTTGAAGTTTGAAACCATATTTTAAAAACACCCTGTATATAACATTTTTAAATACAGACAATTGGGTAATCGATAGATTTTTGAAAAAGGTTTTTATGTGCTAAACTTTTTTTCATAAACGGTTCAGGGAGCTGAAATGTTTACTTGAAAATGCATTTGTCGCATAGCTTTTGAATTTATATTATACTTATTTCACATTTGGCGGTCATTTATGTTAGGTGAATTCTAAAAGAATGAGGAAAACTATGTGTTTGGCACATATTTCTAACACTGGCGTAGATAGAGGGCACTTACAACTTTTTTAAACTTCTACGTCTATGGATGTTGAAAAAACAAATCATTTTTGAATTATTCAATTTTTTTTTGCAAAAAACGTTCCTTGCAGGTTTTTAATATTTTCGATAGTCGTCCGGTAAATTGAGTTTAATAATTTCGTTGAACAACTCTGTTGTATATTTTTTAGTGGGTAGATTTGAATCAATTTGTAATTATAGTTGTTAGAACACTTGAATCAATAAAAATACTATTTGTAACGTGATTTGTTCGATGATTTGACAGTTATAACAATTATAATTACAAATTTATTCAAAGCCACTTATTAAAAAATGTATAACAGAGTTATACAACGAAACACTAAGACTTATATTATCGGAAGGCTATCGAAATATTAAAAATTTGCAAGACGTTTTTTCAAAAAAAAAATGGATTAATTCAAAATGTTTTTAAAAATCCATAGGCGTAGAAGTTTTAAGGAAAAAAGGGGTACGTGTCCCTTCTATCTACACCAGTGGTCATATTTCTAACACATATTTTTCCTCATTTTTTCAGGTTCAACCTAACAAATGATAGCGAAATGTGGAATAAATATATTAAAAACTACAAAAGTTATGCGACAAAAACATTTATCAAATAAAAATTTTAACGCCCTGTATCTCAAAGACTAAGTACGTATGGAACAAAATTCATCACAAAAAACACTTATTTTTCAAAAATCTATCGATCCCTCAATTTAGGCTATACCATATCTCAATATTGGAGCATGAAATCCAAACAATATTTTAACGCACAATACTGAATGAGGAAATTTTGCAGAAAAAAAAATTGAAAAAAAAAATTGAGAAAAAAATTTACAAAAATGCGCTGCCG
This sequence comes from Rhamnusium bicolor, assembly GCA_029963845.1. Lineage (NCBI taxonomy): Eukaryota > Metazoa > Arthropoda > Insecta > Coleoptera > Cerambycidae > Rhamnusium > Rhamnusium bicolor. Next base: position 212,418 of record JANEYF010003354.1, on the reverse strand, counting down.
ACCCAGATTACTTCTAGGCCATTAGTGAAATATTTGCAAACCATTTTTTTCCGTAATCAGAAGAAAAATCTATCACCCCATTTTTTTTGATTTTTGTTAGTTATGACATTTTGAAATTTAAGTTCTTCATTGTCTAAGAGCATTGCCCCAGCATATTATACTATACACTAATTTAAAATAACATTGTCAGTTCTAATTGCCCAAAAAAATATGAGACAAATTGAAAAATTATCTAGGCGACACTCATACATTATTTATTAAATATAATATACTGACAGTTACATCAATCTACATTTAAGTTTGATCAATATATGTAAAAAATAGGCTAAATGGCTATCCTACTCAACATGTGTGCATACCGCAATGTAGATTGACAAGCACAATGTCTGGCTCATTCCAAATGTCGATAAGATCTTTAATAAATTATCATATCATATTAAAATATTCCAAATATTAGTAAATTTAAAATCAAATTAAAAAAATTTCTGCTACCCAAGACATACACTCAATGAGTGAATAGTTTATGATATTTTGTAAGAAGTAAGAACAATGTTAATGTCTATTTACTAAATAATAAATGTTTGTTTGTAAACTATATGGAATTTGAATATAATATTATAACTATAACTAAATTTGTAAAATTAGTTTTGAATGACGTATCCTATGGAAACATTCTGTCATGTTATTCATCTTAAGGAAATAAAGTATTATTATAAAAAAAAGGCTGAGTCCATATTCAAATAATTGAGCTAAAGATGCAGAACTATCTTGCAATTGGTTATTTGCTAATTATAGTGCAGTTCTGTTGTATAGTGCGTAAATCTGATACAACTTGTAGATTTTCAAACTGCTGTTGACTTTCCCTGATAGCCTAGACTTTTTTGGGTCGAATTTGAAAACTACAGATTTAACTGCGCGAAATGTTTATTCATAATAAAAAGCGACTTCCAGTCAAATTTACCATCTTGTTAATATCGGCTGTGGAAGTTCAAGAATTCCTGGGCACGATTTGTGAAATTCTTTAATGCAGCATTGTGGAGATTTAAAAAAAACATTTTTGTAGTTGCTATTAATTTGTTGACATTCTGATAACATCTTCGAATACTTTCTGCCAAACGGTGAAAGGCATGAGTGGACAGGTTATGTGCAATAAATTAACACAAGACATTATAAGCGATGTTGCTGCTAATCATACACAGCCCCGTCTGTCACTAACATTAAAATATTATTATGTATGCAAAATGTTCTGTTGAATTGCTTCAGCGTTGTTTTTTTTTTTTTTTGTAATATTTTGCTTGCGATCAAATATCATTATTTGATTTGGTATTAAAATTCGCGGTAAAACATTTCCCACTTTGTTGTTTTTTGTATCCGTACTTTCATTAACAGTTATTCATAGTTTCTTTATCACGTAAATCTGATTGTATGTTATTCTCAATTTGTTCTTTTACATGAGGAAGCTGACGTCGTAGTCTTTCCCTTATAGGTAGTAGCCACTTAGGTACATATTTTTTTCCAAAATAACCGAAAATGTTCGTTAAGTACATGTGGCGGAATGATTTATACACTTAACATAAAAATGAGATCATACGGAAACACCCAGCATTGAATCTAACTGACGATTTTTTATATGACGTTTGCTTTGAATACGTCTTTTACTGGAATTCCAGCCCACCAAATTCGTCTTACACACAAGGCACTTTATTACTGCTCCATCGTAATGTAATTCAGGAAAATGTTTAAGAAATTTATGGATTTGATTCACAAGCGGTAATGCTCCCGGCGCGCGTGACATTTTACAATACGTACCAACACGCATCAACGGCCATCAAACAAACTACACCTATGTACTGTTGCGTGAGTAGGCCTGGGCAAAAAATCAATATAACGATTAGAATCGATTTTTTTAAATTGATTCAACGATTCAAAAAGAATTGAATCGAATCAGAATATAAACACCACATAAATTAGACAACCCTCGAAGCCAAAGCCGACGCTGCGTGGGCGAGGGTTACACTTATGAAAAAACGCGGACACACAACTATTCCCACTGTCATTGCCAGTGTAGGTGGCGGGATTCGAACCCGTAGGAGGATGGAGAGAATATCTAGTCACACTTGCCATCGCGTGCTCTAGCCAACTAGTAAACCGAGCTGATATTTTTTTAACGCGGACACAACCATTTCCACCGACATGGCATTGCCAGTACTGGTGGCGGGACATAGGATGATATTTTTAAAATCTGGGCGTCATGAGGATGTATAATTCCTGCCTATTATTTTTTGTTTATTTTAAATAGCAGTAGAACTAATGGAACACTCAGTATTTGTTTATCTTGGTTTTTACGAAAATTACTGTGTTATACTACCAATAATTCTTACTAGGTAATGAGTAGGAGAGGCATTCTTGGTTCGAAATCATAGACGCTTTATGCCACTGTGAGATAACACTGATAATGACAACCGAGTCGAAATATAGGGGGCATTATCGCTATTCACTATTTAGTAAAGTAATAGTTTATAAGAAAGTAAATAAGCAACTACGATAAGTTATGTTATAATATTATAAAACACTTATTTTTTGTTTTTATATTTATCTATTTATCTAGCTGTGTAACTAACAACTGAACGAAGCAGCGATGTGCGAATGCACTGCGTTTCAAATTCACTACCCCATCCTTTCGACGGCGATGAATGTCAATCAAAAATTAAATTATCAATACAAATACTTAACCTATCTATTCAAATTATGATTCGATTCGTAACATCGATTTGTTTCGGTTTCATGCAAATCGATTCGATTCAATCTGGCACCTTGCGGATCGATTCACGTTTCGAAGCGAATTATTTTAAACGATGGATTAATCGATTTGAATCGATGTTTTTTGCGAATTGAAAATCGATTCAGTATTTCCCGAATCGCACATGCCTATGCGTGCCTACGTGGCACTCGTGTCGTATCCTCTAAACTCTGCTACCTGCGGTAGAGAATTCAATCCCAACGTTCCAGCTTTAGTAATGAGTCTCAGTGTGTACGTACCTTACGTTCGTACGCGTATGTGTATGAGCCTTTGTGTAAGTTCGTTTCATTTGTATGATTTTTTCATAGGTACTAAAGAATTCTTATACGTAAATCGTAAAACGAATATTTCATCCTCATTTTATTTTGTATTACTAAGAACAAAAATATTAATTTCAAAAAAAAATAAAAAAAAAATTTCGATTCTTTTCAAAATTTGCATGTCAATTTATAATGTGATTAGGATTACAAACAACAATTCCTAAAGGTACAAACATAGTGAATCGTCGAGTCTAGATACACGCAGCAAGCTAAGCAGCGATGTCTGATTTACATATATACGAGTATATATATTCAGTAGGAGGCGAACATAGTAAGGCTGAAAACAGACGAGGCGTTTTTTTGCCGAGTCGGCCGCCGATTCTACAGACGAAACATCAAAACAAACGAGGCGGCTGGACACCGCGACGTTTTCCGTATGACCAAAACATACCGAGCGTTTTATAAGTATTAGTAAATTTCCTCAGTACGTTGTTGTCAGTTCATTCAGACATCCGTTTTGAAATAATGGATTCCGACGAAGAGTTTGTGTTACTTCTAGGTGTATTATACTGCAGATTAAAAAGAAAAAAGAATCGTAAAATGTGGACACACCCAATTGTTAGTGAAAGAAAAAATAAAGGATACTTTTACACTTTGTACAATGAAATCAAACAAGTCGATGAGAAGTTTTTTAATTTCGTCAGAATGTCTATGACATCTTTTAATGAACTATTAAATTTCATGTATTAATTGTTCGATATTTATTTCCATATCTGTCACTAAAATAATTAATAAATTTTAAATTCACGTCAAATGGCAACCATGCAGTATACGTACCGATCAAAAACCGCCGGTGTCTGTGTTGCACAACAGTTAGTACATTTATGAAGGGCCGCTTAAAGTCATAAAAACCTTTAAGGCTGAAAACAGACGAGGCGTTTTGTGCCGAGTCGGCCGCCGATTCTGCAGACGAATCGTCGTTTGCTTCACTCATTATGAATGTATTAAAACAGACGATACGTCGGTGACGAATGTCACCGCCTACGCGACGAGCGTACGGTGTTCCCAACCATGTGCCGAAAGCGTTTTTATGACTTTAAGCGGCCCTTCATAAATGTACTAACTCTTGTGCAACACAGACACCGGCGGTTTTTGATCGGTACGTATACTGCATGGTTGCCATTTGACGTGAATTTAAAATTTTTTAATTATTTTAGTGACAGATATGGAAATAAATATCGAACAATTAATACATGAAATTTAATAGTTCATTAAAAGATGTCATAGACATTCTGACGAAATTAAAAAACTTCTCATCGACTTGTTTGGTTTCATTGTACAATGTGTAAAAGTATCCTTTATTTTTTCTTTCACTAATAATTGGGTGTGTCCACATTTTACGATTCTTTTTTCTTTTTAATCTGCAGTATAATACACCTAGATGTATCACAAACTCTTCATCGGAATCAATTATTTCAAAACGGGTGTCTGAATGAACTGACAACAACGTACTGAGGAAATTTACTAATGCTTATAAAACGCTCGGTGTATTTTGATCATACGGAAAACGTCGCGGTGTCCAGCCGCCTCGTTTGTTTTGACGTTTCGTCTGCAGAATCGGCGGCCGACTCGGCAAAAAACGCCTCCTCTGTTTTCAGCCTAAAGATGCAAGCATCGAGCGCGTCCATCGATAATGGCAAAACGTAGTTTAACAATTCGAGATTCCTTTAAAAAAAATAAATATAGTTTAAAAAAACTAAAAAACACGCTTTTAAAGCACATCAAACTAAAAAGTGAAAAATAATTATTAATATAAACTGAAAACAATAATGAACGAAAAATACTAGTATTATTGTGAAAAAAGCGTGGGTTGCTCGATATACGAAAAATATGGCACAAAGCGCCCCACGCTTTTTTCACAATAATACTAGTATTTTTCGTTCATCATTGTTTTCAGTTTATATTAATAATTATTTTTCACTTTTTAGTTTGATGTGCTTTAAAAGCGTGTTTTTTAGTTTTTTTAAACTATATTTATTTTTCACTTTTTAGTTTGATGTGCTATGAAAGCGTGTTTTGTAGTTTTTTTAAACTATATTTATATTGCTTATTGATGCTGATATTATAACATATTACGATCCAACAGATATTTCTGAAAAAAAAATATATTTTTTTATTTCAGCCATGGGATTTGAACTCACGCCCGAGGAGTCCGTCGTTTCGCGTCGACTAAGACTTGCCCGCTCGGCCAACGACCGAACTGAGAATCAGGGAATATACTTACAATATTAAGCCTCTTGCTCTCACGCAGAGGATACGTGAGGAAAGGACTGGCGATCCTGATTAGGATAATGATATAAACTTATCAAATTATTGTATTGTTACCGGTTCTTCGTAAGTGTACAAAGTTTCAATTAAATCTGTCCGTTTAAAGTGGGTCAAAATCGAGTCCAAAGAGTCGGTTACAAACAAACAAACAAACAAACATACAGGTGAAGCTAATAAAAGCGTGTTAAAAACAACGAGCGATAAACACTCTAGTCGTCATTCAACATTATTTCTCAGTAAATACCAAACGCTGGTTGTTACCGGGAGATGCTGACTGAACAAAGGCCCGTACTTTGGTGTTTACTGTGTTAAAACAAAGAAAATGAATGTCGAACTGATTCTATCGGTAGCAGTGTTACTCTAGCATTAAATTGTCAGCAATAAATCCTAACTTTCTTTTTCGTTTTAATCGTCGAAATGTGTATCGTGCAGATTTCATATTTTAGTGCGATATTTTATAGGCCCAAGGACAACAAATGACTGGCAGAATCGTTTTTCCGGGCGTTCAGGGCGGCAGAGCATAAGTAACTTTTTTATCATAAATCCTGCATATTTCATATTTTAATGACATTTCCAACAACTATAGAAAATTAACCTCTTCGGCAATTTAGTTTTTCGGGCTTTAGGGTGGTAGAGCAATAGCAGCAATAAATCCGAAATTCCTTTTTCGTTTTAATTGTTGAAACATTTATCGTACAGATCTCATATTTTAATACGATTTTTTACAGGCCCAAGAAAAGCAAATGATAGTGGCAAAATCGTCTTTCCGGGAGATAGGGGCGGCAGAGTATGAGTAACTTTTTTTAATATAAATCCTGCATATTTAATAATAATACGTTATATCAAATATCACGTAGCAACTTTTGTTTGACACATTTTTTTAGTGTTTTCTGCTTAATAAAAATTTGGCATTCATATTACTGAGTGAATCTATCTCATTTTAACATCAATGATAGGTAAAGACATAACGTGTTCCAAGTTTTCATCAAGTAGAAAACGCTATTAGTCTCATAAAATGCAGCAATCATCATTACAATCGATCTTTTCCTAAATCAAATAAAAATCATTGTTCTCATACGCGCAAACTTTTTGTTAACATTTATTATTTGAATGTAGATATTTAAATAAATTGTAATATATTACCTAGTGAAATATTTGAATACAACAATGTAATTAACTACCAGATTACAATATTTCTAACAGAAGTCAATATATTAGACAGAACAAATTAAATATAATAAATATAGCCACACTATCAACTTTATTATAGTCCGTAAAGATAAGGCCGAATAGTATTCATTCATTTAGGATATAAGCTGAACAAATATATCTAGACGATAATTGTCGATATCATGTTTACGGCTTTCTCTAAATAGGTGAAATCATTGCTAATATAATTTTTAAGTAATTGAGGAATGTAACCGTAAATATTTATAGGAATATTTAGTTAATCATCAATATATGTATATTTTTGAAAGATATTTTTGTATTAACTGTGAGCTTAAGTAAGAATATTAATTATGGTAGAGCTTATTATAGAAACATACGGAATTTGGTGTGTAAAAGGAAAGATTTCCAGTCTAAACCAACTACTGCTAATGTTACTTATTTACTTTTATATAGCATCATCAAGTTTTCTAAAATTAAGTAGGTACTTATAATATTTTTCTCGTCACCCTTCATAATGAAATTTGTGTCCGTCACTGATTATTTTATTAAAATTTATAATTATCATTTATTAAAAGAGATATCCATATGAGTCAACATTTAAATAATGGCAGAGACAAACCTGTCTCTGATAGTAGGTAAGTAGAAGTCTTTATATCTCAAATTCAGTTTTTATTGAGATTGGTTAAGACTCCATGTCTGTGCCCTTCTTTGCCACACAAATTATATTATTATATTGTAACAATATAACTGTATAACAATCAACATGAAAATCTAAACAATCTCACATTCATAACAAGCAAAAGTTGTTAGCTAAAAGTTAAATTGTTCATAACGCAATCTTTAAAAAAACAAATAAGTAAATAAAAAACACCATATATTAACAGTTTAGTGATAGTGATGGTGCATTAAAGTGTTATTGACAGTGGTGAATTAAAAAATGTAAATTATTTCTTTTCTTATTGCATCATTGTGGCATCAGGGTTCACTTAGTTATGAGTATCGTAAAATCGTTGAAATAAATTATGATCTGGAAAATGGCACATTACTAAAGCGACATTTATTAATGAATGAGCAAAGAAACAATTTTTGACTTTTACAGCACCATGCTCTTACTACAAGGTTTGTTTTTTGTTACTTTTTAATTTAAAAATTTTTGACAACCCAAAGTAGAATTATTTAATAAAACAATCGATGTTCTTGAACGTGAAAACAATTAATTCGTCTAAACACACGAGCGTACATGACGAATTCATCAATATTGTCACCGGAGCAAAGACATCTACGATCGGAGTTGAAATTATGTGCCAAAATCAGTACTCTAGATGCATTGAGAAAGTAAACGAAAATGAAAAAGCCCGGAGCAGATTTATGAAGTGACTGAATTCAGTTGAAGTTAACACAGATTCCCATGTAAAAAATTTAAACAAACAAATCTTTGTTCGGTAATGAAAGTAGATAATAATATTGCTAAAGTCGTTCTGTTTTGATATGTGTTGTATACAATTTAAATTAACAAATTTTAGAAATCTGGATTCTCTTAATAATTGACAACTTTTGTTTATTTTTTACGATATATTCGTTTCAGCCAACAACCAGCATTATTTATTATTTTAATTTATATAAATTATATATTTAAATATATGAAAATCGTTGAAAAAAATAAAAACGGTATTAGACGATTAGACTAGATATTTATGGTAGAAATTTTTTTTAAAAGGATTATTACTCACTCTGTGGCCCAATTTTGTGTATGTGTGTTTTAAGAACTCACTGTATAGTTATGTGATGCGATGGTTTGTAATATGCTGAGCTTCAAAGCTGTATCTGTTTTTTTACTTCGCCAAATGCCGTTCATGCGGACCCACTTGAGTGGACCTTTATGGTAAACTGGTCCTTTCAACCGCTACTATCGATTGTCTCTTGAAGATTGCACTGGTATATTGCGTCGTCTTTTAGATATCTTGTTTGACTTTACAAAAATGTTTGTTTTGTTGATTAAGATAATTATCCTAAAAATTCAGTATAATTTTTTTTATTTCTGTTTGTAAACCTATTTAAATGGCCTCAAAACAAGACAAGTATTTGCAGACGGCAACGCCCGAATGCAGCAATTACAACTATTCTTATTGAATAGATATTCCTACCTTTATTTTGGAATTCACACATCCGTAAAGTCAATTTGAATATAAGGTAATTTATTAGTTCATTCACACTTAAACAATAGCCATTAACTTGTAATTTGAACGAGAGAAACTAAACTGGTTTCTTTCAAATGAAATGTAAAGAATACGTGTACCCTCAGTATGTGCAGATAAATTATAGATGCCAGCGCTTGCCTCTGTTTGAAGTATAACCGGGGATTTTCGGTTTAAGTAATTAATTAAATTCATAACAAATTTACAGATTAATCAACTGCTGCTTAAAATGACGATTTTCTTTTTCAAAAAAAAATTAACAATAAAGATCAAATATTAATTTTGTCATTTCATGAAAGGAAAATGTATATTATTCAAGAGGCGAACAAATAGAAATTTTCTGTATACAAAGGCATGAGAGTTAAGGGAAAATTTAGGGTGCGATTCGCCCGTTGGCATTTCTTAATCCTAAAATGTTGGAATTGCTAGTCCTGGTTCCCAGTATTTTTTTGTCTTATTTTAAAGCCGCCATATTTTCATTTTTATGCTCTATTGCAAGCCCCAATAAATGTTAAAAACGAGAACAAATGAGAAGCAACTGTGCATAATGGGATAATTCAATTTCTTTTTGATTTTTCAGATAAACATGAAAAGTTATTGTTGCTGACCCAATCTATGATATAAATTCCCGTTTCGATAAAAAATCAAAAATTCAACAATAAAAAGAGTAACTTACTAATAAAAATACTTTTTTATTTAAAGTTATAATATTTTTTGACTCCTTTCAATTCTTGTAAATAATAGAAAATTAACAGTTTTGAGTAAAACGCAATATAAAGCTACTTTTTTGATGTAGCAGATAGGAATAAATTCCATACCGATTGGGCAAAATGAAATAAATCCACACTCCGATTTGACAAAAAGGTATAAATCCAATCGAAAAATCATAATATTAAAATAAATATCATATTTATATTTAAACTTGAAATGTATACATTATTTAAAGAAAAACATTACTTTAACCTTTCTGTAAAAAGAAATAGCTTTTTTTCACTGTGCCTCTTAGTGGTTTTTCCTCTTACAGAAAACATAATATTTTGGATTTATCTCCTCAAATATTATACAATTGCTCCTCAAATATTATACAACTATCCTCTAGCTTGGCACTTCAGCTTGAATGCGCAGTGGTATAAACCCCGCTCTTTTAATGTAAAGCGGTTCGGCTTGTCTGTCCCATACTAGCGATATTGCTTCTTTTTCTGCGCCGCCAAAGTGCGAGCTAGGATTGTTGAGCTATAAGCTATTGTTTTGGTTCAGAATTTTCACAGGTCTAGGACAGTTCCTGTCATGCGCAAATTAGAAATATATCTATTTTGGTGTATTGCTCATGACGGGAACTTATTTGCGCATGACAAGAACAGTTCTAGAACAGTAATAAACGGAACCAAACAAAACTATAACTAATGATTGTTATCTACCGTAGACTAATGTTTTATTTCTCACGAAAGTCTATGTAGAACACTGCTTTTACTTAAAATTTATCAATGAAATGTTAAATACCGGAATAATATCTATCAAACATTTTTACATCATTATTATGTTTGTAGTGAAATGTTCCTAAAATGTGAACTTAGCACAATATGAAGCAAATTGTGTTTATGTGTAAGTAGATAAAAATTATTATAGAAATGGGCGTAAAACGTTTTTGTTAAATTAACATATCAGAGCAATTTAAATATTTAAAACGTATCATTAAAATACTTAACTTTTCAGGTGAAGCTTGTTTTTCTTCTATAGTTTAGATTTTAATTCGATGAAAATGTTGCCACACAAAATAAAAAATTTCCTCTTAAATATGTTTCATACTTAACGCTAAATGTAAATATACGGCATCTTTGTCGATGATTTTAAGGAGTTTTTTATATTTGTATGTATGTTGGCCATTAATTTCTTGTACGCACGTTAACTTTCATTAAACTTAAAATTTGATAAATATGTAAAATGGCACCTTTGAATTATCTTCCTTAAAGGGTGACCAGAATTGGGCCTTTATCACTGGTTGATTTTTGGTATGGTCTTCAATTCCGAGAGCAACGTAGGCTTTATCCCTCCGAGTACACCGATTATAAGGACGATCATTTTGATCGAATAACCTGCGTACAGCACTTAGAGCTCGTACCGGAGATCGCGATATTTAGTCTGTTCTTCCTCCTCCTTCAAAGTGATGTTTTTCTCAGCAGGTGCCGAGAACTCGAGGACACATCACCTTGAGTTGATGGTCGAGGAGGACTATTTGAGACAATAGCCTGACTGTCGAGAACGAGTAGTTCCCGTAAATCCGGCATTTCTCGTTCTCGACAAAGGACTCAATATCTCCGTGGACGTAAGGCAGCACTGGTGTCTGGTCTACTCTGTACGAGTGCAGTGAATGTAGGCCGAAATCACGTATATGTGGCATGCAGAAAGTATGTGCATATGCGATTCCGGCGCCTAACGGCAGGTCCTTAAGTTGATATTAGGGACCTCTACACGCCACACGCGGCCACAGTAGACCAAGGCGTTGAAAACACCATCTTGGCAGGTCATAATGAATTCCTCGGTCTCCGACTTACGTCCGGCTGACCTTAGAAAAGAAAATGTCAGCCTGGTCGGTAAACCTAATGTTTCTATGTTCTTATAGAAGACACCATGTTGGGGTTTATCTATGTGCTGCCGAAACAGATTTTCCTGCTCGGCAGCTCCATTTTAGACGATTTGACTGAAGCTCAGTGACTGACTCTACATCAGCACCTCGCCTGATGTCGTATGCGAGACCGAGTTCATCTGCGGTTCTTTTTGCTGCCTTAAACAATCCTGCTTCCACTCCTACAATTTCGTGATGTTTTACAAACCGCAAGAGAGGAGCTGAGCTCCCAAGGATGTTACATGTCATACTCAGCACTGGCGGTTCTTCTATAGGGTCATTTGGTCAACGACCTCTAAAAAAATTGAGCTATTCATTTTCTGAAGTTTAAAAATATATAATATATAATATATATATATATATATATATATATATATATCAAATATCTAGATCGCAGGATTTCGGATCCCCTTCGAGCACCGAGCCTCTACATTCATATTCGTTACATTATTCATTTATAAAATTTAAAAATCTTGGGTCAATCCACAACTTGTCCTCAAAGCTACCTACGGACCGAATTTACAACGACTTAAAGTGAAATAGACTTATGCGCGAATCGTCAGAAAGCAAAAGAGATACAAAACACTGGCGGGGACAATGTCCCTGACACATTTTACGGAAACGGTAACGCACGAAGTTCAATAGAGCAGTCTTAATGCTGACTAGGTACGCGTTGGTCGGTAAATTCTGTCGCGTTGTTTTTAATGTTTTTATTTGTGAACATTCTATTAGTAAATCTCTACTTGTCGTGAAATTAAGTAAAACAGTGTATTTGGTGTTTACTATTAAATATGAGTGTTGTACAAAATATATTAAAACTGAAAGATGGACATAAGTTGGGTTATGAAGACCGAGTGAAATTCAAAGGTGGCGGCCGTCCAAAACCTAATATGACGATAAAGTATAAACATTTTTTTTTGCTAATTTACATAGCTTTTCTTCATTCTTTGGAAAATCGCCAAAAAGAACAGCCGTGTTAGATAATGTTGTTAAGGTGAGATTACCTAAAGCGGCTCCAACACGATGGATTTTTAAAACAAAGTGCATAGAGACTGTTTATACCTATCGAACAGAATTATTAGATTGTTTAGAAAAAATCATTGATAATGAATCAGAAAACAACACTCTAAACCAAGCTATTGGTTTAAAAAACTACTTACAAAATGAACATTTTCTTCACTGGTTAAATTTTTTTCATTTAGTTATGCCTCATTGTGATATATTGTTCAATCAATTACAAAAATGTAATATCGATGTGATAACAGTAAATAAGTGTATTGGCGTTTTTAATAGTAAAATTGAAGACATCAGAAATAAAATTTTGAATAACTATTTGAAGGAGACATCCATGCAATCTGCCCAGAGATGTAAAACGGAAGAATCAAAAAAGGAGAATTTCATTAGAAGTTTGTGATATAATTACATCTGAGATCAAAAACAGGTTTGGCTTCTGTAATCATTTAGCAGTGTCTCAGTTATTTCACGCAGATCGATTTAAAGATTATAAAAAAAGCTTTCCTCAAGATATGTTTAAATTAGTTAAAACAGAGTATCCAGTCATAAATCATTTGAAACTTAAAACTGAATTAGAAGTATTATATAGCCGAGAAGATTTTTCCAATAGTGAAGGTGCAGTTGCTTTGTTACAGCTTTTTATTAACAATAATTTGTGCAATACTTTTTCTGAAAGTGTCAAACTGTTAAAAATCTTGTGTACTCTCCCGTCGAAATTGAACGTTGTTTTTCCACCTTAAAAAGAATAAAGACATTTTTAAGAAATTCCATGGGTCAGGAAAGGTTATCTTCTTTAGCTATGCTTACCATAGAAAGGGCATTAATAAAGAAGATAAAAGACTTTAATGAAAAAGTAATTGACCACTTTGCATCTCAAAAAGACCGGAGGATCGACTTGAAATTTAAATCACTTTAAAAGGTAGGTAATACAGTAAACTTTTCTAATTGACCTCCCTATCTCTTGACCCACGAACCGCCACTGATACTCAGTACTACTCTGCCATGCGTACATTTTAGGCTCAAGAGTCCTCGGCCCTCCCGTTGACGTGGGAGGTACACACGAAGAACGGACGATCTAGGATGAATACTTCTGTGAATAATCATCTCATCATCTTACACAATGACTTCAGAAGTCATTGATCTTACAGAGATCTCTAATTGGCGTAGCTGGTCTACTGTCCATTTCACTACTCCAAAGGAATAGAACAGAACGGGAACGGCAAGCGTGTTAGTAGCAGACACCTTGTTTTTCCCCAAAAGTTCGGAAAACCAAATCTTTCGGAGTCTGTGTCTGTACTTGCCGCTGAGAGAATCCTTTATTTGTTTTACATCCTGGATGTCCCTTTGTTGCACACCCCTATATGTATAGGTCTCTCTGACATTGTGATGTCTTAGGATGCTTCTGTCTGCGAGCTGCGCATCCTCAAAGAATTCCTTGCATCCTCCTCTCTTGATGTTTTTCTCGACAGAGGCCGAAAATTCGATGACATACATCACCTTGGTTTGATGGTCGAGGAGGACTGTCAGGCTTATTGGCTTGGATTAGCCGATTTTATTATTATCATTACCGCCGAATTTTGCCCGTTTATGTTTGGTACTTCGAATTTTTTTTAATATTAAAATGCTAAATTAATTTTTTGGTAATATTTTTAATAGTAGTCGTTTTCTGTTGACCTGAAAGTATTAGAAATACAAAAAGGCTCATTATCATTAGTCATTAGTCATTGTATTTAGTTTGTTCACAATCAATTATTAATTAAACGAAGAGAAATAAAAAAAGATTTCGAAATCTACGACTTAAATCAGTTAAATACGGTCGAAAAAAATCACCTGTTGATGATCAAGGTCACAAATATATTAAAATATAAATAAACTAAAGAACCACGCAAAACAAATTAGCATAAACATAAACTACGATCAACTAGGTATAACAAACAAAAAAGTATTACAATGTAATTACATACATTACAAGTTTTAAATAAATATCACCCGTACCTCATTGTTCCTATAAGTCGCGTAGTTCTCTCTTCCCATTTTTTTTAACAGATCACTAATTTAAAACTTTTAATAAATATTTTTTTCGCTAAGTAATGTACACCATAATTTAAAGATTAGAATTAATAAAGAAATTTTACCTATGACGATTTAACCTTTACAGATTTTTTAAAACTTCATTTACATATCCAGAAGCGTAGCAAAGTGGGTGCAGAAGGTCACCGGAGCTGGCAGTTTCCAGGACTCGCTGGCGCTCGCCCTGGAAACTGCCAGCTCGCCCAATAAAGACACTATCCGGGTGTGTTGAGTATAATATTTTTCTGCAACCGTTCTTGCCAATCTCAAAAATTTTTTTAACTTAAAATCTTTTGCAAACAAAATTCCATAAAATTCAACTACAGATGTCAAACGCTGTTGTTTAGGGTGCTTAATTAATTATGTGTCCACCATGTGTTGTCAACCAAAAGTGACATAAGGGATCGGTAAAAAAAAATTGACCAAAAACAGTTAACTTTCTAGATGGTTTGGTTGCGGAAGAATATATTATATAATACATATAATTACATATAGGTTATGAGAGACCCAATCAACTAAGCCCAAATACTAGGTTTTGCAGTTGCAAATAAAGATACTGTATATTAATAATAATATAGTAAATGTTACATGACAATGTTTTTCTAAGTACCTATGTATTTCCTTTGTATAATAGCAAAGTTTCACCGCATATAGTACATTAACCTTTTTGAATATCACTTCCAAATAAATATGAAAAACACGAAAAGGCTAATAGAATATATTATGCACATAGGTCCAATTTTCAGTTTTTCAATCTCCCATTAAATCTATTTGAAAATAAGTTCCATGGAAACAATTATTGATACAATTGTATCCAAGGAAACTATCTACCATCTTCTTTCCATTTCCTGTTAAATTTATTTGGTAAACAAACAGTTCCCTTGGATCCAGTTTGTATCCATATCAATAATTGTTTATAATAGTGAAATTTATTTGTCAAATAGATTTAATGGGAGGTGGAAAAACTGGTTCCTAATATAATTTTCATTAAAACTGTGACTTACTTGGTTTTTCCAGTTCACGGGAGTAGTTTATGGCTGCGACGTGAAGACTATAAATAAGGAGTTTTCACTTATTCTTATTTATTAGAAAAACAACTGTTTTACACAAACCAACGATTGAAATATGTGTCTTATTTATACCACCAAAAGGGGGGGAGGAGAACCCCACCCTGCCCGCAGGGGTGGGGTTCTCTCCCCCCTTTTGTGGTCACTTCTTGTGGACGACCTACTGGCTATTCTCACACTGTGGGAGGTTGAGGTTCTAGCATATGCAGATGATCTAGTCATACTAGTCAGAGGAAACTCTGAAGGAGTAATATCAAATACCCTTCAAGAGACTCTGGATGCAGTGAGTAACTGGTGCGACGGGGAACAGATGTCTGTAAACCCTCAAAAAACAGTAATAGTACCATTCACCCGGAAAAGGAAGCTGGAGGACCTAAGACCTCCCACTTTAATGGGTGAAACTGTTCCATTTGCGGAGGAGGTGAAATATCTAGGAATCACTCTGGATAAATCACTTAATTGGAACTCCCATCTGGAAAAGGTAATCCACAAAGCAAAGCTGTCCCTATGGACATGCCGTCGTATTTGTGGCAAATCCTGGGGCATGGGTCCCCAACAAATTTACTGGATCTATATCACGGTCATCAGACCAATGATAACATACGGATCCATTGTTTGGTGGCCGAAAGGATTACAACGGACGGCCAAATCCAAACTCTCTGGACTGCAGAGATTAGCATGTATGACCGTAACGGGAGCAATTAGCACCACACCGTCAGCTGCAATGGAAATCCTCCTGGATTTACCCCCTCTTCATATATATCTGGAGAGAGAGGCCAGGTGGGCAACCTACAGACTGCAACAAGCGGCCATTAATATGCCGCAGACTAGTATCATGGAGCGGAACAGGTTGTTGGATGACATAGAGAATCACAGCATCCTGGGAATGCCCTCGGATACTATGCCTACTATGACCAACTACGAGCTGACCTTCAACATCCTTTCTCCAGAAAGAGATGAGTGGGATCGGAATAAAGCCGACCTACTGAAGGCAGACAGTTGTTGGTTTACAGACGGCTCCAAAACTCCCGAGGGAACAGGAGCCGGAGTACACAGCTACAGACCAAGGGTGAGGATAGTCTCAAACCTAGGTACTTATGCAACTGTTTTTCAGGCTGAGGTTCATGCCATTGAACTGTGTGTACGAAGGCTGGAATATATGCATCTTACACGCAGATCAATAAAAAATTTTCTCAGATAGCCAAGCAGCTATAAAAGCTCTTGGCTCCTACCGGTGTAACTCCAAAACGGTATGGAACTGTCAGAAAGCTCTAAATCATTTGGGCAAGAACAACAAAGTGACTCTGGTCTGGATACCCGGCCACTCTGGTATGGAAGGTAACGAAATAGCGGACTCCTTAGCCAGAGAAGGAGCGGGATCACGATTCATCGGACCAGAACCAATACTTGGCATATCTTCAAGTACGGCCAAGATGGCTATCTCAACCTGGGCTGAAAGGCAAACTCTCCAGTATTGGCAAGAGTTACCAGGATTAGTTCATTCGAAGGCGTTCATAAAATACCCTTTGAAATCGAGAACTAAGAAACTTTTAGAGTTAAACAGGATAAACCTGAAAACTCTAACAGGCCTATATACCGGGCACTGTCGACTAAACTATCATCTGCATAAACTCGGCCTAGCGGAAAACGCCGAGTGCCGTCTATGCCTGGAGGATGATGAGAAGGCAGACCACATCTTATGCACCTGTCCCGCTGTGGAGAGGATCCGATTCTCAATATTTGGCAAAGGGCAACTGCTGCCAGAGGATCTGGACACATTCTCACCCAATAAAGTTATCAGTTTCATTAAGAGACTGAACTTATTGGGTGAAATATAACTAGGCGTGAGCCACAATAGGCCTGCTGATGGCCGCAGTGGAGGGTCTACTGAGACCCACTCACAACAAACCTAACCTAACCTAACCTATACCACCGTATCCAGCAGTACCGACTAAGAGCCAGTTAATATTTAACATTAAGTATCCGTTACCATGTTATCATCATAATCACAGGCATTTTCATTTTTTTTTTTCGGGTACTCTTGATTCTGGTTAATTCGTGCATGACCTCTCAGCTTCACGGGAGTCGCTCTAGCCAATTATGTTCAGCTACTCATTACGTTCTTCAGAGTGGTAATAAATTTCAGAACATAGAATAACATCTTTCTACATGTGACCTGTCAACCACTCGGTTGATCTTTCATAGGCTGGTACGGTCCTCAATTCTGGGAGCATCAAGTACATCAATTCACTACGTTACAAATGAGAAAAAAGTTAAGTACCCTTTTCAAATTTTTTTGTTATTTATTTATACTTATCAGTTATCACTTAATACGAATATATACGTATTTTTTTTTTCTAATACGTACTATTTTTTAGGTACGGTTATTAATAATTGTTAGTAAAAAAAACCAAAAAAAGTAAACACCCAGTATATACATATTTTAATTTTATTTAAAATTGTTCAAGAAAAACTGACGACAAAAATTCTTATGTATATATTGCACACATTAAAACAAAATATAAGGTTGAAAATAAATATTGTACACAAAATATGTAAAATTTTTAACTTTTCCTTTTATGTTCTGAAGTATCTTCTCGCTTCAAACCCAAGCAGTAATCGCCTAACATAGCTGCGTTCCGACGACTTTGTTACCGTTCCTCAAGCCATTTCACATCTTGGTGAAACCTCTCTCCCTGTTCATCACTTACGGCTCTAAGATTTGAAGGGAAAAAAGAGAAATGGGAATGGAGAAAAGGAATTTTTAACGACATTCTGCATCCCATCTTTTTATATGCGTGTAAAAAATTATTCACTAAGAGTTCCGCATTTTCGGCGATTGCCTAAAAAGCCTTTTATAATAGTTTTTAGCGATGTTCATGTATCTAGCTTTTTGCCATTTAGCTTTTGATTGAAATTTTGGTCTTTCATTAATCGATACCGACATCGACACACACATCGACACACATACGCACACACACCGACACGCACACACACACCGACACAAACGCACGCGCGCGCCCCCTCACACACACACACACACACACACACACACACACACACACACACACACACACACACAGCACGCACGCACGCACACGCACACACACACTCACACACACACGCACACCGACACACGCACACACCGACAGACATTATTCGGAAAATTGTCAGAATGGGAGGGTTCAAAACGTAAAACGTATATATCAATCAAAATCTCGAGGTCGAAAGAAATCACGATTACTACACTTATATTAAGTATAAGAAACTAATATACGCAAAAATGCAAAAAACAGGCATTTTCTTATTGAAAAAATGCTTACAGTTTTTCCCATTTTTTGCGTTTATTTTGTATTTTATAGAATATCCATTACGATCTCAAATAGTATAATTATTTTTTCCAATAAAATCATGTCGGTATAAAATAATACAACATAATATAGTCTTAAATTGAGAGCACTATTATAAACACAAAAACCAGATGTACACAATTTGTATTATATTATAATATATACAATTTGTATTATATTATAATATATATATAATATAATTATATTAACTTTCTGCAATACATAATTTAAATAGCAGAAATAATGCTTTCAGTTTCAGTTCAAATTAGTTCAAAATTAAGACTGTTTTCAACTAATAAGAAATTATGTTATTGCACGTGTGGATCTTTTCAAGCAACCTCAGGCATGTCCCCACTTTACTGGATATATCTTTGTCATGTCTGAGCTTCCATCCCTGTTTTATATATTTTTAACTAAGTTTTTTTTTACCATAGTTTTTAATATAATGTTGTGTTGTTTTAGGGGGGTTTTCCAATGGCAATAGGCCAATAGGCATATCCTACCTCCATTTATTACTTATATTTACAGTAACTTGCCCTTATGGTGTATCAACGTTCCTGTGTTTTGCCATCCACATTTCATATGTAGCTTGATCATAAATTCAAAGAAATTGAATTTGTTGATTACTGATTTATTAATAATAATAATTACCAGCTTTTCATGTGCAAGTACCTGTTTCTTTGATTTTCTAATGAAGCCTTATAAGTAAAGATGGAGAATTTCAAAACATAAAACTATAATATGAGAAGCGAGGTGAGCAATGACTCTTGGCTATCAATGCCCAAGAGAGCATCACTCTCTTCACCAAATTAAAAACCACAGGGAATATAACACTCTTTATCCCTAAAATAGCCTTGTGAAGGAGAGGGCTACGAATTTGCAGACAACGGAAACATCCAATATCCAAGTACCTGGGATTAATTTATGTTTTAAAGTAGCCCAAGTTCCTTGGCCGCGGATTGATTCTGAGATGGCAGGCAACTACGTTACCTCTCAACCACAGAACCACTCAAAATATCTGAATAGTCTTGGTTTATAATGTGTTTATCGAATACGAAAAAAATTCTGTTTGGATATAAAACGATGATCATTTCTTAAATATTGCAGTATTGTACCAATCATATAAGTCTGCCTCACACTGAACATAGCACCTTACCTTTCCTATAACAAAATATTGTTACGTGTTTGCTATCCACACAAACACCTATACTCGTGGATTCGTTGATTGAAAGTCCAGGTAACACTTACTCACTACTTTATTTACTAATTAACAATTAATAACAATTGATTAATTACTGTCTTAACTATAATCACACTAGAACACTTATAAGTCTCTTTCTTATTGCTTCTTTACTCGTTCACGTTCAACTTAAGATTAAATCTCGGCCCACCGTGCGTCTTATTTATACATCAATTCTCCCGGTCTAGAGCACTCCAGAATATTCCCGGCCGTTCGTGTACAATTCCAGCCAAATCTAACCAGTCTGCACAGTCCAGTGGCGTAACACTGCCCCCCTCCCTAAGCCTGAACGTCCCGATCAGGCAATTCATTATTCCCTGCATACTTGGCTAGTCTCTCTATGTGCACCACCTTCATCTTGGATTTTGGACTTTGCTGAATTCTATATACAACGTCGTTTAGTCTGGTGACCACAGTGTAAGGACCTTCCCAGGGCGGGTGAAGCTTCGGGGACCTGCCTTTCTTTCGTTGTGGGTTATATAGCCAAACCAAATCTCCAGCCTGGAACCCTCCTGAATTCGCCTTAAGATCATAACGAGCCTTCATGCGATCACTTGCTATGGCAATTCGGTCTCGTACCAGCTCATGAATGTTCCTTAGCCGTTCACCAACTTCATCGGCGTAGTCATTTACGGAAAGTCGCTCCTCTTCCGGTGTGCCAAACACCAAGTCACATGGCAGTCTAATCTCACGTCCAAACATCACGCGAGCCGGTGTCTGTTTTGTTGTTTCATGAATGGAGGCCCTGTATGCCATAAGGAAAAGAGGTAAGTGACGGTCCCAATCTCTCTGATGTTTCTCAACCACTTTGGATAGGTGCTCCTCCATAGTTTTATTATATCTCTCCACCATTCCGTCTGATTGGGGATGTAGGGCTGTTGTTCTTGTCTTATGAATTCCCAGTAGGCGACACATCTTCTGAAACACCCCTGATTCAAAGTTTCTTCTTTGATCCGAATGCAATTCTAGGGGCACGCCAAATCGACATACTAGATTATCTACCAGAGCTTGAGCGACAGTGGCTGCTTCTTGGTTGGGTATGGCATAAGCTTCAGGCCACTTACTGAAATAGTCCATGGCAACTAAGATGTATTTGTTCCCATCATCTGTCACGGGGAATGGACCAGCTACGTCGATCGCAATTCGCTCAAAAGGAGCCCCTACGTTATATTGTTTCATTTGGCCCTTACTTCTTGTCCGTGGCCCCTTACTTGCCGCACAAACTTCACATTTGCGGCACCAAGCTTCCACATCTTGGCGGCTGTTCACCCAGTAGAATCGTTCGCGTACTTTAGTGAGAGTTTTGTTGATGCCAAAATGTCCGCCAGATGTTCCATTATGCACTTCCTGGAGTACTTTTGGTATGCGACACCTGGGAATTACCAATCTCCTTCCCGTCTGGACTTTCCCAAGCTCTTTTCAACAGTCCATCCTCTACTCTAAGGGAATCCCATTGTGCCCACAAAGCCTTCAGTCCCACTGCCTTGTCTGAAATGTCCTTCCAGCCTGGTCGGGCTCCTCTTTCTTTCCATTCCAGAATAGGACCAGTTTCTTGATCTTTTAACTGCTCTTCTCTTAATGTCTCTCTTGTCCAGTCGTCAGGAACATCAATTTTAACGGTGTTCACAATTATTATCCCTTGTTGTTTTTCTACCCGGTGGCAGTGCTTGCAGTCTTCCCGACAGGGTCTTCTGGAGAGAGCGTCTGCATTTTTATGGGATTTTCCAGGACGATGTTCGATTTTAAAATCGTACTGCTGCAGTTTTTCTATCCAGCGAGCTAGTTGGCCTTCCGGAGTCTTCAATTGCAATAACCACTTTAATGCAGCATGGTCGGTCCGAACCTTAAAGTGTTGTCCATATAGGTACTTGTGAAAATGGTCTATGGACTTGACAATGGCCAATAGTTCCTTCCGTGTCACACAATAGTTACGTTCTGGCTTCGACAACGTCTTGCTGAAGTACTCAATTACTTTTTCCTGTCCATTTTGAATTTGGGAAAGAACACATCCAAGTCCAGAATTACTGGCATCCGTGTCTAATACGTACAGACCTTTCCGTTCTGGGTATGATAGAACCGGACTCGAACACAATGCTGATTTTAGTGTTCTGAACGATGTTTCACACTCTTGTGTCCATTGGTACTGAACCTTCTCTTCTGTAAGCCGGTGTAGTGGCTTCGCAATATCGGCAAATCGTTCCACAAATCGTCTGTAGTAAGTGCATAGGCCAAGGAAGCTTCGTACTTCGTGAACATTTGAAGGCCTCGGCCAATCTCGTACTGAGGAAATCTTGTCTGGGTCTGTTCTTATCCCCTCCGAAGACACGACATGTCCTAGGAATTTTACCTCTTTCTGGAACATTAGGCACTTTTTGGGATTCAATTTCAGGTGTGCATTTTTAATTCTTCCAAACACTTCTTGAAGGTTCTTCAAATGCTCCTTAAAATCCCGTCCCATAACCATCACATCATCAAGATAAACCAGACATGTCTTCCAAGTTAGTCCTCGTAGTACCAGTTCCATCAGTCTTTCAAAAGTTGCTGGTGCATTGCACAGGCCGAAAGGCATCACAGTGAATTGATAAAGGCCACTTCCTGTCGAAAAGGCTGTCTTGTCTTTGTCATCTGGATGAAGTCCCACTTGCCAATATCCACTTCGAAGATCTAGAGTGGAAAACCACTGTGAACCTGCCAGCGTACTTAGTGTGTCATCAATTCGGGGTAACGGATAGCTGTCTTTTCTAGTGACGTCATTCAGCTTCCTGTAGTCGACACAGAATCTTAAAGTTCCATCTTTTTTAGCAACCAAAACTACTGGCGACGACCAAGGGCTGGTTGATTCCTCAATAACTCCGTCTTTAAGCATCTTCTGTACCATTGCAGAAGCCTCTTCTTGTTTTGCTAATGGGAGCCTCCTAGGTGGTTGACGAATAGGAGCTGATTCACCAGTATTTATCCGATGTTGCACTATATTGGTTTTTGTAAGAGCTTCTGTGTCCTTTTGCAAATACTGTACTTTCTTTCTTCAAAAATTTTAAAGCTTCTCTATGTTCATCTGGAGTTAAATGGTCTAACTGGGCATTTAACATCTTTACAACTTCTTGGTCCATATCTTTAGACGAAGCTCCAATGATTTGTTCTTCACATCTCGCAATCCATGTGACTGGTTCGTAGGTGCCAACTGCTTCGCCTTCTTTGAGCGTCACTGAGTGTGAATTTAGGTTAACCATTCTAATCGGTATCTTATCTGTAGTCTGTGTTAAAGTCCTTGCCAGGATCGCATTGTCTGTCATTTTAATTGAGTCATCCTTCTCAACGAGGCCAAAGCGGTAACCCACAGAATTTTCCTCTAGGACTGCCTCAATTACTTTCTCTGTTCTTGCAGGAATTTTTACGGTCGTCGAAGTTAGTAGCCTAATATTATGGAATTTTTCATCTACCGTTGAAAGAATAATTTCTTCATTTCCAATCCTGAGAACTCGTTCTTCAACGTCAAGTACAAATCCATATTTTTCCATAACGTCTAATCCTAAAATGAAGTCAACTGTAATATCAGCTACGATAACTTGGTGTTTAAAACATAAGCGGCCAATCTGCAGCTCCATGTCGACTTCCCCATGAACCGCCGCCCTATCTCCCGTAGCTGTCCGGATGACTAATCCATTCTGTCCTTTATTTACTTTGAAACCCGTTATGAATCCTGCCCGTACTATTGATGACGTAGCTCCTGTGTCGATTGTGAACACACATTTCTTCTTATTTACATAACCCTCCAACAACAGACTACTTTGAACTCTCCGAAGTTGGGAAACTTTTATTTCTCGGGGGTCACAACATTTCTTGGCCAGCGCAGCCCCCAAATTGCCAGCCATCTTTAGTTTTCCTGTGGTTCCTCAACCACAGCAGCATTTACCCTTTCTGGGCTGCGTTGACGACAGTTTCTCTTGATATGGCCCACTTTGCCACACCTATAACAACGGATGCCTCCATTCGGCCTCCCACTACTTTGTTGTTGGTCTTGCCTCTGCTGGGAGTTCGATTTTGTCAGTAGTTGGGTCATCATCTTCTGTAGATCAGATATCAGGTTTTGTGTTGTGTTGTCTGGCTTGTCGTCCTCCACACTCACAGCTCGTACTCTCTGATTTGATTGTGTGGTATCCTTGTAGGCAGCTTCAATCTCCAGTGCATGTACTAAAGCCTCACTACTAAGCTTATGCCTGGCCAACTTAAGAATTCGCCTAACTTCCTGATCCCTTACTCCATCAATAAATGTACCAACTGCTAACTGTTGTTGAAATTCCATTGGTGCATCAGGATAGGCTAGATGGGCTAATCTTTCTACCGCAGCTTCGAACTCCTGGAGGCTTTCCCCACCTCGTTGTCTGCGTGATTTGAGCTGAGCCTGATATACTTGGGCGAGATGTTGGTCGCCATATCTTAGTTCTAACGCTGCCTCCAAGATGTTAAAGTTTTGTTGCTGTGCGGCAGGAATTGTTTGGAGCAGGTCTAATGCTTGGCCCCTTAGTGCTAATACCAATGCTGTTGCCTTTTCCTCATCGTTCCAGTTATTTGAACGTGCAGCTGCCTCAAATTGTCTCTTATAAGTTGACCATGAACTTTGACCGTCGAATGAAGGTGGTGGTAACCTAGCACCAGACGACAGTACTAATTGGCCTCCCTTCTCTCTTAATTGTTGTTTCAACCGGGCTATCTCCCCTTCAACTTCACCGACTTTTCCTTTAACTTCAGTTATTTCTCCTTCAACTTGGCTGACTTTTTCTTTAACTTCACTGACTTCTTCTTTAACTTCACTGACTTCAGCCTGTACATCTTCCTTCAATTGTTCAGTGACCGAGAGCATGATTTGATGCTGTCCCTCCATAAGTTGTCTTAATTCTTCCTGGCGTTCCTTTCTTTGCTCTTCCTTTTCTTCCTGTCGTCTTATTTCCAGGCATTCGATCATTTTTATCAAGTCTTCTTTTTCTTCCTGTCGTCTTCTCTCTTGTTCTTCTTTTTCTTCTTGTCGTCTTCTCACTTGTTCTTCTTTTCTTCTTGTCGTCTTCTCTCTTGTTCTTCTTTTTCTTCTTGTCGTCTTCTATCTTGTTCTTCTTTTTCTTCTTGCCGTCTTCTCTCTTGTTCTTCTTTTTCTTCTTGCCGTCTTCTCTCTTGTTCTTCTTTTTCTTCTTGTCGTCTTCTCTCTTGTTCTTCTTTGTCTTTCTGTCGTCTTCTCTCTTGTTCTTCTTTGTCTTCCTGTCGTCTTCTCTCTTGTTCTTCTTTGTCTTCCTGTCGTCTTCTTTCTTGATCTTCCATAATCTTCCTTTGTTCATCTTTCTCTTCCTGTCGCTTTCTTTCTTGATCTTCCATAATTTTTCTCTGTTCGTCCATCCGTTGTAACAATGCAGCAAGCATGTCCTGTGTTTGCTTCTCCGCCATACTTCTTGTTGTTGGCATTAACTCACGACACGTAAATCAATTTCAGAATAAAGTTTATTACACTATAAAGTCTGTAAAATGTTGAAATCACGTCTATTTTGTTAATGGAATGTTCCAGAAAAATCTCGAAACAGCACTAGAAAGTCTTATTTAGAGTCTATAACACGTTTCCGTTAACACTATTCACGTATCTCCTGTAGTTTCCAAATAGAATGTTCTAGAATTTTCCCGAAATTGCACTAGTAGCCCTTTTTCTCAGTCTACAACGCGTTATTACTAGCGGCACTCGCGTATTTGCAACTATTTCTAAATCGAATGTTCTAGAAACTTCTCGAAAATCCACTTTAAAGTCACTACTCGGTCCAGAAATAGTCCTCCAAACACTGTCCAGTAGCTTAATTCTCCGTGTTACCACTAATTTCTGAGAAGAACACTGTAGAACCTTTTCGAATATTCCAGAAATTTCTCTTCCAATCCCACTTCTGACACCAAATTGTTACGTGTTTGCTATCCACACAAACACCTATACTCGTGGATTCGTTGATTGAAAGTCCAGGTAACACTTACTCACTACTTTATTTACTAATTAACAATTAATAACAATTGATTAATTACTGTCTTAACTATAATCACACTAGAACACTTATAAGTCTCTTTCTTATTGCTTCTTTACTCGTTCACGTTCAACTTAAGATTAAATCTCGGCCCACCGTGCGTCTTATTTATACATCAATTCTCCCGGTCTAGAGCACTCCAGAATATTCCCAGCCGTTCGTGTACAATTCCAGCCAAATCTAACCAGTCTGCACAGTCCAGTGGCGTAACAATATGTTTGACGCTTTACTATTCATTACATAGTTTTATTTAAAAATCGCAGAAAAGAATGCCGAAACGAAATGTTCACATTTAGAAATTCCACTCTCTACTTCAAAATTTCCAGAGACTGCATCTATTTTAGAGGGCGGGCTTTTAAAATGTGAACATCATGCTTTGGCATTTGTTGTTTCTCTAAGATTTTCTAACGAAGCCGAATGCCTGTGGAGAGCGAAACGTCAAATACAGCTTGTGGGTCAGATGCTATATGTCCAGCGCATGCGGGCTACATGGGTTTTCTAGACGATACATATGATACAACATGGTAATACTTGAGAAATCGTCGTACATGAAATTAAACTATAATCTTAAAAGCTTACACCAAAGACCAAAGGATATCCTAGAACAAATCCTCCAAAAGTCCCAGGGATATCCTAAGGGTATAAAAAAGGTATATACGTAAGTCATAATAAGGATATGGAAATTAGTACTACTTATGGATCCTAGGAACGTCCGTCGCTTATTTTCGGATATCCTCGGGCTATCTACTATATCCCAGTTTGATATCCCTAGGATACCCATAGGATAATATTGTGCTGTCTGGGTGGATTATGGCAACATTTTTAAATGGAATTATGTTTGCAATAATGGAAATACAAAATATACAGTGCGACTTAATTGAAAATGGGACACTGCCATAAATTTTTTAATTATCATTTATCTTCCCATTTTGATTAACTTTTCTTGAATTATAGAGCAAGAAAACTGTACTCTAGGACAAGTGTCACACTTTTTTTACAAAAACCAAGGCCTACTGCGTAATTTTTTAGGGTTTGAATATTCAAGAAATAGTATGTGATTTTTTTTTTTACAAAAAAATCTGAGTACACCACTGAATTAAGCGGGCCCTGAAATGGGTCTGTACCAAATTTCATAAAAAAAATATTATATATTAATAATTCTGTGGCCAAATGAAAAATCACGTTGTTATGAATTTATTTCTTCTGATTAAGTAATCCTTGGAATAAACAGTGGCGTATTAGGCAATACAGGCGCCTGAAGGTAACTAACTGTATTTTTTAGATAACAAAGAATTATTCATGTGGTAGTATAAGTCCCAAAAATGAGAAAACTTAGAGAATAATACAAGTAACGTTCAGACAATATTTTTATTTTGTATTTAAACATAAAAAAATAATCTTTCGAATACCGTTCGAGAGTGAAAATAAATTAGAAAATAATTCTCCGGTTCTTTTCTCAAACGTGTCGCCATTTGGAAATAGCTATTTGAGCCCTACGGGCTTTCGTATTGTTAAGCAACAGGTTTTCGAAAAACTGTCGAATTATTTTCAATTTATTCTCACTCTTGTGATATTATTAGGTACTGATTATTGGCAAGTAGCAGATAGGTAAGTTGTGTTATTACCACAGCCGTGTATTACAAATTAGTTAATACTATTTGAAGGAAAAAAATTTCACATTTGAAAAGAGAAAAGCAACTCGATTTAAAAATGTTTTATTATAAAAAATTACAAAACTATCCAACTTTTAAAGAAAACCTAATGGTGTTTGAATACTACCAGACTTACGAATAAACGTTACACCTTCTCTTTTTTTTTTCTGGTGGAACTTTCGCAACCAGGCGGAACCGAACAATGCATTTATAATTAAGCGCACAGAGAAGTTCTACACTAAACAATAACCACAAAATGCCACTCAAAAACTAATAAATACAGAACAAATCTAATAAAACTGACAAATCAGGCAAAAAGTACAAATTAATAAATCCAGTCACAGCACATCACATAAATAAATCGTCCAAATATGACAATTGACAAATCGAAACCCAGTGTGGCAACGGAAATCACTAATTTTTACCAATAATAAATTGACATGTAACTAGATTGCCCACAGTATGGCGGCCCCCTATACAGGGACATTTTCTCAAGGTCGAGCAATACCAATTGGAGATCCAGATTTATATTAAGAAATTCGTGGCGTCATCACACAGGTGTCTCATAACTGGTACTAATATATTTTTTCTTAAAATCGATAGTTGGGATTGTAGTGATATTATTAATATACACATCTAAAGGTATAATGTCAACAAAAGACAATCATTACATCCAAGTGGTTGAGAGAAAGTCAATAATAATACAGGAGTGAAAGGAGGCCACAAAAAGGTTTCAAAAAATGTTCTGATGTACATGGCATTTCATTTAAAAAATGTTACTTGACCCTGTAGAATCATCTTGACTCACCATGTATATTCGAAAACAATTTGCGGTTATAGACTTTTTTGCCTAGTTTACTTATGTTTTATAATCAAGTTTCTAGCTATCATAGAACTCGAGATATCAAAGTTGCATGCACTATTGCCCAGACAGCACTCGACGTCTCTAAGACGTACATTTTACGTCATATTTTGGTCGGTATGTCCCAGACTGTAATATGTACGTCTTATGTACGTACTAGAATGTACGTCGAATGTACGTCTGCACAATACATCTTTAAGACATACTTTTTCCGTACAAATATTAAGTAATGTTTATGTTTTTTATATATTGTTGGGATATCATGGATACAGTTCTCTGTGTAATATATACATGATTTTTTTCAAAAAATACCTTCATGAACATAATTTCAAACTCAATTTGAAATAAGCTTATTTCAAAAGAGAACTGTATCCATGGTATCCCAAAAATATATAAAAAAACATAAACATTACTTAATGTTTATAAATGGTAGACATTTATTCACCACAATAATAAGATAAAATATTTCCCTATTTTAAATTGCGCGCTGAATACAAAATGCACAACGCCGGTCAACTCAACCAATATCCGGCAGTGCACACGGCACGTATGTCACATTTTGGGTGTTTTTACTATTTTCATGTCGTTGTGTAGTTTATCTTACATTTAATACATCAGAGACAATTAAGAGGTAAGTTTGATATATTTCTTTTCTCTATTTTTATAACGAGAGGTGTAGGTATTTTTTTAATCGGCAAGTCAATACAGATTATTTGTAAAAGTACCTAGTTTCCAAAGTGGAAGAAAATGATTCCTTTTTAGCTAGCAATATTTTCTACTTTGTAATTTATTTGTAATGTGAGGAAATCAATGACTAATGCTCATAAAAACAAAATATCCAACTTGTTGCAATTGGAAAAACAATGGGTTGATATAAGTTTCAAGAGATAAAACATAACCTATAAATTTAAAAAATATTTTTGTGACATTTACAATCTTTTTGGACCAAGTTAAGACTTTTTATAGTTTTCTTCAATAAAATTCGAGCTCCCAATAGAATCGGAAAATAATCTAGAAAACCTAAACAAATTTCTTAGTAACGATGAAAATTTTTCTAAGTTGTAGATAAGTTTAAGAAATCTTAATCTCAAGTTAATTTTAATAATTCAGCTGTTCATGTTAGTTAGTTTCAGATATTTCAGATTCATTCCTTGTCTACTTTTTAATGAAAAATGTCCTATAAGCATAATATCCTATTATAATCATTTATTGTTTTTGACATACAGGGTGTTCTTATTTTGTTGTTTCATTGTATCTTTTCAAATAAATGTGACACAACTTGAAACTTTGAATGTTTGTACTACTTACAGGGAGCATGTAATTTTTTTCAGATTTTTTTCTGTGCTACGCCATGAACTTTTTCTAATAAACTAAAGAGTGTGCTTTAGAAAACTCTTTCGTCTCTTATCGCTTTTTTGGTATCTATAATGGTGTAGGAGTTACATATATCAATATTAAGTAGCGTAGCCAATGAACTGTGAGGGTAAATACACCAGATTTCAAGTTGATATTGCATTTATTTCTAAAAATTCAAAAAAAGAAACCTAAAAAAAATTAAAGTTTTAATGTTTCGCCTTAAAACGAAGCTTTTTTAAGAGGTTTTTCATTAAAATCAGTTCGAACCATATATACCCTGAAATATCTACATGCAGTTAAGTTACATTCTACTGTTTGTTGAATTTTGGGGGACTGTCTGTTGAGTTTTATATGTTTATTTGCACCATATGAAACAAAAGGCTACCTTCCTCAGTATTATATTTTTTCCCTGCTAGTAAATTTCGTAAAAAGTTTTACTTACTGCTTTTTGGATATGATTTGAATCTAATATGTTTTAGATTAATGAAATGAGAAGAGTGGGTGGCAAGGACACCCAGGATCTGGTAAGGAGATGGGCCTGATGATTTCAAATCCTTTAGCGGCGAAGTATTCTTGGCTGGGTAGGAGGCAGAAAGTTGCCTTCAAAGAATTTGCTTTAGCGAAGCTAATAATTGGTAATATCTTCAATTATACCTAAATTTCTGGAAGAGTAATAATTTTTTATTTTTAAGAGGTAGCATTGACCGTAAAAAGTGTCCAAAAGAAGGAGGTGGAAGTGATCATTTCCAATTGGCTAAGACGGGCCAAGGACAGGATGAAAAAGCCAGAATAGTGTCCTATTATTTATTACAAATTTACTGTAGGATATATTTTATATTAAAGATTAATAAACATGTTTATCAAATTTTTTTTTTTTGCTTATTTGTAGCCTAAAACATACGTATTATATAGATCCATAATACGTCCTATAATAGTCCACATATGGACCTTAATTGTACGTACTAGGTACATACAATTTAGTGGAAATCTGACGTCCCCCGTACGTTCCTCGTACGTACACGGGATAAAAAATGTACGTATTTCGTACGTACTGAACGTTCAGTATGTACATAATTAAAACGTCTTAAAGATGTACATGTGCTGTCTGGGTGCCCCACCCTGTATACATTTTATCTCTGTAATTTAACAGTTGAATTATTTACTACATTACATTATTGGTGTCAGTGTTGTTAATTCTTATCTTTTAAAAAGATTTTATACTTTTGTAAGAAGTAAAAGAAAATAACTTGAGATCAGGTTCACATGAATATGAATATTAGATTGTATTTATTTTTATTCGCAATTTTGTTGTTCCAATCAAACTTAAAATATTTTAGGTTTACATTCTACCAATATTTAATTAATAGAATTTTTTTGATTTACAAAAATTTTAAAGGTATTCTTTGTTCTATTTTATTGTTTTTACGTATAGGTCTATATTTTTGTCGTATGACTGATGGTCAATGTTATAATATTGGAAGCGGCATTTAAATGAATTCTTGATTTTTGGCGATAGTTTGATAGTGAAAATATTTTTGTGAGAATATCATTTCAAAATATTTAAAAAAATGTAAACTCAAAAGTAAAAATAACATTTAACATGCGGGTAGCTTCTGCCAAATGTTTTGAGGACACATTTGGTATTCATCCTCAACTATTTTTTTATATAATGTTTTAATGAGACCGCAAATTTGCCGTGTATCGTTTCGAGACTTTATATGTGTTATATGTTGTATTTATTCCATATCAACCTGTTTTGTACCAGTTTTTGTTTAGTTAATTTGCTTGCGCCCCCCCTAGCCCCTACCTAGGCACATCACTGCTTGTATCGTTAAAACTATTATTTCTGTGGTTTTTATTTTTTGATTCTGTGATATTATTTAATTATTTTTATATTTTTACAAAACAAAATGCTGGATTTTTTGTATTGCCTATTGCCTTCATTATATTCCAATCCCAAATTCGGTGAAAAAAATATGTTTTTGAGTTGGTAAAAGATAGGCGGCAAATTTACATTTCAGATCCCAGCGGCACAATAGCCGGACGGCCCTGATAAAATACATAAATTATGAAGTCTCGTACAAGATTTTCAAAAAACCAACTAATTTAGGGGTAATTATAGACAGCAATAAGACATTTTTATGTTTATGGAAATTATTCAATAATAGGTATAACAGAGGGTTGGCCACATTTTAATCGGGAAACTTAGAGAATTGGTAGAAGACGCCAAAATAATATGGATTTGTTATATAAACTTATAGCTAAAAAAATGTTTAGTTTTCCAGATATATGCCGTTGAAATTTTAATTTATTTTCAGTCTTTTCCATATTTCTTCGGAAATAACTGAGATATTGTTATAAAATTCGGAAAGGAAATGTTGCATAGATTAGTACCTACACTTTACTGGTGTAAAGTAAAGGAATGGATAGATGGAAAGTATGGTACCTACTTTTCATCTCTCCATTCCAACCAGGAGACATGACTGTGGGGGATGTCGACGAAATTCTTCCCAAAAAACGGTACGCCACTGACCTAAGCTATTTTTTCTTTCTTTTTCGACATACTATACAAAATACCTGACAATAGCTACAAAAATATTTGTTTTATAACTTAAGCAATAATTAAAAGCATGATAAGATAAACAATTGTTCAAAATGCCATCCACCAACTAATACAGTACATTTTCAAAGTTTCACTGGCTACAGAGAACTAGTAACATGCTTTGTCCTTTAATTAATTCCACAGATAATAATCTAGATGATTTAAATCCGGTGGCCTGGGTGATCATGCCATTGGTCCTCTTCCATTGGCCCCTTCAGAAATATTGCCGAGACAGCCAAATCAATGATTTGAATAATTAATGATGTACTTTTCTTTTATCAATTTTGCTTTTTATTTTGTATAATAAATCATATCTATAGTTGTTAGGAATATTCACTTTACATATTTTTTTAATTTTTGAACAAATAAATGCTGCTTCCATAGTCTACACACAGTCCTCTATCAAATTTTAATTTCATCGTCTAGGTAAATATTATAACCAAATTAAGGAACGAAAATGTCGCGGCGCACTGTAGAATTATATATACTTTCGATCACATATAACTTCGACCATCGAAAAGTGTCCCGCGAAAAAAGCCTTTAGAGCCCCCAATTTCCACGATTTTAGACAGAGACTACCGCTGAAACAGACGTATCACGCTTTAATAGTATTAGACTAGAAATTGGCTGCGCCAATTTCTAGCTCCTGCGGAGACCGGATAGTAGAAAAAAAAAAAATTGTAAGATTAATTTAATTTTTGTTCGTGCAGTTGACACCGAGATTAAAAAATTTTTTTTCGCAGTGCAGTTGAGACGCCCCGACCTTGTAGTGGCAGGCATTTATCGGGCCTTCGGCCCTCACGGAAAGGGCCTGCGGCCCTTTTTTCCCAGTTCAGTGGAAAATTACCTGGTAAGAGGTTCTTAAACGCTTAGTTGTAATTTTTAGAGTCCGGCCAGCGCTTTTCCGGCCCTCTAAAAGTGAAATTCGGAAAAAAAAAAGTAATTTGTAATTTAATTAATTTATTTAAGTCGTGGTGCAAATGTTCGGTGTTTCAAGAAATCATTTAATTTAATAAATTTTTCGTGGTGCAAATGTTTAAAATCCATTTATGCAAATTTTATCATCCGAACAAAGGAATAACAATGAAATTCTCTATCCCATCGAGGGTGCGGACTTTCTTGACTATACCACGTCAATAGCTGATTGGAAGGCAAATAAATTCTCAACTTTAAACGCTCATAACTTTTTTATTTATGAAAATTAAGGAACGAAAATGTCGCGGCGCACTGTAGAATTATATATACTTTCGATCACATATAATTTCGACCACGAAAAGTGCCCGCGAAAAAAGCCTTTAGAGCCCCCAATTTCCACGATTTTAGACAGAGACTACCGCTGAAACAGACGTATCACGCTTTAATAGTATTGACTAGAAATTGGCTGCGCCAATTTCTAGCTCCTGCGGAGACCGGATAGTAGAAAAAAAAAAAAAAATTGTAAGATTAATTTAATTTTTGTTCGTGCAGTTGACACCGAGATTAAAAAATTTTTTTCGCAGTGCAGTTGAGACGCCCCGACCTTGTAGTGGCAGGCATTTATCGGGCC
Organism: Rhamnusium bicolor; assembly: GCA_029963845.1. Classification (NCBI taxonomy): domain Eukaryota; kingdom Metazoa; phylum Arthropoda; class Insecta; order Coleoptera; family Cerambycidae; genus Rhamnusium; species Rhamnusium bicolor. The sequence continues at coordinate 178,236 of JANEYF010003354.1, read as the reverse complement.
TTCGGCCCTCACGGAAAGGGCCTGCGGCCCTTTTTTCCCAGTTCAGTGGAAAATTACCTGGTAAGAGGTTCTTAAACGCTTAGTTGTAATTTTTAGAGTCCGGCCAGCGCTTTTCCGGCCCTCTAAAAGTGAAATTCGGAAAAAAAAAAGTAATTTGTAATTTAATTAATTTATTTAAGTCGTGGTGCAAATGTTCGGTGTTTCAAGAAATCATTTAATTTAATAAATTTTTCGTGGTGCAAATGTTTAAAATCCATTTATGCAAATTTTATCATCCGAACAAAGGAATAACAATGAAATTCTCTATCCCATCGAGGTGCGGACTTTCTTGACTATACCACGTCAATAGCTGATTGGAAGGCAAATAAATTCTCAACTTTAAACGCTCATAACTTTTTTATTTATGAAAATTAAGGAACGAAAATGTCGCGGCGCACTGTAGAATTATATATACTTTCGATCACATATAATTTCGACCACGAAAAGTGCCCGCGAAAAAAGCCTTTAGAGCCCCCAATTTCCACGATTTTAGACAGAGACTACCGCTGAAACAGACGTATCACGCTTTAATAGTATTGACTAGAAATTGGCTGCGCCAATTTTCTAGCTCCTGCGGAGACCGGATAGTAGAAAAAAAAAAAAAATTGTAAGATTAATTTAATTTTTGTTCGTGCAGTTGACACCGAGATTAAAAAATTTTTTTCGCAGTGCAGTTGAGACGCCCCGACCTTGTAGTGGCAGGCATTTATCGGGCCTTCGGCCCTCACGGAAAGGGCCTGCGGCCCTTTTTTCCCAGTTCAGTGGAAAATTACCTGGTAAGAGGTTCTTAAACGCTTAGTTGTAATTTTTAGAGTCCGGCCAGCGCTTTTCCGGCCCTCTAAAAGTGAAATTCGGAAAAAAAAAAGTAATTTGTAATTTAATTAATTTATTTAAGTCGTGGTGCAAATGTTCGGTGTTTCAAGAAATCATTTAATTTAATAAATTTTTCGTGGTGCAAATGTTTAAAATCCATTTATGCAAATTTTATCATCCGAACAAAGGAATAACAATGAAATTCTCTATCCCATCGAGGTGCGGACTTTCTTGACTATACCACGTCAATAGCTGATTGGAAGGCAAATAAATTCTCAACTTTAAACGCTCATAACTTTTTTATTTATGAAAATTAAGGAACGAAAATGTCGCGGCGCACTGTAGAATTATATATACTTTCGATCACATATAATTTCGACCACGAAAAGTGCCCGCGAAAAAAAGCCTTTAGAGCCCCCAATTTCCACGATTTTAGACAGAGACTACCGCTGAAACAGACGTATCACGCTTTAATAGTATTGACTAGAAATTGGCTGCGCCAATTTCTAGCTCCTGCGGAGACCGGATAGTAGAAAAAAAAAAAATTGTAAGATTAATTTAATTTTTGTTCGTGCAGTTGACACCGAGATTAAAAAATTTTTTTTCGCAGTGCAGTTGAGACGCCCCGACCTTGTAGTGGCAGGCATTTATCGGGCCTTCGGCCCTCACGGAAAGGGCCTGCGGCCCTTTTTTCCCAGTTCAGTGGAAAATTACCTGGTAAGAGGTTCTTAAACGCTTAGTTGTAATTTTTAGAGTCCGGCCAGCGCTTTTCCGGCCCTCTAAAAGTGAAATTCGGAAAAAAAAAATGAAATTTGTAATTTAATTAATTTATTTAAGTCGTGGTGCAAATGTTCGGTGTTTCAAGAAATCATTTAATTTAATAAATTTTTCGTGGTGCAAATGTTTAAAATCCATTTATGCAAATTTTATCATCCGAACAAAGGAATAACAATGAAATTCTCTATCCCATCGAGGTGCGGACTTTCTTGACTATACCACGTCAATAGCTGATTGGAAGGCAAATAAATTCTCAACTTTAAACGCTCATAACTTTTTTATTTATGAAAATTAAGGAACGAAAATGTCGCGGCGCACTGTAGAATTATATATACTTTCGATCACATATAATTTCGACCACGAAAAGTGCCCGCGAAAAAAAGCCTTTAGAGCCCCCAATTTCCACGATTTTAGACAGAGACTACCGCTGAAACAGACGTATCACGCTTTAATAGTATTGACTAGAAATTGGCTGCGCCAATTTTCTAGCTCCTGCGGAGACCGGATAGTAGAAAAAAAAAAAAAAATGTAAGATTAATTTAATTTTTGTTCGTGCAGTTGACACCGAGATTAAAAAATTTTTTTTCGCAGTGCAGTTGAGACGCCCCGACCTTGTAGTGGCAGGCATTTATCGGGCCTTCGGCCCTCACGGAAAGGGCCTGCGGCCCTTTTTTCCCAGTTCAGTGGAAAATTACCTGGTAAGAGGTTCTTAAACGCTTAGTTGTAATTTTTAGAGTCCGGCCAGCGCTTTTCCGGCCCTCTAAAAGTGAAATTCGGAAAAAAAAAAGTAATTTGTAATTTAATTAATTTATTTAAGTCGTGGTGCAAATGTTCGGTGTTTCAAGAAATCATTTAATTTAATAAATTTTTCGTGGTGCAAATGTTTAAAATCCATTTATGCAAATTTTATCATCCGAACAAAGGAATAACAATGAAATTCTCTATCCCATCGAGGTGCGGACTTTCTTGACTATACCACGTCAATAGCTGATTGGAAGGCAAATAAATTCTCAACTTTAAACGCTCATAACTTTTTTATTTATGAAAATTAAGGAACGAAAATGTCGCGGCGCACTGTAGAATTATATATACTTTCGATCACATATAATTTCGACCACGAAAAGTGCCCGCGAAAAAAAGCCTTTAGAGCCCCCAATTTCCACGATTTTAGACAGAGACTACCGCTGAAACAGACGTATCACGCTTTAATAGTATTGACTAGAAATTGGCTGCGCCAATTTCTAGCTCCTGCGGAGACCGGATAGTAGAAAAAAAAAAATTGTAAGATTAATTTAATTTTTGTTCGTGCAGTTGACACCGAGATTAAAAAATTTTTTTCGCAGTGCAGTTGAGACGCCCCGACCTTGTAGTGGCAGGCATTTATCGGGCCTTCGGCCCTCACGGAAAGGGCCTGCGGCCCTTTTTTCCCAGTTCAGTGGAAAATTACCTGGTAAGAGGTGCTTAAACGCTTAGTTGTAATTTTTAGAGTCCGGCCAGCGCTTTTCCGGCCCTCTAAAAGTGAAATTCGGAAAAAAAAAAGTAATTTGTAATTTAATTAATTTATTTAAGTCGTGGTGCAAATGTTCGGTGTTTCAAGAAATCATTTAATTTAATAAATTTTTCGTGGTGCAAATGTTTAAAATCCATTTATGCAAATTTTATCATCCGAACAAAGGAATAACAATGAAATTCTCTATCCCATCGAGGTGCGGACTTTCTTGACTATACCACGTCAATAGCTGATTGGAAGGCAAATAAATTCTCAACTTTAAACGCTCATAACTTTTTTATTTATGAAAATTAAGGAACGAAAATGTCGCGGCGCACTGTAGAATTATATATACTTTCGATCACATATAATTTCGACCACGAAAAGTGCCCGCGAAAAAAGCCTTTAGAGCCCCCAATTTCCACGATTTTAGACAGAGACTACCGCTGAAACAGACGTATCACGCTTTAATAGTATTGACTAGAAATTGGCTGCGCCAATTTCTAGCTCCTGCGGAGACCGGATAGTAGAAAAAAAAAAAATTGTAAGATTAATTTAATTTTTGTTCGTGCAGTTGACACCGAGATTAAAAAAATTTTTTTCGCAGTGCAGTTGAGACGCCCCGACCTTGTAGTGGCAGGCATTTATCGGGCCTTCGGCCCTCACGGAAAGGGCCTGCGGCCCTTTTTTCCCAGTTCAGTGGAAAATTACCTGGTAAGAGGTTCTTAAACGCTTAGTTGTAATTTTTAGAGTCCGGCCAGCGCTTTTCCGGCCCTCTAAAAGTGAAATTCGGAAAAAAAAAAGTAATTTGTAATTTAATTAATTTATTTAAGTCGTGGTGCAAATGTTCGGTGTTTCAAGAAATCATTTAATTTAATAAATTTTTCGTGGTGCAAATGTTTAAAATCCATTTATGCAAATTTTATCATCCGAACAAAGGAATAACAATGAAATTCTCTATCCCATCGAGGTGCGGACTTTCTTGACTATACCACGTCAATAGCTGATTGGAAGGCAAATAAATTCTCAACTTTAAACGCTCATAACTTTTTTATTTATGAAAATTAAGGAACGAAAATGTCGCGGCGCACTGTAGAATTATATATACTTTCGATCACATATAATTTCGACCACAAAAAGTGCCCGCGAAAAAAGCCTTTAGAGCCCCCAATTTCCACGATTTTAGACAGAGACTACCGCTGAAACAGACGTATCACGCTTTAATAGTATTGACTAGAAATTGGCTGCGCCAATTTCTAGCTCCTGCGGAGACCGGATAGTAGAAAAAAAAAAAAAAATTGTAAGATTAATTTAATTTTTGTTCGTGCAGTTGACACCGAGATTAAAAAATTTTTTTCGCAGTGCAGTTGAGACGCCCCGACCTTGTAGTGGCAGGCATTTATCGGGCCTTCGGCCCTCACGGAAAGGGCCTGCGGCCCTTTTTTCCCAGTTCAGTGGAAAATTACCTGGTAAGAGGTTCTTAAACGCTTAGTTGTAATTTTTAGAGTCCGGCCAGCGCTTTTCCGGCCCTCTAAAAGTGAAATTCGGAAAAAAAAAAAGTAATTTGTAATTTAATTAATTTATTTAAGTCGTGGTGCAAATGTTCGGTGTTTCAAGAAATCATTTAATTTAATAAATTTTTCGTGGTGCAAATGTTTAAAATCCATTTATGCAAATTTTATCATCCGAACAAAGGAATAACAATGAAATTCTCTATCCCATCGAGGTGCGGACTTTCTTGACTATACCACGTCAATAGCTGATTGGAAGGCAAATAAATTCTCAACTTTAAACGCTCATAACTTTTTTATTTATGAAAATTAAGGAACGAAAATGTCGCGGCGCACTGTAGAATTATATATACTTTCGATCACATATAATTTCGACCACGAAAAGTGCCCGCGAAAAAAGCCTTTAGAGCCCCCAATTTCCACGATTTTAGACAGAGACTACCGCTGAAACAGACGTATCACGCTTTAATAGTATTGACTAGAAATTGGCTGCGCCAATTTCTAGCTCCTGCGGAGACCGGATAGTAGAAAAAAAAAAAAAAAAATTGTATAGATTAAAAATTTAATTTTTTGTTAGTGCAGTTGCACCACCCCCGCTTTTATCGGGCCTTCGGCCCTCAATTTTTATCGCTCCTGCAAAGACCGGACCGAAAAAACAAATATAAGATTAATTTATTTTGCGATAAAAAATACCCCAGGGGGGGGCCCCCCCGGCCGTTTTTGGCCCCCCGCCCCCCCAATTTTATTGCCCCTGCAAAAAACGGGACCGAAAAAAAAAAAAAAAAAAATTGTAAGATTAATTTAATTTTTGTTCGTGCAGTTGACACCGAGATTAAAAAATTTTTTTCGCAGTGCAGTTGAGACGCCCCGACCTTGTAGTGGCAGGCATTTATCGGGCCTTCGGCCCTCACGGAAAGGGCCTGCGGCCCTTTTTTCCCAGTTCAGTGGAAAATTACCTGGTAAGAGGTTCTTAAACGCTTAGTTGTAATTTTTAGAGTCCGGCCAGCGCTTTTCCGGCCCTCTAAAAGTGAAATTCGGAAAAAAAAAAGTAATTTGTAATTTAATTAATTTATTTAAGTCGTGGTGCAAATGTTCGGTGTTTCAAGAAATCATTTAATTTAATAAATTTTTCGTGGTGCAAATGTTTAAAATCCATTTATGCAAATTTTATCATCCAAACAAAGGAATAACAATGGAATTCTCTATCCCATCGAGGTGCGGACTTTCTTGACTATACCACGTCAATAGCTGACTGGAAGGCAAATAAATTCTCAACTTTAAACGCTCATAACTTTTTTATTTATGAAAATTAAGGAACGAAAATGTCGCGGCGCACTGTAGAATTATATATACTTTCGATCACATATAATTTCGACCACGAAAAGTGCCCGCGAAAAAAAGCCTTTAGAGCCCCCAATTTCCACGATTTTAGACAGAGACTACCGCTGAAACAGACGTATCACGCTTTAATAGTATTGACTAGAAATTGGCTGCGCCAATTTCTAGCTCCTGCGGAGACCGGATAGTAGAAAAAAAAAAATTGTAAGATTAATTTAATTTTTGTTCGTGCAGTTGACACCGAGATTAAAAAATTTTTTTCGCAGTGCAGTTGAGACGCCCCGACCTTGTAGTGGCAGGCATTTATCGGGCCTTCGGCCCTCACGGAAAGGGCCTGCGGCCCTTTTTTCCCAGTTCAGTGGAAAATTACCTGGTAAGAGGTGCTTAAACGCTTAGTTGTAATTTTTAGAGTCCGGCCAGCGCTTTTCCGGCCCTCTAAAAGTGAAATTCGGAAAAAAAAAAGTAATTTGTAATTTAATTAATTTATTTAAGTCGTGGTGCAAATGTTCGGTGTTTCAAGAAATCATTTAATTTAATAAATTTTTCGTGGTGCAAATGTTTAAAATCCATTTATGCAAATTTTATCATCCGAACAAAGGAATAACAATGAAATTCTCTATCCCATCGAGGTGCGGACTTTCTTGACTATACCACGTCAATAGCTGATTGGAAGGCAAATAAATTCTCAACTTTAAACGCTCATAACTTTTTTATTTATGAAAATTAAGGAACGAAAATGTCGCGGCGCACTGTAGAATTATATATACTTTCGATCACATATAATTTCGACCACGAAAAGTGCCCGCGAAAAAAAGCCTTTAGAGCCCCCAATTTCCACGATTTTAGACAGAGACTACCGCTGAAACAGACGTATCACGCTTTAATAGTATTGACTAGAAATTGGCTGCGCCAATTTCTAGCTCCTGCGGAGACCGGATAGTAGAAAAAAAAAAAATTGTAAGATTAATTTAATTTTTGTTCGTGCAGTTGACACCGAGATTAAAAAATTTTTTTCGCAGTGCAGTTGAGACGCCCCGACCTTGTAGTGGCAGGCATTTATCGGGCCTTCGGCCCTCACGGAAAGGGCCTGCGGCCCTTTTTTCCCAGTTCAGTGGAAAATTACCTGGTAAGAGGTTCTTAAACGCTTAGTTGTAATTTTTTAGAGTCCGGCCAGCGCTTTTCCGGCCCTCTAAAAGTGAAATTCGGAAAAAAAAAAAGTAATTTGTAATTTAATTAATTTATTTAAGTCGTGGTGCAAATGTTCGGTGTTTCAAGAAATCATTTAATTTAATAAATTTTTCGTGGTGCAAATGTTTAAAATCCATTTATGCAAATTTTATCATCCGAACAAAGGAATAACAATGGAATTCTCTATCCCATCGAGGTGCGGACTTTCTTGACTATACCACGTCAATAGCTGATTGGAAGGCAAATAAATTCTCAACTTTAAACGCTCATAACTTTTTTATTTATGAAAATTAAGGAACGAAAATGTCGCGGCGCACTGTAGAATTATATATACTTTCGATCACATATAATTTCGACCACGAAAAGTGCCCGCGAAAAAAAGCCTTTAGAGCCCCCAATTTCCACGATTTTAGACAGAGACTACCGCTGAAACAGACGTATCACGCTTTAATAGTATTGACTAGAAATTGGCTGCGCCAATTTCTAGCTCCTGCGGAGACCGGATAGTAGAAAAAAAAAAAAATTGTAAGATTAATTTAATTTTTGTTCGTGCAGTTGACACCGAGATTAAAAAATTTTTTTCGCAGTGCAGTTGAGACGCCCCGACCTTGTAGTGGCAGGCATTTATCGGGCCTTCGGCCCTCACGGAAAGGGCCTGCGGCCCTTTTTTCCCAGTTCAGTGGAAAATTACCTGGTAAGAGGTTCTTAAACGCTTAGTTGTAATTTTTAGAGTCCGGCCAGCGCTTTTCCGGCCCTCTAAAAGTGAAATTCGGAAAAAAATAATTAGTAATTTGTAATTTAATTAATTTATTTAAGTCGTGGTGCAAATGTTCGGTGTTTCAAGAAATCATTTAATTTAATAAATTTTTCGTGGTGCAAATGTTTAAAATCCATTTATGCAAATTTTATCATCCGAACAAAGGAATAACAATGAAATTCTCTATCCCATCGAGGTGCGGACTTTCTTGACTATACCACGTCAATAGCTGATTGGAAGGCAAATAAATTCTCAACTTTAAACGCTCATAACTTTTTTATTTATGAAAATTAAGGAACGAAAATGTCGCGGCGCACTGTAGAATTATATATACTTTCGATCACATATAATTTCGACCACGAAAAGTGCCCGCGAAAAAAGCCTTTAGAGCCCCCAATTTCCACGATTTTAGACAGAGACTACCGCTGAAACAGACGTATCACGCTTTAATAGTATTGACTAGAAATTGGCTGCGCCAATTTCTACGGCTCGAGACCGGATAGTAGAAAAAAATTAAAAGATTAAAAATATTTTGAGATTTAAAAAATTTTTCGAGAAGGCACATTCGGGCCTGCGGCCCCCCTTTTTTTTTTTTCCCCAAAAAAGAGAGGAAAAAAAAAAAAAAAAAAAAAAAAAAAAATTTTTTTTTGGGTTTAAAAAAAATTTTTTGGGGGAATTGGGGGGGCCCCGGGGGGGTTTTTTGGGGCTTCGGCCCTCAATTTGTATCGCTCATGCAAAGACCGGATAGTAGAAAAAAAAAAAATTGTAAGATTAATTTAATTTTTGTTCGTGCAGTTGACACCGAGATTAAAAAATTTTTTCGCAGTGCAGTTGAGACGCCCCGACCTTGTAGTGGCAGGCATTTATCGGGCCTTCGGCCCTCACGGAAAGGGCCTGCGGCCCTTTTTTCCCAGTTCAGTGGAAAATTACCTGGTAAGAGGTTCTTAAACGCTTAGTTGTAATTTTTAGAGTCCGGCCAGCGCTTTTCCGGCCCTCTAAAAGTGAAATTCGGAAAAAAAAAGTAATTTGTAATTTAATTAATTTATTTAAGTCGTGGTGCAAATGTTCGGTGTTTCAAGAAATCATTTAATTTAATAAATTTTTCGTGGTGCAAATGTTTAAAATCCATTTATGCGAATGTTTATAATCCAAACAAAGGAATAACAATGGAATTCTCTATCCCATCGAGGGCTCGAGGACATTCTTGTCTACATCACGTCGGTGGCCGACTGGAAGGCAAATAATTTCTCAACTTTAAACGCTCATAACTTTTTTATTTATGAAAATTAAGGAACGAAAATGTCGCGGCGCACTGTAGAATTATATATACTTTCGATCACATATAATTTCGACCACGAAAAGTGCCCGCGAAAAAAAGCCTTTAGAGCCCCCAATTTCCACGATTTTAGACAGAGACTACCGCTGAAACAGACGTATCACGCTTTAATAGTATTGACTAGAAATTGGCTGCGCCAATTTCTAGCTCCTGCGGAGACCGGATAGTAGAAAAAAAAAAATTGTAAGATTAATTTAATTTTTGTTCGTGCAGTTGACACCGAGATTAAAAAATTTTTTTTCGCAGTGCAGTTGAGACGCCCCGACCTTGTAGTGGCAGGCATTTATCGGGCCTTCGGCCCTCACGGAAAGGGCCTGCGGCCCTTTTTTCCCAGTTCAGTGGAAAATTACCTGGTAAGAGGTGCTTAAACGCTTAGTTGTAATTTTTAGAGTCCGGCCAGCGCTTTTCCGGCCCTCTAAAAGTGAAATTCGGAAAAAAAAAAGTAATTTGTAATTTAATTAATTTATTTAAGTCGTGGTGCAAATGTTCGGTGTTTCAAGAAATCATTTAATTTAATAAATTTTTCGTGGTGCAAATGTTTAAAATCCATTTATGCAAATTTTATCATCCAAACAAAGGAATAACAATGAAATTCTCTATCCCACGAGGCTCGCGGACTTTCTGTGACATACCACGTCAATGGCTGACTTGGAAGGCAAATAAATTCTCAACTTTAAACGCTCATAACTTTTTTATTTATGAAAATTAAGGAACGAAAATGTCGCGGCGCACTGTAGAATTATATATACTTTCGATCACATATAATTTCGACCACGAAAAGTGCCCGCGAAAAAAGCCTTTAGAGCCCCCAATTTCCACGATTTTAGACAGAGACTACCGCTGAAACAGACGTATCACGCTTTAATAGTATTGACTAGAAATTGGCTGCGCCAATTTCTAGCTCCTGCGGAGACCGGATAGTAGAAAAAAAAAAAATTGTAAGATTAATTTAATTTTTGTTCGTGCAGTTGACACCGAGATTAAAAAATTTTTTTTGCAGTGCAGTTGAGACGCCCCGACCTTGTAGTGGCAGGCATTTATCGGGCCTTCGGCCCTCACGGAAAGGGCCTGCGGCCCTTTTTTCCCAGTTCAGTGGAAAATTACCTGGTAAGAGGTGCTTAAACGCTTAGTTGTAATTTTTAGAGTCCGGCCAGCGCTTTTCCGGCCCTCTAAAAGTGAAATTCGGAAAAAAAAAGTAATTTGTAATTTAATTAATTTATTTAAGTCGTGGTGCAAATGTTCGGTGTTTCAAGAAATCATTTAATTTAATAAATTTTTCGTGGTGCAAATGTTTAAAATCCATTTATGCGAATTTTATCAAATCCAAACAAAGGAATAACAATGGAATTCTCTATCCCACGATGGTCGAGAACATTCTTGTTACATCACGTCGGTAGCCGACTGGAAGGCAAATAATTTCTCAACTTTAAACGTTCATAACTTTTTTATTTATGAAAATTAAGGAACGAAAATGTCGCGGCGCACTGTAGAATTATATATACTTTCGATCACATATAATTTCGACCACGAAAAGTGCCCACGAAAAAAGCCTTTAGAGCCCCCAATTTCCACGATTTTAGACAGAGACTACCGCTGAAACAGACGTATCACGCTTTAATAGTATTGACTAGAAATTGGCTGCGCCAATTTCTAGCTCCTGCGGAGACCGGATAGTAGAAAAAAAAAATTATAAGATTGTAAGATTAATTTAATTTTTGTTCGTGCAGTTGACACCGAGATTAAAAATTTATTTTTTTCGCAGTGCAGTTGGGACGCCCCGACCTTGTAGTGGCAGGCATTTATCGGGCCTTCGGCCCTCACGGAAAGGGCCTGCGGCCCTTTTTTCCCAGTTCAGTGGAAAATTACCTGGTAAGAGGTTCTTAAACGCTTAGTTGTAATTTTTAGAGTCCGGCCAGCGCTTTTCCGGCCCTCTAAAAGTGAAATTCGGAAAAAAAAAAGTAATTTGTAATTTAATTAATTTATTTAAGTCGTGGTGCAAATGTTCGGTGTTTCAAGAAATCATTTAATTTAATAAATTTTTCGTGGTGCAAATGTTTAAAATCCATTTATGCAAATTTTATCATCCAAACAAAGGAATAACAATGGAATTCTCTATCCCACGATGGCTCGAGAACTTCCTGTCTACATCACGTCGGTGGCCGACTGGAAGGCAAATAATTTCTCAACTTTAAACGTTCATAACTTTTTTATTTATGAAAATTAAGGAACGAAAATGTCGCGGCGCACTGTAGAATTATATATACTTTCGATCACATATAATTTCGACCACGAAAAGTGCCCACGAAAAAAGCCTTTAGAGCCCTATTTAAGTATAAGATCAGCCACCCTATACTTAAAAATTAAAGGAGTGTTATGTATTCTAAAAGTAAAGGAGCCACTTGCAAGTGCATTTCATTTAAATGGCCAGGTGGTCGAAGGTCCAGATATATTGCAATAATTTTTAGTTTAATGGATATTTCACCATAATAGCTGAAATATCCAACTATCGATCAACGAGATCTGTAATGTATTTTATATTACTCTATAAAATATTAACCCTGTTGGTGCCTCATCCTTTAATCAGTTGTGTGACACTGGCTCAAGTCCTTTTACAGATTGTGAGCTTCCAATTAAGAATTTTTGTATATTTACAGCAATTCTAGTTGTATTGTGAATGTTCTTACATTTTAATCTAACAAGCACCAGGACTTGTGTTGCTTTTAATGGTATTATTGCGTAGATTTTTAAGAATTTAAATATTTGTAAAATTTGGTGTTTTGTTTGTACATGGTAGCACCAAATAATTTATTAGTGTAATTAAAATAATGTGTGTAAATAATGAATAAAAATATGTCAATATATAAATTGTCCGAAATTAAAATTATTTAAACTACCTATAAAGGACTTTATACAGGAGAAAAAGTAGATCATGCATTTAGATATTTAACAATTCCATTTTTTTTTAATGACCTGCCTTTATGAGGTTATATTACCATTTTTGGCACAGACTAAAGATAACCTATGTGCGAATAAAAATTAATTTATCATCTATTAATAATCCTCCATTTCAGTGTTGTTTTTCTTTTTGTAAACACCTCAATAACTTTATTATTTTTTATCATATCCAGAAAACGTTTTCACATATTTAAGGGCCCTTTTTTATTCATTTAACATCGATCTACTTCTGCTACCAGGGTCAATCACCGACGCCAGGGAGATGAGTTACCCCCAACCTGGAAATTTTACTGAACCTCTTCCCTCTCGAAGACAAGGTATTTTTTTACTTGCCTAACATCTAACAGACAACCCGCTAAACATTTTGTGTTGTAATTTGGTCACGCCAACGTTGTGACTAAATTACAACTCGAAATGTTTAGCAGAAACGGGGTCGACCGTTTACATTCCCTCCGAAGGATGGTAATCATCTACACAAGTCTCTTCTAAGCTGGCACGTTTTTAAGTTATGCAACGGTTCGGTGCAAATTATGCCGGGTCCACTATCTATGGGGCCCACCCTCCATAGCGAAGTGACCTAGACCTTAGCCCATAGTCATTAAATAATACAGCAAACAATACAAAATTTAGCAAAAAATTATTTTTCTGAATTAAAGAAAATTAAACAGACAAAAAAAATAAAGATTTTAAAATTTTTTTTATAAATAAACGTAGCCCATATATTTTTCAGAATATCTTCTAAATTCAAATTTTTCACAGTATCTCTTTCGATTAAAAGTATTGCCAAATCTGATGTTCTCACTTGAGTCATTCTGCTCCTTAAATGAGTGTCAATTCTTAATGACGCAAGTTTTTCTTTAGATCTCTTCATAAACAAGACAACAGTAGCACCATCCTCAGTTTTACTGTCTTGTGCTTTAGCGTGAACGTAGTTCAATGATGTCAGAAGACTAAAATTCAAAACTTTATTTTTGATTGTATTGAAAAGTAACGTTTTTTTTGTTCTAAATATTTGAATGATAAGATCATCTTTTTATGATAGGCATTACTTTTTTGTTGTGATTGCAAATGTTTAGTATCCAAAAAGTACTTTTCGCCTGAAAATGCAGTCGTGTACATTTTCAGGCCGAAAAGTACTTTTTGGATGCTAAATGTATGCGACTGCATCTTCAGGCCGAAAGGTACTTTTTGGATGCTAAACAGTGACGTAAAGTCAATTACGATCAGATTTTTCAATAAACATAATAAATAAATATTATTTCCTTTTTTTACAATTGAATAAAAAATAGTGTATCCCACTAACGAAAATGCATTTTCATCCTTGCATCATAAATAACTATTTGTATACCCTCTTGTAGAGCTCAGTTATTCAAAAAATTTAGTAGGCTTTTTTGGTACAATAATATCGTGTTTAAAAAATTATTACAAAAGAAACAAAACAAAGTTGAGGACATATTAGACATGGTTCCTTTATCAATATAAAATTTTACAATTTCTATGGTTAACCATTCGTCAATCTGCTGCAGTTGCCATTTTTTAAGAGGTGCACATGGGGAGCGAGGTGTGGGAGGTGCCGTTGCGCCGCAGTCGAAAAGTTCAAGGTCATTGTGATTCTTGAGTATCCCAAAATTTGTACAAATATAATACTATAAAACATTAAAAATGATCATGGGCAGGATGGAAAATTCTCCTTTTTCTTTTAGTGTAGAATCTTCTTAGTGTTGTGAGTAAGGAAACGTTTCATTGAAATGAAACGAAACGAAACGGAAATTTCGAAACGTTTCATGGGCAAAATTTCAGTAGGAAACATTGAAACATTTCCGAAATTTTTAGTTTACTAAAATTTCTTAATTTTCCAAAATTTCTGAAAATTTCATAAATTTCGTGGGGATTTCATAACATTTCATGAAAATTTCATACAATTCTCGTGAAAAAAAATAATTATGACCTTTATAACTTAGTTCCTGCAATTAAAGAAAAATTATGTTTTGATAATGTTAAGTAGTTGAGCTAGGAAAAAAATTCACAAATGGAGGTTACAGTTGTTTGAGTATGACAATAATTTTAGGTTAGATTAACAGTTTTATACTTTAAAAAGTGGCGCCAATTCCGAAAATTTCCGAGTTTCGGAAATTTTCCGAAATTTTGGAAACATTCCTGAACTTACGAATTTTATATTTTCAGTTTCCAATAAATTTCAATTTTTTTCCGAAATTTTCGTAAAATTTCCTTAAGTTTTTAAATTTCGGAAATTTTACAACACTAAATCTTTAGTTACTAGAAAACGAAAAATTTGAAATATATGAGAATAAATCTTTATTCTGAAATTTTTCTTTTATACCTATGTATATGAACTGTAAATTAAATACCACATAAAAAACGGTTTAAATAAAAAAAAATACTTACATCATGACATGATTTTTTTATTTAGTATTGTACATTGGAGTTAGAGGATTAGATATCCATATGCTTTGTTTATTCTCACAGAATTTTATTGAGAAAATTTTTTTCCCTGCTACCCATCTCTAGTCAAAATATATATATTCTTTTTGTTATAAAAGAAACCAGATGATATACAAATTGCATATAATTTTATTATTTACACATAGTTTACAAAACAGTTTATGTACTATCGTATGCAAAATAAAATCAGTAATGTCAAGACAATATTAGATCTTCTGGTAATTTTCTGATGAAAAAAAAAGGGCAGATTTCCTTTATTCCATGCGATCAAAAACTGTTTTTAACAGTTGACATTATTTTGCACTTGATGCACATTATATCAAACTGAAAATTTACATTAATTATATTTATATAATAGCTTAGGTTTCCATTATTTCATAGTTTTTACCATATCAAAAGTTATATACACAACTTTAAGGCAAACTGAATAAATAAATAAATAGTAAAGAACTATTATCTTTTTTTTCTTAAATTATAAGTAAAATGACAGACTAGTAATAAAAAAACAAAAAATTTACAAATTATGTACAACTGAAGGAGAAAGACAATAATTAATTATTATATCTGCATTCAGTCATTTGTTATTTTATAAGAGCATAAAAGTATTTGCATTAGCAGAAATGAACGGTAAATATCAACAACTCTAAATACATATTTATTAGTTCGTTGCCATATTTTAGAATATTGGACATGAATCAACCTATATGAAATAATTAATTTTAATAGACAATATTTAACAAATTAATAAGAGGTTTTAAAAAACATGTCTTTAAATGAGCGTAAATATCAGGAACCTCAAAAAGATAATAAGAGAAATATATTATACCAGGTACAAAATTATTAGAATTGTAAAACAAAGAAAACATAACACTTAACAAAACCTACATTAATAATATACAATGCAATATGTTAAAATTGCCATTAATGGTTTTAACTTTAACATATTATTTAATGCATTTAAACTTAAGGTTTCCAAACTAAGATTTATATCCACTATCTATACAATTAGAACAATTTAATTTCAATGTTCATTAGTCTTATCAGCGTTTATATTTACTTTTATAAAAAAATGTGTTATAGCCGTATTACACGAAACATTAAAATCGAACATTTCAAGACATTTGGGAGCAGATGAACAGTTACGGATCTACTTATGTAGAATTATGTTAGTTCTACTGATCTGTTTCTAATTACTGTAATTAATATTTAACATAATTTTTTTTATTCAATTTAAATATTTAAATTATTATTAATGGATAAACAAAAACAAATTTGCAAATATGGATGGGCATAAGCAAGAATATTAAAAATATGTAGCTCCCAACATCATATTTTTTTACTTATTTTAACAGGTCTAATATTCTTCCCCAGAAGCCAGGACCCCCAGCTGCCTCCTATATCTGCCTTTCGTATGGGCACATGCATACTATGTATTCGGGAAGTATTTACTCTTTAATGTCATTCCTACAATTTTATCTTAAAAACTTTTTAATTGATAATACAAAAATAGAAATTTTTTGCAAAATTTCATGATTTGATGTGCATAAATCTGCTTTGCTAAAAATATCAAATGTGATTGTAGCCGTTTCCCTGTAAACAGTGCGCATGCGTGTGTATGTATACAGGGTAGGTCTGATTTTAATTGGGAAACTTAAAGAATCGATAGAACACGTCAAAATAATATGGATTTGTCATGTAAACATAACTAAAATGCTTAGTTATCGAGATGTTTTAATTTATTTTCAGTTTTTCCTTATTTTTCCGGAAATAATTAATACTGTTATAAAATTAGAAAGGGGACGTTGCGTACATCAGTACAATTCTCACTATAGTTTTCATCTCTTCATTCCAACCAGAGGGGGGTGTCGAGAAGATATTTTTCCCAAGAAAATGGGATGCCACTGACCTAAGCTATTTTTTCATTCATTTTCAACCTTTACTGGCATTAATGCACAAAAAACTGTTTTTATAATTTTTTGATAGAATGCAATTTCTTTGAGTTACTCATTTCAAAGCTGAGAATCGTTTAAAAAAATTACTTGGTTTTACATTTTTCATTAATATAATTTCGAATGGAGAGACGAAAACTATGGTTCGAGGTGAAAGCAACTTGCATTTTTAGCTATAAGTTTATGACATTTTGGAGTATTCTATTGATTCTTCATGTTACCCGATTAAAACCTGACCCACCCTGTATATGATAAACAAAAAGTTTTAGTACATACACTGAAAATCTTAACGAGAAACCTGGTAGTAACAATAACTAATTGCATAGTTCGTAGACTTAAACAGTATTAAGAAATGTTTCCTATGCAACTTTTACAACACCATAAACAGGGTTCCCACTGAAAGCAGAGAATTCCATGATTTACCATGAGATATTTGATAAAATTCTATGACTGCTTTAAAAGATATATTTTTTTTATATATTCACTGAACAATTAGTTGTGGCATTCTCTCAAAATTTACTTTTTCTTTCTTTGGGCTTACTACCACATGAATAATTCTTGGTTATCTGAAAAATACAGTTAGTTACCCAGTATGCTACAAATATGTGTCGTTTCATGCTCGACATATTCTATAAAAAGAAAAAGACATGTTTGAAAAAGGACACATATTCGTTTCCAAAACGTTAGGGAAATATATTAATTTTTTGTCTCATATTGTCAAAAAACAGCTACTGACTGATCTTTTGACAAAGTCACAAGCGCAGAGGCTTATTTTTCCAGTAGCATATTGAGTAACTAACTGTATTTCTTAGATAACCAAGAATTATTCATGTGGTAGTAAGCCCTCAAGAAAGAAAAGAAAAATCTTTATTAAAAACAAAAAAAAAGAAAGATGAAAATAAATCAAGTGTGTTCTTGAATGAAGATAACAGATGTATCCCGGTTCAGATTCTGCTACTACAGTGCTCGTTTATGGAGATACTGTTACAGCTATGATTAAAATAAAAAAAAATCTTATTGTAGAAATAGGTAAATTCCACGACTTTTATGAAAAAATAAACAAATTCACTGATTTTCATTAAAACACACCCAAAATTCCTCGACTTTTCCTGATTTTCCATTTTATTTAGTAATACCCCTTGGTAGTTGTAAAATTAGTGGTAGGTATCTTCTCTTGGCAATAAAAAAAATTAGAATATGTGCATTCTATTGGTATAAATGAATTAAAGAAAATATTGTATTTAATAGTAATTATAAATAATTATTAGCATTTAGCTATTTTTATGAAAATTACTAATCAGTTTTGGTTAAAAACTGGCAAGACTAATCAATATAACATACAACACTGATTAACTAAATTACAAAAATCTTAAAGGGAAACCTAGTAGTGTAACTGTAACTATATTGTGGTTCTTAGGCTCACAAAATATGAATAAATAACTTTTATTATGTAACTTTTACATCAGTTTATACAATTATTTGGTAATACCCAATAGCAACAAAAATGTTTTAAGTTTTATGTATTTTATAATTTAGAAGTGATATAAAGAAAATGTATTCAACAGTAATTACAAATTAATTTTTAGCATAAAGTTGAGCTTTCCTTTTTCGATTGGCCAACATATCATAAAAAGGGTTATGACTAATACTTTGGGTAAGTCTTTGCATCCACTCTTTTCTTTCCTCATCACCACTAGCTGACATCCTGTAAACCGTGTGTTTACCTTCAACAACTTTACCTTCAGAGTCTGTTTTGCAGGCTTTAATAAAATCTGCACCCCCACTAGCATAAAGTTCAAAACAATGTTGTTTTTGTCTATCGGTGCACTCACGAATTGATATGTTTTCTAATGGAATTATTCCTCGTGGTTCCTTGTCTGTAGTATATTCAAAATAGTAAAGGCAATTATCATTGAGGATAAACCAACGACGTTTCCAACTTTTATAACGTCCACCCTGTTTCCATAGCCAACCCTCTTTATCAGGATTAAAGAAAGTATGCATTAAGTCATTACCATCATCCTCAGGAATTTTAAAAGGCTCAGCTTTTATACTGTCATATAAACTCTGAAAAAAATTAAAGTACATACATGTTAACGCCCTGGATTTTAGGATAAGAAGTTAAATTTCTGATGAATGAGAATAGTGACTAAACATTTAAAAATACAATATAAATATTATAATTCTTTGGAAACTTTCTGTAAATCCTATTATTTTTCACCATTAGGAATTTTTTATATAAAATAAATTTTAAACAAAGCATCGGTGGTTTCCTGCATTACAAACTAAAACAGAAGCTAGGATGTCACTAATTCACAGTGATTTCTTCATCAATAACCCTTCCTCGATGCAGTATCAACTTCATGCTTCTGCTATACTTAATTCAATACCTATATAACAAATGTGGTTTTGGCCTGTCACACTCACTTTTATTTGTGAAATTTTGTTCTACATTATAATCAGGTGGCTTTTTTTATGGGTAGGTTAAACCATTCTACATTTTACATAACCAAAGAATTCATCCATTTTTAAAGTTTCCAACTATTCATGGTTGTAACTGAATTATCAAATTATTTGATAATATTTCAACTTACCACTAGTAATTCCCTAGGTAAATCTTGACCCTGATTAATGCCTCTATTCATATTAATAAATTGTTCTATCGTAGGTTTCTCTTTGACACTAGGATTGTGTAAGCTGGTATTTAACATAATAATAGCAAAAGACAGGACATAACATGTATCTGAATTTTCAAAAATATTATTGTCTCCCTGGCAATCACAGTACCGTTTGGCAAAGCACTCCATCATTCTGTCAATTTTTTGTGCTTCTCCTGGCAAACGAAAACTCCATAAAAACTGCCTGTAAAAACATGTATAATAATATTAACGTACTTGTTCGATTTTTTACTGCCTAAAAGTCAATGCTACAGGACTATTATAATTTAGAAGGTTCAATTAATGGCATCATAAATTATAATAACAGCAAAATAGTGTACAAAAACATACTTTTAGATAAACACATAATAAGTATATTGGGTACATTTATGAGAATATAAGTACAATAATCTGACGCTAGTAGAAATTCTAGATTGGTCCATATTGAAGTAAATTATTTTAACCATCGTGTGCAAATAAGTTTATTTCACTACGAAAATGACTTAAAAATGGAACAACGTCGCCTTTTCTCAAATACTCTTGAATTCAAAGTAACGATAATGAGTTCAAACAAAAATGTTAACAGTTCAAAGTGATTGATATACTGCTAAAATCGATATGAGTTTTTAAATATTTTATTTTTCATTTTCACTGAAATATCATGATTTTGTGAGATACAAATTTTAAAACTGTAGAGATCTTGAGATTACGACTAGAAATCCGGTAGAGATAAATTCTAGACGACTTTTACATAGATATATTATATTGTACATTTAATGAAATATTCCCAAACAATATGAAATTAATATTCTTATTTACTATGCAATACATTTGTTTTCTTCATAAAAATGGAAACAAAAAATTAAAGGTTTTTATCAGGTAATTGGACAGCTTGTAGCTATAAAAGACAATTATTTACTGATCAGTGACTGATGGGAAAATGCTCGTTATTGTCAGATGTCCAATAGCAATGCATATAGGCGAATCGTGTGGCTTTCCTATTACGTTTATGCCCACTGCCCTACATTGAAAATGAATACACACTATATATAAGTAGCATTTATAAAACGTCTATGTGAATAACACGTAGATACCTGAAGAGTGCGAAATTAAAGACAGCGGAGGTTAACTTTTTTAAAATGTCTTATTCAATTTCTTTAGAGGATAAAGTGAACTTGTGGATTAGAGACTTTCCAGAGTTGCAATATAACGGCACACAATTATGTTGTGCAAGCTGTTTTCATGCAACGTCAAAGCAAACATTAAGAGACACATTTCCTCAGTCATAAAAATTATGTAGTAGTATTTACTGATAGTGACAGGCAAAGAAAAAGTTAGATAATCCACTATTTAGACAATTTTTGCAAATGTATTAGTGGGCAGTATAGAATGTGCCATCGAAAACAACACTAATAAAAAAATATTTATCACAGAGAAATTATAAACCAAAAAATTTATTCTGAACTGAATGACAAATACGTCTGGATTAGCGTGGATGAAACCATCAAGTATTTCAGTGAGTACATTAATTTTAATAATATACTTCTCTTGTAATCGCTGGTTAAAAATATTACATTCACCAATACTTTCGGCCCTCTTCGTATTAACTTTGGATATTTTCGAATTTGCCAAAATAACCGCAAAGTAAGATATGGTGTCATATATGAATGAACATTTTGAACTCATGAACTCATCACCTAGCGTCACCCTGGAATAGGCTCACTGAGTGAAATACTGTTTTTCCTATTTTTTTTCAATTTTTATAAACTGTTTAGTATATAAACTGCCTCAAAAAAAATTTCAAGTCGATTGAATGAAAATTCAGGGAGATATTTGTATTTGATTAATAGAATGCATTATTCGGGGGATCACTCTAAAGTGACGTCGTCAAATTCTATTACTTAAATTCGCCAGCAACAAATACACGGGATTCACTGGAATAGCATATGGCCAACACATTCAAGGCGACCACGATATTTGTACGTAGTTTCCTAAGCATATTACGGTATTCTGTCATTAACAATGTGTGATATTTAATTATATAAAAACAGATTCTTCTAATTTGCCAGAAGTGGTGTTTGCCTTTGTATTTTTAAAAACACTGTTCGAGAAATAGCACTAGCAGCCACCATTTTCGGTTTTCCTGACAATCAAAAAAGATATGTGTATACTAGGTCTTAATTTAATTACCACTTTTTCATTAACTTGAAAACATGTAATTTTCCATGTCTGCTTCAATCAAGCTAAAAATAATTTAAAATTATCTCTTACATTAAAATGATCCTCACAACTGTCACAATATTTAGCCGTTTTGTGACTACACATAGCTTTTTGCTACGATATCCTTGCTATTTTGTTCTTAGATAAAATAGTAATAAATATTTTGTAGAAATAGCTTAGAAATAATAAATAATAAATTAGATGAGATAAGGTCGGCAGAAAGGAGAAAATCAAGTTTTAATTAGTCGACATTTCAAAAATATGGCACATCCTCAGGACTATTTATATTAGGCTTTTCTCGTGAAAGATATATATTTTCTAAAAACGTACAACCATTGACTAGAATGAAACTTTAGAGCCGGCACTTATAAAACAAATATAGATACAGATATAGATATAAACATGCTACATAAAAATTCATCTGGCGTATTTATTTATATACCTGTAACATACGCAACCAGTGAAACCAGGATAGAGACAGAGAGTTGTGCTACTGTGTAAATAAAGGACTTTCCGTCTGGACGGAACTCTGTAACAGTGTAAAGTTCAATTTATAAACTATGCCACAGCAGCAGTTGCATCGGTCGCCGCACCTGTAGCAATTTTGTAACATATTCCATGCTACTTTTTAAATTTTATCAGTAATTTATTTATGTGAAGAAAAATAAATTTAAACTTGTTTTGGAGACTGTAAGATTTATACCTAGTTAGATACCCAATTTATCATATAGATGTATATCTGGTTGCAGAGAAAACTTACAATTTTGGTGAAAGTGTGGTTAGATTAATTTGACGTTCTCTTCTTCCTCTTTTGGTTTAACATGAGCGCGCGAGCCTCGCAACCTACATTCTAAATATTTGGGGCTTGAATATGAATGTTTTTTTAAGAGGCTAATTTAAAAAAAAGGAAGCCATTGCGTTCTTTCGCGGCGTGAAACTCGGCCAGAGCATATGCATTCGCATCTGCTAATGTTAAATTGGTTAAATTTTTTTGTACAATATTCTACGGGGTATTTTCTTACATCCGTAGGGTTGCAAGTTTCCCTCGTAAGAAGCTGATGTTTTAAAATCCCCCTTCCCGTTAATGGAATTATCCATAACATGGAAATTGTAGCTGTAATGGCGTCTTTTGATTTTTGCTGCTTTATGTTGCTGCAGATGAGGATGTGCTTCCTCGCTCACGTCGTTGTTGTATGATCCAGGACCCAGACTGATATCAATTAACAACTTTACCTAATTTTCCAGCCGTTGTTGCTAAGTAGGACTTTTTTCTTCACCGAGCCATTTAAATGGTAATAAACTCACCAACACTTAGTATGTCAGTCACCAGGTATACTATTACATAAATGGTATTTGACCAAATTGAATCTCAAAATTTTTATTACAACAATTTCTCAACTCAAATATTTTTTTTCTATTGTAAAAATTGGTACCACTTTATTCATTATTTTTTTACTTGTGATCTGACACTTTGCTATTATACCATTATTTATTCGAACTTGGGTTAATTATACCTGTTTAACTTATTAGATATAAATTAATATAATAGCAGATACAATATATTTTCTCTGGGGTTAGGTGATTCATTTTATTCATTATACTATTTTTTTACTTGTGATCCTGATATTTGCTACTATAGTAAGGTCAGTTAATCGAATTTGGATTATTTATAATTGTTTAACTTACTTAATATTATTTAATATTAACTTTTGATATTTTCACTGGGGTTGGATGAATTTTGGGTAATCCTAAATTAAAAAAAAAAAAAATTGTAAGTACTTTTACTTCCATTCTGTACCTGATAAAATAACTCAGTACTTGTCAACCATACACACATTTATTGGATTTGGTACCCAATTAAAGTTGTTAACTTATTAACATGTGGTGTTTAATTTTCTCCTATTTTTAACATTTTAGCAGATATATTTGATAAATTGATAATTGTACCTATTGTTTTCAGAAACTTTTACAACACTTAAAAAATCTTTATCAAGCTACGGTGGCGCCCTGAACAAGATTTATTTTAGATTTATTTTGGCCATAATCAATTTTAAATTAAAGACTTTTCCAAATTATAAACAGAATGTTTTGTAATTAAAAATAATAATAATAAAAAAAATGGCTAATCAAATTTATTTCAACTCTCAACCCTGCTCTCCCATAACCAAGAGCTGCTTTCCGCACTTGTGTGGTACCTTTCTGGTTACAAATTTTAAATTTTCAAATAGGTGCCACAATTTGAAGAATAGGAAATCACTGTTCCTATTTATAAACTCTGCAATCGCAGCAGTTGCCATTCCTGTTCCGATGGGAGATGCTTTTTTATCTCGGGCGGCAACTGCTGCGGATTTAGCGGCGGACAGCCAATGAAATTTTACAATTTTAATACCGATAATGTAGATTTCATATATAATTTTAAACAAATCTACCGTTAGTTTATAGTTCCGTTTCAGAGTTATTTGTCGAACGCCATTTTATTTTCTTCGTTTTTAATTTATTTCCTAATCGGTATTCCTAAATTATGTTTTGCTCACAAAACTAAATTGACTTTTAGTTAGCTAAAGAGTATCCAGGCGCAAGCACATATCATACCACAATGACAACAGCAGTTTATAAACTGCAAATTGTTCTGAACTGATGCGGCTACAGGTGCGGCAAACTTAACTGCAACTGCAACTGCTGCGGCATAGTTTATAAATTGAACTTAACACCGTAACATCGTAACATCGCAGTGTCCCATCAGTTGTCGGTCTTTCGGCGTCGCATCAAAGAAATGATACGCACTCACGTTGCACCACTTGTTTGCATGTCTGGACTATGGACAGGAACGCGTTTAGTCAGTTTTAATCAGATATCAGTATGGAGTGGACACCCACTATACACTACTTGTATATAATTGCGTCTGTCACCAACACCTTTGCCTACGTTTTTTCTTTTTTACTAAATAGTGTATAACTAGATTGGCTGCCAGTAGTAATATCTAAGTTGCGTGGAACAATTACACGCGGTAATGTTTTGATTACCTCGAACCTTATCATACTGTATCTTTTGACGCGCAACAGAAAATTATTACGTGAGGTTATATGTTACGTGTTTACACACACCTTAATATTCCATTTTTCTCTAGTGTTACGTTATAATCATGTAAAATTTCGTTTCTCGTTATATTATTGTCTAGCGTTTCGTCTTTAATGTGAGTTAAACATTCATATATACATGAAACAAGGACAAATATAAATAATGAATTTCTAATAAAAATTACCTTAATGCTTGTACCAAAATCAAATCAGTAAAATCATGTAACTCAACAAATGCCTGAAGAACTTGTTCATTAAAATCATTCCTTTCTCCTAAGTAATCTCCAATAGCGGTTTTATTAAGGCCTTCACCTTTATGAAGAAATTGAGCAACACTTTCTGGAGTATCTTGTAATAATCCTTTTTTCTATTAAATATTCTATTCCTTTCTTAGGGTCCATGTTGAATTTTTTTCTTCCAATCGACATCATTTTGGTCTTGTTGCTGTTTTTACCGTCCTCTCCAGTGTCGAGAGACTCCATCTCAGATACAACCTCACAGAGATCATCTTTCAATTGCTACAAGAAATAGAAGATTCAAGAAAAAAATACAAAATAAATTAGGAGTTTTCGGAAAATATTAAATTAATATCATTAATAATAATCAAAGGCCTTGAGTAAATAGTAGATTCCAGGTCCGTACATATCATAATGTACATAAGTAACATGGTGAAAAATAGACGTTTTTGCATAAGCATAATTTTAACTCTTTCACTACGGCGCTCGATTTCGCTATATGGATCGTCAGAACGGCTGCGGTAACTGCTTGTGGTAATATCTGCTTCCAGCAGTTAACCTCTAAAATGGTGCTTGTTATTTTTCGTTCTAAGAAAAATATGGAACGTCAACTTGGAGGACGATAAAGGACGTGTTTTATTCTATGTAACCGACAACACAGCTTCCTATATGAAGGCATCTGCAGTGCGTTTAAAAAACATTTACAAGTATGTAAATTTATTACATATAACATGTTTAGCACACGGACTCCATCGCATTGTAGAAACAGTTGGAAACTGCTATCCCACAATAGACAGATTAATAGCCCGCGTGAAGAAGACCTTTTCAAAAGTGCCGTCTTGAAGAAAATTATTTGAAGACGAACTGCCGAATACGCCATAACCACCACAGCATGTTGTGACGCGTTGGGGCACGTGGTTAGAGGCGGCAAGCTATTATTTCTGTTGATGTAAAGAGCAGAGGTGTTAATTAGATATTAAAGTTCCTGTGGCCAGCCAACAAAAGTAATCTATTCGATCTTTTAAAGATTTATTTTTTAACTTTTTTGTTTTTCATACAACAGGACTAAGACTTTTGCACAGGATAGTAGACTGCCAAACTCGACGCGGGGTGTGTGGGGGTATTTTTCATTTATTTTTTCAATATCTACATCCCCTCACGAATTATAAGGACTTTTTGGTTTTATCAGTTTATACTTCTTATATTTAACATCTATTCGATCTTTTAAAGAATTTTTTTGTTAACTTTTTTTGTTTTTCGTCCAAAGGGACTGAGACTTTTGCACCAGATAGTAGGCTGTCAAAGTCGACAGGGGGCTTATGGGATGGTTTTCCATTTACTTTTTCGACATCTACATCCCTTCACAAATTATAAGGACTTTTCGGTTTTGTCAGTTTATTCTTCACATCTATTCCATCTTTTAAAGAATTTTTTCCATTTTTTTTTCTGTTTTTCGTCCAAGAGGACTGAGACTTTTGCATACGATAGTAGGTTGCCAAAGTCGACAGGACATATGTGGGGGTCTTTTTTCATTTATTTTTTCGATTTCTACATCCCTTCAGCAATTATAAGGACTTCTTGATTTTGTCACTTTATACTTCTATCCGATCTTTTAAGGATTTTTTTTTCAAAACTTGTTTGTTTTTCGTTCAAAAGGACTGAGACTTTTTCACAGGATTGTGTGTTTAGTGAAATATTTATTGCTCCTGGTAGTTTGGACACTACAAAATAGACAATTAAAAGGTAATATATCATTTACCATATTTTTATATTTGTACGTCAGCGCAGTGTCCTGGATCAGCCTCTGGTTTTTACGTCATCTACTATTTACTCGCGGACTTTAATAATAATATATTATTAATTATTAGTTAACACAAAATAATGAAATATAATAACATGTTAATAAATTTTGTAAATAATTACGGTATTTTGAATACGACGCGACGGTTCTGAAAAAAAATATATACATATTTTAAATATTATATCTAATAAACATAAATAAATAAATGTGATACACATGCTGTCTATTTTAACTGGGCGACTCAAAATATCGTGCTTAATATTGATTTTAGAAACAAAAAGTATAGAAAAAATATTAGCATTTATTACGTGATGGAGAAAAAAAGTTGCAGTCTATGGTATCCTTTGTAAATTAAAAGAAAAAACAGACAATTCGAAGAATTCAAAGGCTCACTAACTTCTTTATTATTATAACTGAAATACATTTTTTTTAATGAAAGTTGGTGGCAAAGAAAAGTAGTTTAAAAATACGTTTCTATAATTATTCTAGACGAAACAGTTTTCAAGGTATATAGGGTCCCAGCTAAGATTTCACTCGCGATTTTCACGACAAATTCGTATTTCAAAAACTAATGTGATGTAGTTTTTCCGAGAAATCAGAAGCCGTCAACAAAAAAACAATTGAACATCAAACGACAAAGTTATGGCAGGTAAACAGATTTCTTCAAAAAAAATCAAAATGACACATTAGTATATTTTTTGTTATAGGATATTACTGGAATAGATTCCATATATATCAGTTTTTTTCATATCACTTTCGGTTTGTCCGGAAATGAATTTTTTTTCTAAACATTTTGAATCTCCCAATTATCTTGGTTGCATTCAACAGAAGATTCACATATCTATTAAAAAGGCATAAACCACTTTTGTGATATCTCTAACCGTTTTCAAATTATTAACAGCTCTTTGATTTTATCCTATCCTCATACCTACCAAATTTATGTGACATCGCACTTAGCTGTAGCCAAGGCGCCTTGTGTTAGAAAAATACCATTATGAGAGCCAAATCATAGCAGGCAGGTATCAAACTACTGAGAAATCTATGTACATCTAACTCGAGGCGCCTTGCTTGATCACAGCTATCTGTGATGTCACTTAAATTACCTGCTGTATGGTAAGCATGAGGATAAAATCAAATAGTTATTAATATTTCGAAAACAGTTAGGGATATCACAAAAGTTGTTAATGCATTTTTGATAGATAATTTAGAGCACTGTTGAATGCAACTAAAATATATTGGGAGAATCAAAATTTTTAGAAGAAAAATTCATTTACGGTCAAACCAGAAGTGATATGAAAAAAACTGAATACGAAATTTGTTCAAGTAATACCCTATAACAAAAAATATAATAATCCGCCATTTCGGCCGTAACTTTTTTATTTGATGTTCAATTGTTTCTTTTTTAGCTGCATTGGATTCCTCGAAAAAAAAAGTACATGACATTAGTTTTAGAACTACGAATTTGTCTTGAAAATTACTGAGAAAGTCGCGAGTAACATCTTAGCTATATGTGTACTCTACATGCTAAACTCGGTTTTTCAAAAATTGAAAACCATTGGGTGTTATGTTATTCAAAATAAGAATGCATTGTTTACAAGACTATTTAGCCAATAAAATGTTAGTATTTTGCATGGTAAAGTAGGTGTTAAAATCTAACTCACAAGGGAGGGCACGAACTTGGGAATTTATTTTGGGATGAGACTTCGTGTAATAATTGTACTTCTTTAGGGTGTTCACCCCTTGGAATGGCAACGCGCAACGCTCAATCGATTCGGAGAAAATGACGTTTAAAAATTCAAACTCAGCTTATATACTAGTGAGGTTTTTCGAGTGCTCGCGGCGAAATAGCCTAGCCGATAACGTGTCTGCGTACCGCTTGGGCGCTCGGGGTTCGAATCCCGTGCACGACTTACTTTTTTTTAACTATTTATTTAATTGTTTTTACAATTAAATACATTTATTATTTAATATTATCGATTATTTAAATAACAATAATGTTATTTTGCTAACGAAAAATACTTTAAATTTTAAATCATAATTTAATTATAGTAATAATTTAAATTACTACCAAATAAATACACTATAATTTAATAAACTATTATTTAAAATATTTTAAGTAATAGGATAATTACTATAATTAAATTTAAAAATTTAAAGAGTCTTTTTCGTTAGCAAAATAACATTATAATAAATTTATTTAATTGTAAAAACAATTAAACAAATAATTAAAAAAAAAGTAAGTCGTGCACGGGATTCGAACCCCGAGCGCCCAAGCAGTACGCAGACTCGTTATCGGCTAGGCTATTTCGCCGCGGGCACTCGAAAAACCTCACTAGTATATAAGCTGAGTTTGAATTTTTAAACGTCATTTTCTCCGAATCGATTGAGCGTTGCGCGTTGCCATTCCAAGGGGCGAACACCCTAAAGAAGTACAATTATTACACAAAGTCTCATCCCAAAATAAATTCCCAAGGTCGCGCCTTCCCCTTGTCAGATGCAAAGCTCGGTATTTGTTTGCTTCGTTCAGATGCATAATTGGGTTTTTGCTATTAACCAATCATGGTGCAGTTTTATGTACCACGTGGGCCAGCACATGCTTGCTGCCAGAACTGCTGTCAGTGTTTACTGAATTTAGAATCAACAAGGCGTTGATAAATTTGAATGTGTTTTTAATAAACAAAATGTTTTTAAATAACTAGTAAATAATTTTTTCTATTACAGCTCTTGAAATTTTACACCTAAATTACGTGGTTTATAATTATTAAATATGATTTGAACGAAACAACTACTCAGCGGGCAAATACCCCGACCTGCATTGGATTATACCTTCAAATCATGATAGATCGGTAGCCAATATCATTTGTCAATTCCTAACCAGACATAGACCGGTTTCGCACTTATTAGTTCTCCTCAGTATGCCATAGGTTACGGAACAGATAAATGATAGTGGATAGTGGTTTATAATATTAAATGTAGCTATTTTCCAAGTGTATTACAAAGGACCAAAATTGTGCTGCAACATATTGCAACACACTTTTGGACAGATCGTGGCACCTTTCTTTTTAATAATCAAACACTAATTAAAGTTGTTTTACTGTTTTATTGGTATTTGCACATTTTATTTGCAAAAGTTGGTCTTTGCATAAGGTAGATGCAAAACTAGGGTTTTGATCCTTTAACTGTAATTATTTCTTAAATATTTTTAGCAAAAATCAGTCTTCTAATCGTTATTGTCTACATTGTTATTTTTAACACAATATAAGTGGCTTATTAACTAAATCTGAAAAGATATTATACACCTAATTTAAGTGTCAATTTATAAATTATGGTGTTAAAAATGTACACTAATATAAGTGGAAAATAAGGTAGGGACTCTTGGGTGGGCTCCAAATCAATATTACACGTTTTATTTTTTTTCAAATAAATTCGATTACATGTTAACATGTCAGAGGCAGTCGGTGAATTATAGGTTATACCATATCTAACAATTGGAGCACGGAATCCGTGCCATATTTTAAAGTATAAGTACCAAGACTAAATGAAGAAGTTTTGCAAAAAAAATTACGATTGAAGTTTGCGAAAAAAAATTGCAAAAAATGGCTTGCCGATCCAGATTATCTTGTAGACAGTTTGTAAAATATTAGCAAAACTTTTTTTCCATGATTAAGTGGCAAACTTATCTACAGATTTCAAATTTCGTTAAAAAAAAGTTTTTTTTTGTAAAGTTATGATATTTTGAAATTCGCAAAATTAATAATCCATCTAAAACAAATTTTCGAAACGTCATAAATTTACACAAAAACGTAATTTTTTAACGAAATTTGAAATCTGTCATTTTTAGATTTGGCAAATTCTATAATTTACCAGCCGCCGTTGTAATATGTAATATTTATTGTGTCAAATTACCTTTCCTAATATAGTAATATTACAAAAACAAAGATAACACTGAGCACTGTAGAATATACATGCTGGCGAGTATCAAAATGATTTAATATTTCTTACTGGGTAGCCAATCATGTACTAACACCCTTCCGTGAAAGTAAATAACTCTACGCAGTCGTATATATTAAATATTATTTTTATATACCTTCTTTTCATAATAATTTTGTTATTCTGTGGGCAGAAGTATAAAGAGTTTATTCCTTAATTATCCTTCAGGAC
The DNA here is from genome assembly GCA_029963845.1 of Rhamnusium bicolor. Taxonomy (NCBI): domain Eukaryota; kingdom Metazoa; phylum Arthropoda; class Insecta; order Coleoptera; family Cerambycidae; genus Rhamnusium; species Rhamnusium bicolor. Next base: position 147,469 of record JANEYF010003354.1, on the reverse strand, counting down.
GCGCACTTTAAAATATAAAACAGAAAAGGTTAGAAGGGAAATAATTTAAAAATATGACAGATAAAAAGAAAAATTGGTCTGCAATTTTTTGGATTCGAAAAGAGGTCCCCCGATCCCATAAGAGGAATAAAACCTCAAATGTATTTTAGAAATGATTTTGGAAAGAAAAATTTTCAGATAGAAATGAGTTAGATGAACAGCGTTCAAGTAAAAGAAAAACCAGGAAAGGTCAAAAAGTCAGTTTCGTAAGAAACAGAGTGAGCAACGACACCAAAAAAGTTAGTATCAAGGCCGAACACGACCTTCAAGCAAAATAACATGGAGGCTGCAGCGATGTTCGTATAAAACGCCCCATACACACACGAATATGTTGGGCGAGCACCTAGTTGGGCCAACATATTTGAATGTGTGTGGGTTGCACGAGCCCAGTTGGCGGTTGGAATGCTCCGCTCGGAGCTCAGCTCGACGGTCCCTACCAACACGAACCCAGCGGCCAACATGTTAGTACATGTGTGGTAAATAGCAAGTCGTTGAGTGATATACTACGTCGTATAAATAATAAATTGATAAATTTTTGTGATGTCGTTCACGGATAATAAAAAGTTTTGGGCGGAATTCATTACTTTATACAGAGATAACAGGGCCCTTTGGGACGTGAGAAGTAAAGAGTATAGTAATAAATATATAAAAGGGGAAAGTTATGGTAAACTTGTGGAAAAAGCCAAAGAAATTAATCCTGATGCGGATGAAAAATTTGTAAAAGCTTCTCGCTTTCTCATTTTTATTGCAGGTTCATCTAAACATATAAAACCACCCACAATTGTCATCGTTATTTCAAGATCCATTTTGTAATGATGCAGCGTGAGACTAGCGGTAAACTGAAGTTGGCATGTTCGGTTAGGACATGTATGGGAATCGATGAGCATGCTCGGTTCGGGGTTGGGCTCGTGTCAAGCCGAGCATGTTCGAGTGTGTATGGGGGGTTTAAAGGAAGAGAAGTTTGTTCTTCTGGGTCGACCTAGATAGGTCAAAACCATGATACTACAACAGCACATGTAGTATCATGTATCATGGGTCAAAACCGCGATTAGTGAGTCACGCAGACATCACCACGACTAGTTAGTCTGAGTTCGTCGAACCGAGAGGAAAGTCTAAGTATAAATAGACAGCGTTGTTAGTATAAGCAGAGACTATATAGTCTCTGGTATAAGTTTAGTTTCAATCATCTCCCAATGATATCAACTTTGTAGGCAAAACACACATCAGTATAGTATTGAGTGTTTTGATGTTTGTGTTTGGATGCTTGTGGAACTACTTCAGTATCGTAAGATTTCAAGCCACTTCAGAGTATAAAACTGGAATTGGAATTGTGTTAATATTAAGGAGGAAAACAGTTGATAATAATTACATAATAATAATCACATTTAGTCATCTATTATACCTCCATGAAATATAGGGTGTTTCAATAAGAGTGCAATATTTCAAGGTTCAATAAAACATGGTTTTCTGTAGCAAAGTATTGAAATATTTATTGAGTTATAATGTAGACATTTGGGAATTATGTATGGAATAACACATCTTGTAAATGGCCGCCACGGCTTTACTTTTCGCGAAATTTTGAATAATGGTGTTGCATAGATGTGGCGGTATTACTTTGATATATCGTTTAATTCGGCCTTCAATGCTTCGATGGTCGCGGGCTTGTTGGCATAAATCTGTGAATTCAGATAACCCCACAGCCAAAAGTCCAAAAGTGTTAAATCGCAAGATCGTGGCGGCCAATTCTGGTCACCAAACCAAAAGATGACACGACCAGGAAAAGACTAGTGCAAGACCGTCAATGTTTCACGGGCGGTATGGCAAGTGGCAACATCCTGCCGTGACGTTTTGTTCCGAACGACCTCTACGAGCTCATGTCGTGCATTTCACATCACTAACCGAACCAGTACTTTTGAATTTTTTGATTATTCTTTTCACAATAGATGAATGAGGAACATTATTTCGACCGAAAATTGGACGCACTTTACAAATCGTGGGAATCAAACTTTCACCATATGTCTCCTATTGACCTGGCACGTCATAATCTTGTGACGTCATGACAACTTCATGTCTGAAGAAGATATTTACTAGCGTCCAAAGAGTTAGAGCGCACAAATGCAGACAGTGTGGGCGGTCTTGTTGGTTACACTTTAAAATAATTACGGGGGGAGGGAGGACTATTATGAAAACAGTAAGAATACATTTTTATTATTTATTACGGACGGCACATCGTACATGAAAGCAGCTGGGTGACTTTCAAATACAATATTTAATGTTCTATATGTTACTCACCTCGCGCACGCATTACATCGAGTGGTGGGAATGGCGCGTGAGTGAATTCAGACTAAATTCACAGAAATACATGATCACGCATCCGTGACGACAAGAGGCCAATAGCAAAGCAGCTAGATTATCACGGGCCTAATCTAGCTACTTCGCTATTGGCCTGTGGTCACCACGGATGCGTGATCACGTATCCATGTGATTTCGCCCTCAAAGTTGACACATTAATTTTAAGTGTGAAAAAGGTTTTCCGAAAAGCGCCCGAGTGGACATTACTGCCACAAAACTGCCACCAGAACCCATTGTGAAACGGTGGGGTACATGGATTGAGGCCACGTCATAATATTTTATAAGGAAACTATCAGAAGGAGTAACCATCGAAAAAGTACTCGAATATGTTAGAGAAACAGCACATATTAGAAACCTGCAAAGATTAAATTTGTCAGAAAAAAAGGGATATACATAACATTAAGAGGGATTTCTCGATTGGATATCAAACAAAACGACATGAAAATGATGCCATTAGTATCAAATTGTGGGTAGATGAAATGAGAAAATGGGAGAAAAGTTGTGTTTTATATTACAAAGAATAGGGTCAGGAATGCCAAGATCATATATTTGAAAAACAAGAATTTGTTCTTGTTATTATAACCGAATTTCAGTGTCAACAATTGAAAAATTTTGGTCATGACAAGTTATGTATTGGTGGTATACATGGCTTTAACAGTTATGATTTCAGCTGTTTACGTTAATGATTGTTGACGAATATGGTAGTGGAATACCCTACTCCTTTTTGTTTTTCTAATAGAGCAGACATTGAACTATTTAGAGTGTACTTTAAATGTATTAACGATAAAGTGGGGATTATTAATACAAAAGTCTTCATATCTGATGACTACCCAGCATTTTATAATGCTTGGGAAGGTATCATGGCCCTAGTAGAAAACCAAATGATTTCTTTATGTCACGTTATAAAAAACTGACCACAAAATTTAAATAAAATTGTTGTAAAAGACAAAAGGGCATTGGTTTGGAAAATATTGCAAGTTTTACACATTTGTTGAAGATTTAAAAAATGATCGGGTCACCTTTCAGTTTGGGGATTATTTTTCGAAACATTATTTATCTACAATACCGAAGTACTGTTATAGAACTCATCTGGGTATAAACACAAATATGTACTTAGAGTCACTGTATAAGACAATTAAATATTGCTATTTGGAAGGTAAAAATCGCTGCCAATTACTTGGAGATCAGAATTTCCTTACCGTAGTAAAACTCGACGTATGGTGGGGTTTATAATAAAAGTAATTTTTGACGTTTCAAAAAAGTCACATTGGTGGAATGTCACTAATATTTCTTTTAGACACTGGAGAAATTTATTCTGTCTAAAATTTTGTGTATCGTCATAATTCGTCGAGATTTGTTCAGAAATGCAATAAAAATTTTCAAAATTTTTTTCACGAATACATAACTTTCTCACAGGAGTGAGGAAGTAAAAATGCAAACGTTTGGATAAAACAATTAATTAATCTACTGAGAGATAAAATGTTCGAGAGAATCATAAAATTGTCCAAATGCAAGATATCTATGAAAATTAATAAAATTAATGCAAGTCACAAGAAAAGTACCTGTATTCTGACAGTGATATAAGCAACATAGAGCAAAATAAATGCACCGTAGTTTCTTCAAGAGAATCAATGCATAAATATGTAGTCGAAAAGGTAGAGAATAATTGTTGGCGAATTGTGCTTTACTATGTAAGATATGCAATATTTGCAAACATTTCTTTAAGTGTTCATGCATGGATAATATAATTAGTTTTGGTATTTGCAAACATATCCATGCATGTAACAGACTTGCCTAATTAATTGCTGTCACAAACCTCTACTATGGAAACAGAATTAAAAGTTCTTCAATGTTTAAACACTGCAAAAGTGCAATCTGGAACCTGTAATCTACAACAGGCTATTCAATCAAAATTGAAGTTATTATTAGGTTTAAATAAAAAAATGTCTAAACAGAATAGTAAAATTATTAATAAATATCTTGATAAAGCCGAGGGGTAGGACACTTCTTAAATAAGTGTACAAATCTCGTAAAAGTATTTAATAAATACATTTAAATACATTTAAATAGATTTAAATACATTTAAATAGATTTAAATACATTTAAATAGATTTAAATACCAACATATATACTTAATAAATTCAGTCAAGACATGATCACGTATGCATTTCATTATACTGCCGGCAATTATAGGTAACAGTCGCGTTTTAGTGTTGTTTATTTATTTTCCAGTGACTTGTTATAAAATAAAGCTAAGCTGACAATGTTTAGTATTATTATTAGATGTATATATTACAAAGAAAACTGGAAATTATTACTTTAAGATAGAAGCTCTCTTTGTTTTCCTGGAAAAGATTTTTTTAGTGTTGGATATTTTCAGTTATTCAGTTATGTAAGATTAGTAATTAAAACAAATATAATTTTATTAAACAGCAGATGAAATTTGCACTTGCATTTCATAATTGCAAACAATTTAATATTTTACTAGGTGTTTTACAGTTGATTGTATAAGTGCGTGGTGACCATTCTTCCTAATTATATTGAAATAGAAATTTAAACCCCTTAAAAAAAATTTAATATATAAAAATGCGTTAAGGTAAAATTTGTGGGTTGAAGATAGTCTTTTTTTAAAATTACGTTTTCTTGTTCTTCGTTTTCTTTGTTTTCAATAAGGTATCAAAATGTTATGTATAGTGGCGCAAATTAATACTGCAATAATTTGTACATTATTTCTCAGATCTCGGTATTATCTTTTGTGCATTATGTTTGACTTGGGCTACTGTACTACTGTACAGGGTGTCCCAAACTCGAGGTTCAGAAGTTTCAATCAAAGACGACAATTAACAACAATTTATATATCTGTTAACCATTAAGATAAGCTACAATTGTCAGTTTTCAGCGAGATCTTCAGTTTTCCGTGATTTAATATTACTTATACGTATATTTTGCTTATATTAAATTTGGAGTTAAATTTTAATTAACTTTTTTTATATATTTTTGTAAATATTTCAAAATAGAATAATAATAATATTGATATATTTGAATCAGAAAAAAATAAACTTTCCAGTAACATATTCAAAACAGGGTATTAGTTGGAAAAAATATCTTCATTATAGTGTCGAGACGTCGAGTGTTGTTAGATTATAGTTATTATCTCGGTTATTAACGTCAATTGTTCCTTAGGTTAATGTCTAACAAATACATGCATAGTTTTTTAGTTAAATGCCTTCTTTCCCGATTAGAAAACACGAGACGTCGATTTTTGGGTATACTCTACAGCTCTATACCACCCCTTATTTTGTTCATTGTTATTATTGTAATGTTTTCAAGGAGGGGTTTTACTTTTCTCATAGATTACGAATCTGTTATTGTATTTTTAAATACTTTTTAACTAGGTATACAGGGCATAACCGAAGTTCATATTTTTTAAATGAAATACTATGTTTCTAAATATTTAAATTCTCATTTTGAATACTTTTATATGTACAGGGGTAGGGTGCCCAGACGTCCGAGTTTCCGAGGATATATTCTCTTTTTTGTGACGTCCTCGCGGGTTTTCTAAATTTGTCCTAGTTTTGTGTAGGTATTTATAATGTACCCATTGATTAAAAATAAAATTTAATTCGCTTCTTTTAACATTTGACGTTAACTTTAAAGCTATATTCCGGGTATCACCAGATGCCTACCATGATCAATTTCACAGTGATGCTTTTTAAATTAAAGAACCTTGTAAAGAACCAAAAATATTAGAAAAATTAAGTTTTTCTATCTATGTAAATACAAATAAATACACTCATAAATACCTAAATAGGTTATTATTACAGTTAAATACAATTAAATACCATAAATACATTTGTATTTATAAATAGGTGTACAAATTTTCGGAAGTGTCCTACCCCCTCGGATAAAGCTATTCAAGAAATGGATAAAGGTGAAGTAGATTTTATTTCACAAAGTAATCAACGAAAAATAAAAAAGAAAGAAAAGTTGATAATGAAATGGTTACGTCAACAATTTTTGAAGCGAAAATAATAAAAGAAAGTCGTGGATGTTCTGAAAATATTTTACATGTGCAAAATGGATTTGACCATACCTATACCTAGATTTTAAACATTTCAGTATATTTATTTATATATATTTTCATTTGAAGATATAATTTAGCTGTTATTAAATATTATGGGTATATTTCATAAAATTTTATTTTGTATGGATATATAACTATTATGAATTATTATTTTTTATATGCTTAGTACGTGATGTAGTAAAAGCTTTAAATATACCATAGTTTTATTATTACTGCACATACAGTGTAAGTTCTCTATTTTTTTACTTTCTAAGAGTTATTAATGGGACAAGTAACTAAAAAAAAAATAAAAAATCTGTTTTATCTTCGTAAAGTAGTATATTATATGAATACAATTTTGTCTTATGGTACTGTTTAAAAAAATATGGTTTTCTATTTTAAAAAATGGAACACGAATTCAGTATTAGAATGATACACATATATGCAAAAATGAATATTGCCCCCATGCATTTTTTGATTAAAAAGTCTTTGACAGTATTTAAAATGCACAATGTTAAAAAATTATTTGTCCTTGAAAATGAAAAAAATAAATTATTGTTTCTACTCATCTTTTTGAACCGTTATTATATTTTTTCTAAATTTGTTTACGCTGAACGAGGCATAATTTTGAAAATTGTACATTTTACAGCTGGGAGATCTTTTAAGAGGAATTGTTATTATCCTGTTAGATTATTAAAAAAATAAGTGAAAGATTCCTCATTTAATCTTGAGCACAATTATTCAATTGACTTTGAATCACTTTTGTTTATATTTTAAATGAAAAATAAATCGGAGCGCCATCTACTGCGTACAAGTACAACTGTAAAACGTCATGGATGACGTCACGGTCGGTGTGAAATCTTACTAAGGCGAGACACTCGTAGACGGCAGAACGAAATCCATTATTAACATTATTTAGAACATTATGGTTATTATTACATAGTTTAAAAGGGTTAATGTTTGTTTATTACGTGATATGGAAGATTTTTAGAAAGATGATTCGCACGATTTGACAAATGTATACATTGTTATAGTGTATATTTGATGGTTTTATAAACAATATAAATTACATTTTGCAAGATTTAACAAATAATCAACAATAGTATTTATGGAATACATAGATATTATTAGACCTCTTTTATGGGAACGTTTGCTAGACTCGCTGCGCCGGAACAAGTTCTATTGGAAATAAGTTTCTGAAAAATTAATTTAATTTTTTTTTCATTGCAACAGTGAATTTTAATGCTGATAAATCTATCATTTTCAGCTGAAATCAAAAGTTTGTGGACAGACTTATTAGGAAGTATGTAATACATACAAGCCCAGCGTCATATCATTTGGCCCAACAGATAATTTAGTGGTAACTTAAAAATCCGAAATAGTAACGAAATAAAATTTTGCGTTTGATAAAACTTTTATTTGTTAATTTTTCTCTGTTTTTTGTTTAATTCTGACAGACACAACATAGGTATAAAAAGAAAATGTACAGGACAGTATTTTTCAAAGAAAACTTATGTTAGATTTATTTCATTTGGCCCATAAGATTAAAATGGTGTTTCGATTATCGTACCTTGAGTTGAAACAAAACAATTGCTAATCGTTGAGTGCTGTTAGTGACATATTGTTAGTAAAAATACAGTATTCAGCTTAACATTATGGTGCGGGGTAAAGCCTTATCCGACGATTTACGCAATGTTATTATTAATTTACATAATTCTGGTCATTCGGGTGGTAAAATTGCCAAACTACAAATATCTCGTTATACTATACGGAATACCGTAAAATTATACAAAACTACAGGCACAGTAGAAGAAAACCAAATTTAGGCAGAACGTCAAATATAACACCGACCAATATGAAAGCCCTAGGGCGTATTTTGAAAAAAAATCGTAGTGCTAATTGTGGTGAATTAACTGTAGAGTGGAATCAAGAAACTGGAAAAAAATGTTTCAAGATCAACTTGTCTTAGGAGTATTAAACGATTGGGATATAAATTCTACAAGGTAAATTTTTAAATAGGTAGAAAAAAATATGTATTTTATATTTAACTTTTAGGCCAAAGGACATTGTTAACTATAAAACAGAAAAAAAAATAGATTGATTTGGGCGAAAAATCTTCAGAATTGGTCACACTATCAATGCTGTTGAGTACATTAAAATTCTTAGAGACAGTTTATTGCCATCTACTGAGATCTTGAAGCCTAGAGAAAATGGGTTTACATTCCAACAAGATGGCGCTGTATGCCTTACCGCTAAAAAAGTTAAGGACTGGTTGTCACAAAATAATATTGGGTTGTTAAACTGGATCTCTAGCCAATTGAAACGCTTTGGCACAATATGAAAAAAAAGATATGAGCTCAGCCCGCTAGAACCATCCCTGAATTAAAAGGCAGGCTGACTCAAATTTGGAACTCAGTCACACCAGAAGAGTGTAAAAACTTAGTTGACACCTTGCCAAAGAGAATTCAAGCAAAAAGGCGATGTTACACAGTGGTGACTGTAACCGTTAACATTGTACGATCTTGGGCCAAACAAAATGAATAGTTATAATAATTTTTAAATTACTGTTCCCTAATTATCTTTTGTTTTTTTTTCAGTTAAAACTTTGTCATTATATTCCTAAAGTTACTGTAATTAAAATGTGAAAGTTAGATTCAATAGATTTTTCTTTTGTGTTCATAAATAAATCTTTTTTATACACACAACCGCTAAGTAAAGGCTGGGCCAAATGATGTGATTCTGGGCTCGTAGTTGTTTTAATTTATCACAAATGATAATTTAGTTTTAATACCTAACAATATCCAGATTTTGAGACACCATGTTAGCCAAGATATTGTTCCAGGGGTGTACAATTTACCTACACTCTAGAAAGAAAAAAATCGATGTTTTACTACTACTACTCCCCTAAATACTCCACTGTTCCCCCCCTTTAACAAAATCCTAAATCGACCACTGATTGGATGAAAGTTTGGGTCTGACCAATAAGAAAACTCTAGGTGTTAAATTAATATGCGGAATGCCTAAATGCCAACCGTTCCCAAAGAAGTGCACAGGGCAAAATATTGTTTCAATATACCTCAGTGGAAAATATTATGATGGCAACTTTTGTGAGGAAAAAATCTGAATACCTCCCAAGTCCGCTCTTGTTATTTACGTCAACGCTCCAAAATCACCGCTGTCTAATTATTATGGTTCATTTCTACATTATTTAACATGTTACAATGTGTAACAAGTGATTTGCTCATGATTACAATATAGATAGGTACCCGATTTGATAATGGGATAATATAGGTAATAATTATATTAAGATGTCTTCTTAGAACTAATAAAACAATAGAAAAAAATGTCAGCCAAAAGCAGAAAACATTGTGCCAATTTATAAATCATAACACAAAAATAATTGATTACTAAAGCAACAATACACCTCAAGGCAACACACTATCTAAAAGCAAAATATCTCTAATTTTTTACCACAAAATTAAGATCAATTCAAATCTTACCCCGGAAGAACAAGGACAACATGACTGGATCACATTGTGAACTATGAAAGAAGCACACACACGTACATACGAACACATGGGTGGGCAGAACTACGGAAAAACAAAAGACACTAAGATTTGCAAAATGAAATAAACAATATCATTCCAACATGACAAAGAAGGCACAACTTATATTAATATATAAAACTAGTAGGTAACACGTATTGTGCATTGTGTGCAGGTAACATATACAACCAACTTTTGTAATATTAGTTAGGTACATTATTTTTTTAAAACTATATGTTATAGTAACACAGTGTCGCGAATGCATCCCTATATAACATTTAAACAAACTATTAAATATGGGAGTTTATTTAACTCTTATACAGTTTACATCTCCTTAAAAGAACACAAATTAGCAACATTTACTGGAGCAGTTGCTTCTTTTGGCAGGATCCAGCACTTCCTTATTTTCTATTATTTAATTTTACTCTCTTTTCAACCTTTTTTGTCCAACTCACCTTACGTACGTTATTCAAACGTGGCCCAATTGCACCTCATCAACTATTTATCCTATTTAAGTCGTATTTACCATTCACATGCAACGATATACCATTCATATGGAATGGGTTAATGCAATTTTTAAATGTAATTGTCTGGCTTTCGTTAAAATAAATGTTGAAAGTATTTATATTGTATGAGTGCTTGGTCGAAAAACATGCACACTTTCTCAACCAGGATATTTGGTCGTCGAGCAGCGATTTTTTCAGAACTCAAAATTAATCTAAATCTATCTATATTGATGTAATCGATGAAATGGTAGTGAATAGCCAATTTCACATGTGGTTGCAACATATGGTGTATTTGAGATCGCTGAAGAAGGCGCTAAATAATAAAATGCATCCATCCAAAGTACAATTTACATTAATTAACTGAAGATGATCCATAGGAGAATTCAGTTCTGTGAATGTATGACGGAAATGATCGTAAGGAATTTAAGTTACCTAAAAAACCATCCATTTCAGTGACGAATGTATGTTTTCAACTTCCCGCTTGAAGGACTAATAGGAATATAAATATAAAAAAATTCAAGTTCTCGATATATCTTCATGTTTTGCATAAATTTTTGACGATAAAAGAAAAATTGATATTTTCACAAATAATAATAAATACTAAAAATTATATCTAAAATGTATAAAGTCATAATCCTCTCGCTTTGCTTAATTAAAAATTAAATAAAGCAGCCACACACATAGCTACTACCTTCGTAGATTATATACAAGAACTGTATCGATCGATATAGGGAAAATTTTGAAAACTTAGGGAGCTACTAACGGCAGTGTGGCCAATCCAACTAAAATAATTACAAGCATCTGGCACTTCCGGTTATACCGGAATTCGATACCAACTTGTTTATTATAAATGGAATACCCTACATATTTTAGGGTTTTCGAAAAGAACATAAAATTCTGAGCCAAAAACATATAGGATACCCTATGCCTAAACCCAGCCGTTTCAGAGGTATTTGACATTTTAAAAAAATTTTGACAGGTGTAATGGTTTACAATAACCTTTATAACTTTCTTCGTGTAAAATATACTCATTTGCTTTTTGGCATGCAAAAATATCATAAGGTGAGCTACGGTCTACAGTTTAAAGAAATTCAATAATAGTATACCAAGTGTTCCATTTTTGACGTTACATTTTGTAAACTTCAAATCGCGAAAACTTGCTTAAGTCAAATGGAACACCCTGTATTTTTTTACATCATGTTATGTATAATTAAACTTCTTTTTTTCTGATATTAGCATTGTGGGGGTTTAAGTTACAACTTTTTGAAATATTTGCGATTTTCTTAAAGAATTTTTTAGTAAAAATTTTATCAAATTAGCCATGATTAGAAACAATGTCAGTCATTCTCGTATGTTAAAAAATGCCAACGCGTTTAAATTACACCCAAGAAGACTTTTTGAGTTTGTTTATTATTTATGAAGAATGTGATAAAGTAATATCAAGAACTTGTACGTTTGTTACTCGATATCCACAAAAACGGAAAATAACACTAAACACTGTAACAGAATAACTGACATTACTGATTGTTTCTAATCATGGCTAATTTGATAAAATTTTTACTAAAAATTTTCGACATTTTAAGAAAATCGCAAATATTTCAAAATTGAACTTAACCCCTACAATGCTTATATCAGAAAAAAAAGAATTTAATTACATATAACTTGATGTAAAAAATACAGGGTGTTCCATTTGACTTAAGCAAGTTTTCGGCGGTTTTCGAAGTTTACAAAATGTAACGTCTAAAATGGAACACTTGGTATACTATTATTGAATTTCTTTAAACTGTAGAGCGTAGCTCACCTTATGGTCTCTCTTCGTGCCAAAAAGCAAATGAGTATCTTTTACACGAAGAAAGTTGTAAAGGTTATTGTAAACCATTACACCTGACAAAATTTTTTTAAAATGTCAAATCTCTCTGAAACGGCTGGGTTAGGCATAAGGTATCATGTTTTTGACTCAGAATTTTATGCTCTTTTCGAAAACCCTAAAATATATAGGGTGTTCCATTTAAAATAAGCAAGTTGGTATCGACTTCCGGTATAACCGGAAGTGCCAGATGCTTGTAATTATTTTAGTTGGATTGACCACACTGCCATTAGTAATTCCCTAAATTTTCAAAATTTTCTGGTGCGTACTTTTCCCTATATTGATTGATGCAGTTCCTGGTAAGACACCCTGTATAGTAATAAGATTTTATCACATTCACCGGTGACTGCATAATTTCCAAGCACCGTTGGTTAATGTGATAAATCATAATACGTATGTTAGACTCAATATGCGAATTCGGTTAATATCCAAAAAAAAATGCTCAGAACTATTAAGTACTGAGCAAATAAAATGTCTAATACCCGACATATCTATTTTCAACTAGTATTGCATTGCATTGCATAGTATCATAAAATGCGCAAAACTAATTCTGAGAATTTTGACTATATAATTACTAGTTGTACAGGCCATAAATATTAAAAAGAAAAAATACGTAGCTTATAAATATAACAAAATTTTATTAGGTTACATCATGTATATTATTGATTTCCCTGTGTTCCTGCTGTACAATAACTTAAATGGTTGTTTGTCATTCCTCTTAATTTTCTTTGTCCTAAAGTGACCTATAAAGTGTCTTTATTCCGTTCCATTTCCCTTGCCCGTCATTTCATTTTCGATCACTGACCTTGAACTGTGACATTCATAATATTGAAAATTACAAAAAAGGGCATTTTAGGGCAAGGGAAATTAGTTACATCACAAAATGCATGTGCAACGGACTCGGCACCGGGTAATGAAACACATTTTTAACATTATCCGAAGATTGTTGGAGATTATGCGAAATAACCGGTTACATTGAACAATATTTAAGAATTTATCACATTATCCAACCAGCATTGGAGATTTTTCATAACTGGAGAAAGTAATAAAAAACAATATGATTTCTCAAATTAAGTTATTGGGAATTATGCATATTCTCCGGTGATTGTTACAATACCCAGTAAATTACATTCACCGTAACATATATTTTATGAAAGTATCTGTTGAAGGACACGTTTTGTAAAATTTTCCATAGTTTAAAAACAAAACAAAGATATTGAATGAATTAAAATGACCAATTTAATATTAAAGTAGATATCTCAAAGATTGTTTAAGATTAGAGTAGAATATTATATACCTCAATATACCTCAATTCGGAAGAAGAGTCTAACTGAATCTGAAACCGTATATTTGATTTCTGAAGAAATAAGCAAATGTAATGTCATTTTCGTCTAAACCGGCAGTAAGAAATTATAACAGAATTATTCTTAATCGGTAGTCTTATACTTCAGGATAATTAAGAACAAAATTGACTTTTGAAAATTTTGAGTTTTCAACCCTATTTGCTTTTGATGTTGCATGTTTTTCTATTTCCACAATCGAATTCGCTAGGAATAAAACATAATTCTCGTTTTTTTAAATTTTTCCCAATTCAAAAATAAAGCCAGGAAAATGAGTACATACGAACATAAACTGCCCACCCTGTACATACGTATATGTATACCGATGTACGACTGGCCACAAATTTCTCATTCCTACGAGTAGTAGAACAAATTTATTTTCACCATGTTTCTAATTTTACATCATATAGCAATAATAGTAAAAACTGATATCTGTATTTGTTATAAAAAATGTTTTTATAATATTAAACAGGCTTTCTTGATAATAGTTTTCTTTAAATTTTATAAAATGTGTAGATACACGTCTTGTCAATAACGAAAATTTTTGAAAAGAAATTTATATTCATTGGAATGTTTTTTTGATAATTAATAAGTGCTGTTTGACGCATACTATACGTGTGAATTGTTTGTTATTATTGTAGTCTAAAAATCTCATATAAGCACATACAAAATTCTAACTTAGGCGCGCGGTATTATACCTATAAATACATTTTGTATATGAGGTTGAGAACTATGTAGGACTGAAGGTCGACAAGGTAAACAATTTGTATGTGCTCATATGAATGAACGGAGGATAGTAATAACTATACCTCATTCATTCATATAAATACAAAAAATTATAGTCGTGCACGACTGAAGCTCGACAAAGGGGTCGCGCTGCGAGCCCAGGTAAAAAAAATTGTGCTCATATGAATGAACGGAGTAATAACTATACTCCACTCATTCATATAAGCACATAAAACCCTTTGTCAACCTTCAGTCGTGCATATTTCTCTAACATAGGTGCGCGGTGCAATATATACGGAGTATAGTAATAACTATAAGTACTCAATTCCTTCATATAAGCACACACAATTTTTTTTACCTGGGCTCGCACAGCAACCCTTTGTCGACCTTCAGTCATGTATAATGAACGCGCGGTGCATTATAAATGCACAAAATATATTTATATAATACCGTGCGTCTATGGTAGAATTCTTTATCTGCTTATATGAGGTGAATGGACTATATAGATTGGAATCGGGAGGTAGAGATAAATTCCAGAGACGACTTTTCGTCGATATAATATTATATTGTGAACACCTAATGAAACATTTCTAAACAATACGAAATGATAAAATATTTTCATTTACTATGATATAAATCTGTTTTCTTTATAAAAATAGGAACAAAAAATTAAAGGTTTTTATCAGATACGTAATTGAACGGCTTGTAGCTAAAAAAAATAATTACTTACTGAGCTACGGGGCTCCTTATTGTCGAATGTCCCATAGAAATTCATAGAAAGATATAGGCGAATTGCGTGGTTTACGCCCACTGACCCCCAAGTTCAAAATTAATACACCAATTACTTTGAAGCCATTGGAATACACTCTAAATACGTAGTATTTATAAAACATCTACGTGAATAACATGTAGATACGTAAACAGTGCGAAAGACAACGGGGGTTAACTTTTTTAAAATGTCTCGTTCAATTAATTCCTTCGGAGGATAAAGTGAACTTGCGGATTTAGTGATTTTCCAGAGTTGCAATTTAACGGCACAGAATTATATTGCACAAGCTAAAAGTGTTTGCGTGCAACATCAAAGCAAACATTAAGAGACATATTTCTTCAGACAGTCAAACAAAGTGTGTGTGGGTGGTAATATTACTGATAGACAGACAAATTTTAACAGATTTAGTGGAAATGATGGGTGAGTGTAATATACACGGACGAGACTAAATAGTCCACTATTTGGACAATTTTTGCAAAAAGGGCGTTATTAGTAGAGCTCGGACGGAGGTATCGGTTTCCAGCGACGGCTTTTATGCAGACCATGGTAAAGAGAATTTTATTTCATTTTAAAATGTTAATACGTAAAATAGTTTTATCGGAAAACGCATGACAAAAAACAAAAAAAGTTATATTTTTACACTAGCAAAATTTGGGGGCGACGTCACACCATGTTTTTCCTTTCCTTATAACTTATGAACAGCTGAAGATATCTAAATTATGTAGACATTTGAATGTATTCGTAAATATAACTCTAACACACATGTATTTTTAACTAGCGATCACAAGAAGTATATTACTAATATTTGTTGTAAATATTCCGGGAGTTAATCTCCGGTGCCTCTCATTAAAAATCCATTTGTATTGTGAGAAGGACCGTTCAACGTCGACAGATGTAATTGGCACATACTTAAAATATTTGAACATTCAGAGACCACATCAAATTTTGAAAAAATCTTTAAAAGGTGGAATAGATGTTAAATATGTAAAGCATAAACTGACAAAACCAAATAGTCCGGCTCGGTGGAGTAGTTGGCTAGAGCACGCGATGGCAAGTGTGACTAGATATCCATCGTCAGTGGCACTGGCAATGTCGGTGGAAATGGTTGTTATGTGTCCGTGTTTTTTCATAAGTGTAAGTCGCATCCGTGCAGTTTCAGCTTTGGATTCAAGGGTTGTCTAATTTCTGTGGTGTTTATGTTTAGTTCTTATAACTCGTGAAGGGAGATCGAATAGATGTTGTGAAGTATAAACTGACAGAACCAAAAGGTCCTTACTGACTTTGGAAGCCTAATATCCTGTGCAAAAGTATCACGCTGGTATTTATAGTTGGCCGCCAGCCGCTCGTCAGTGGGAGATTCACCGAAATTCCTATATTCGTTTCATAGACGAACGCTTGCTGAATCACATGCGTGCTACGGACGTTTGAGAAGCAACTCATTGGACATTTAAGCGCGCCCTCTCACCAACTGGTGAACTCCCACTGACGAACGGCTGGCCGCTGACTATGAATACCAGCGTCAGTCTCTTTGGACGAAACACAAAAAAAAATTAAAGATCGAATAGATTTTTGTAGGCTGGCCACAGGTGCTTTAATTGCTAGCTACGGCTCTGCTGTAAAGAAATTTGATTGGTTCCTTGTTAAGGGTTACTCAGCGGTAAAGGTTTCAACCTCGTACCTAATGCCCCTCTGGTTCATAACTTTTTGTTTACAGATAGAATACCTCTTCAGGTGTTTATAATAAATTGACTTTATCAACTTCGGATATTACATAATTTAATGAAAAAAAATTACAAGGTAAGATATATTTATTAGAGATGTGGCAGTATTAAACAAAAAACAAATCTGAACAGAATGACAAATACGTCTGGAAAGCTTTGATGAAACTATCAATATTTGCGGCTGAAAGTTGGCAAATGTTTTAATGGGTGCATTAACAATATTAGTCATATACTTTTACTGTTGTTTTCCTTTTTTATTAAAACGTATCTATTTGTTTTATCTAGGAAACGAAGAATAAAGGTATTTTTTCAAATTAATCTCTGAGATTTTAGTCATTCTGTATACATTTCTCGTCATTTAGCCATAACACATACTTTAATACAAGCGAAGATACAAATAACAAGATGGCTTTACTTTAGAGTTCCTATGTTATAATTTATAAATTGACCATTTTAATTGAGTCATAGTAGGGTTTCCAATCCCGATAATTCGGGATTCCGAAACTTCGAGATCCCGACCAATATTTATGTTCGGGATAATCCCGAAATCCTGAAGCAGAATCCCGAAAATCCCGAAACGGTTCAAAATAACAGATAAATCTATTTACATATCGTGTAACCAAAAAATAGCTGAGAATGGCAGTAACAGCACTGACTGAGGGGGAAATGAAGTAATTCGTCGTTGTTTGGCGGGTCGATCGGATCGGAGACTCCGGGAATAACTAACCAACGAACAATCGGTATTATTAGTATTGCCAGATCTACTGTTTTAGCAGTAAATCTGCAAATGTAGAAATAATCTTTTCCTCAGATAAACCTACTGAAAACTCAACAGAGGAATAAGCTGGGGGGTTGCGAGGATTACACTTGCAGAAATGTTTTGACAAATTACTAACTGTTCCGCCGACAAGTATAGAATTGGAGAGGGCTTTCTCGTCAGCGCCAGCGGTTGCATTTGCTACTAAAATTCGATCCCGCCTACGAGACTCGACGTTAAATGCACTGGTGTTTTTAAGGGCACACTTTAATTTTAATAAAGCTTAAACTATTTTAAAATATTTACTCATTAGTTATTAGATATTTGTTCTTATTATTGAAATCAGAAGTAAACTTTACTTTTTTTAGAGCTTTTTACTACAAAATATTAATGTTTATGTAGTTATTGTTCCTTTTTTATTTATTAATTGATGATACTGTGGAGCGTGAACTGGAGGGTGTTTTACTTAAATTTCGGGATTTCGGGATTAGTCCCGAAATCCCTAAACTTTTTCCATGAGTCCCGAAATCCCGAAATCGGGATCCCGATCCCGAAAATTGGAAACCCTAAGTCATAGTGAGTGGTATCCCTCTGGTGGTCAGTGCTACTATCCTGGGTAGTAGCACTGACCACCAGAGGGATACACTTATCATTCACTATGTCTGTCTTGCATAGTCCCGATTTGCTATTATTATTTGTCATTTCCATTACTTATGGCACACTGACGAGAACATAACAAGTTCGAACCGGTCTATATCAAGTAAGGAATTGACAAATGATCATAGCTACCAAACAAGACTTGCAGGTTTACTTCAATGCCGGTCGGGGCTTCGATCCGCTGAGTAGTTGTTTCCTGTAAATATTATTCAGTATATTGTAATTGAGCTTATTCTATAATTACTAATAGCTGATTTAGTCAACAGATTTAATTTAAAAAAAAAATTAAACACTACAGGTAATACAAACCCCTGTATCTCTGAAGGTACCTCACTTCAAGGTACCTTGTGTGGAATAGGGCTACACATTTAGAGATAATGGACACAAACACAATGTCCGAATATGCTAGGATTAATTTCTGGTTTAGAAAAAGTTCCAGCTCCTCGACCGAGGATCGAACCGGAACTCCAGGGTGAGAGGCAAGTGTCCTTACCACTCGGCAATGAAGTCACATAAATACTAACTTGAATTTTAAATTTAACGGTAATTTAAGAGTTAACAGTGCAAAATCACATATAAACGTTTAAACACCCATTTAGTCTTAAGTTTAATTTTAGGCCACCTTGAGAAGTTAACTTTGAATTAAGATTTACCTAATTAGTTTTAATTTAAATTTAAAAGCATGAAATGCGTATTTGCGATCCATTTTTATCGGGTGCCGGTCCGCTTTATCAACAAAACAGCTATACTGAATTCAACATGCATAAAACAATCATACAATAACTTAATTATTTCTCTAAAAAAGTAAAAACAGAAGAAACAACCCCAAAATTTGACAGTAAAATGTCAAAATACTGAACGTTTCTTTGACACATATGCGCAGATACAGGTTTCCATTGGTCGATATTTAGAGCTTAATTTCCTATAAAACGATACATGTTAAAATTAAATATAATTTACAGCTAACACTACATAAGTCTGCTAAAGTCCGGTTTTTCAATGCATAATTAGCAAAATTATCCGTAGGTTAGTGTGAAATGGGTGAATTCTAATGGCCGAGAAGTCACTAACTGACGGATAATTTGGCTAACCAAGCATTGATAAACCGGCCCCAAATAAGTCACTCAACAATTTGTTTTCTAGAATATGTAAACTTTGTCGCATCCTTGACCATGACATCTCAAGACAAGCAAAACTTTTAATTCTTGGAATAATTTAAAAATAAAACATTTAAGAATGTAGTACCCCAAACGGGGATACATCGCATAATGTGCATATACATACTTATATTGGATATTAATTAAACTACTGATCCATACCACTTTTTTAATTCCAATGGAAAAAGTAGACAAATCCCAAGCACTTTTAGACGTTCGTTCGGCTTTCTGTCTGGCTTTTTTATTCCGTTTCAAAGAAGAAAACCAATTGGTTACGTTCATAGAGCTCACAGATCCTTTTCTCTCTCTTCCTATTGTACTGTATTGCATTCTGTCAGTTAGTATATTAACTATATACCCTCATCTATATTATTACTAGAGGCAATTTAATATTTAAAAAACTCGGTAAGAGTCGGTTATGGCAGTACATCAGAGCATGGTCACATTGTTCACATTATATACTGTAATTTTACATAACAGACGCAGACGTTATGATCTCCATCTAGATAAAAGAGATAAGCACAATTACAAAAAAATACACACTAAATATTCTAATTGTATCACAGGTTTGAATATATTGTTTCTTTCGTGTTAAATAAATTAGTACACTACCGAGATCGTTTTAAATAAGTTAATGGAATAGCAATATTTTTTGCAGTCGATCTTATTATCGATATTAGTCGTCAGGCGTCTTATTTATAGAATTACATTAACCACTTGTACATGAAAATGTCTATCATGTGGATGACCTTATACAAACTAAAAATAAACATGAGTTGAGTTAAAATTTCTCCTAATAGGTATACCAGGAGAGGTGAACATTGGCATCTTCTGGCCAATTCAAGCTAATGTTGAGGTAGGTTAGTCAAAACGGACTACCAGTGGCGTCATTTTACAACGTAAAAACCTAAATAAAAAAAGTCAAACGTCGCACAGTGTGACAAGATACCCCGAAAGCTGGCAAAAAATGAAAAAAATAAAATGTCGCATCGAACAAAGTATTGTTGCTATTTATTATCAGCATGAATAGGGGCATGTTTTCCCCCACCACTTAATCTTAATGTATGCTTTTGTTTCTACCAAACCCGCAGGCATAAGGTCTATGTAACTGCGGTTGACGCGTGTATTTTTAAATCAAATATTATCCTAACAAATTACTTTGCGTTTTTTCAAATTCGCTATTATTACTTTGTTTGAAAATGGACCCATCAACACCCTCAGGTATGTATTATGTAAATTTAATGGATTTATTTTTAATTTATGAATGATATAATTTTAATAATATTTTGAAAATGCCTTTCCGAAGTGCCAAATATTTACGTATTGTTCAAAAATCCTTAATGTAGTAGTTAACTTCCTCACGCTTCCCCACGTAAAATTTTATATATTAATATAGTAATACTAGAATAGATTCATAGTAAAGCTAAATCAAATACTCGTGTCTACCCCTTATTATTTTATTTGCCTCTTTCAACAACCCTACAGTATATTATTATACTCTTCGCAACTAAAACGAAGAGTATATTGCATTTAATCGGCACATTTTTAAAATAGTAAATATCGCTCATAGCAAAAAAAATTTCATATCATTGTGTTAGTCGTTGAATTCTGAATGACTTTCAAAATGTTCGTCTGTCTGTCCGTCCGTCTGTCTGTCTGTCCGTCCGTCCGTCACGTTTTTTGTAAGCACGATAATTTAAGAGTGGAAAGTCTGATCGAATTGGAATTTGGACTGTAAGTTACTGATAGTTGGAGGAAGAACCCTATTGTTTTTGAAAACAAGTGTTCGATAAATGTAAAAGTTATTGAACATTTTAATTAAAAAATGATAACCTGAACAGGGTTACATCTGATCAGATGCTACAAAAACATAAGTACTGCATAGTATACTACAAGCGTTTCGCTAACCAAGCTGGAATCATCGGGGGACGACTAATATTAAAATTTATTATACCTAAAAAAATAAGTTATTTTTAAAAAACAGCGAAGAGGATGTGTTTCATTTAATGCTGATTACATCGGATCCAGTAATAACCAGTTATAGACAACTTTCTAAAAAAAATTAAACATTTTTCTAGGGAAGCATTCGACTTATTAATTGCCCCTAATATTACTGCAGATAATTCAGAGAATGAGAATGACTGTTCCTTATCTGCATCAGACGCAGACGATTAATCACTACGGATAGACATACTCATTTCTATTCACAAATATTAATAAAACTTTAAGTTGTGAATTCTTAATTTAATAAAGGAAATATATTACTAGGTTCTTTAAGTGTTTTGCATACTCCTGGACAAATAATGTACTAAAAAAATTAAGTACTATAAATTCTATTTTTATTTTAGAATTTTATTTTTTTAATTACACCCTGTATATCGCAATATACGATCAAACATCATAAAGTTGATTTATTTATACATTAACAACCATCGTCGGCTATTCTCAATAACAAAAATTTTACCAAACTCGTTCTATGAATTAATGCCAGCTTTTGGGGTATCTTGCCACACTGTGCGTCCGTCGCAGCTTTCTCGATTTTTTTATGTTTATTGTTTATCTCTATGGAATGGCCTAATGATGGCCGATGGCCGATGGGTTACTAACCATTATTATAAAAAAATAATCCTCGTCGCTATTATAGTAGGATCAATGAAACGTCGGGGTCGGCAACTTTGATGTCTTTATCACTATCAAACAAGCCGACGTTTTTTTTACGCGCACTATATCCACGAGAAGTGCATTTCGTTGCGATTTGCAGAGTTTGTGGAATATAAAAACAACACAGCCGTAGAGCGGTCCGTGTTTGTGTTTTGTCCTACTCACACCACACCTGCGCCGGGCGGCATCATTCAGTGACGGTGACATCAACAAATTTATGCCACAATTACCCGCACATGTTCTCTGCATATAACATTTTAATTTAATTAAATAAAGGAATTTAATAATATGTAGTTTAACTAGTTTAAGTACAAAACAAAATAGAGAAAAGAAAAGCTGCTTTATTTAAGTATTTCATTGTAAAATATAATAAATCCTTCCCGACATCCGACTTTAATTCCATGGCAGATATGCCGAGATATTTTACTTAGTTTTGAGACGCCGACGGCCGAAGCAACACGTGTATTTTTTTTAAGTAGTTAGCCACGTCGCGTATATTAAATTATTTATTGCCGTCGAACTTGGATGCAATTTTTTTTTCAGTTCTAATAAGAAGGTAAGGCAGGCTTTATTTAATAATTTTACAAAAAGGGAGGGGGAAACATATAAAAAGAATTAACTTGCATGAGACACGTTATTTAAAATTAAAATAGAAAACAAAAGTGCAAAAGTCAAAGTGCCCTGGACACCTTTTAAAATAAAATCAAAATTTTATTTGTGTTGTGTAGGAATCAAAACTTTAAAAAGGTAAGTTTTAATTCTTATAAACAAATCACAAAATAATTATATAATTATGAAGAATGAAAGAAAAATATACCTATTTTCTAAAACAAAATACGGTGTGATTAATGAAAAGCGAAAATTTTATTTAATTTTTATTTAAACTGTGCATAATTTTTTTGTGTTAATGATTTTCAAGAGTTGCCATAAAACAAATTAAGCTTAAAATTAATTAAATTCGATTAATTCAATTCAAATATTAAAAAATTATGTTAATTTTTCAGCAAGAAAATGAGTTTACCCAACAAGAAGAAATCAAAATGAAATGGGCAAACATGCAGCAGCATCATCATCAAGTGAATCAAATCATTCAAATGAAAACGACCATAAGGAAAATGAAAACTTGTTCAGCTCCTCCGTTGAAAATGAGCAAATTGACGATTCCGATGATGATTCATTGTTGACTACTACAGTTAACGCTGCTGGCAGTGCTGACAACGACGGCTACGATTTTTTTAATTAGGTAAATCCAACAGATTTTGCTAATTTCAATAACATCGATATTTTACATAATGATTTAGTGCGAAATTTGATAATAAATAATGGTCTTTGCAGACCCAAGGGTCCACATCCCAAAGATAATAAAAATAGGAGCTTTTCCGAACAACAATTTTATAAAAATAATACCATTTGGTTATGTTACTCAAACATTAAAAATTGTGTATATTGTTAACCATGTTGGTTATTTTCATCCGTGAGAAATAATTGGTCGAAAAATGGCATTTCTGATTGGCAGGGATTATCAACAAAAATTAAAGACCACTCATTATCACATTCACATATTAATTGTTGTTTTATTTATGAAATATGGAAAAGAAAAAAATACTATAAATAATGATAACGAAAAATTAATTAAATATAAAACTGATTTTTGGACACAAGTTCTTGAGACTTTTTAACATAACTTTAATATGTCAGCATTTCGTGGGCATCGCGAAGACGTTACTGACAATGATAATTATAATGATAACTTTTTATCCACCGTTCATTTGTTGGCTAAACATGATGATATATTAAGGCATATAATTTCTTTACCCAAAGGTTCTCATAAATATCTTGCAGTTCAGATTCAAAATGAAATTATAAGTACATTGGGCACAAGATTAAAGAAAACGATTGTCGATGAAATTAAAGCGGCGCCATTTTTTACGATTATTATGGATACCACTCAAGACAATAGTAAAATTGACCAACTTAGTCAAATAATAACATATGTGCAACTGATAAAAGAAGAAAATTCCGTAGTGCAAAAAATTTTAATTAAAGAAAGCTTCCTCGGTTTTGATTCTCAATCAGCTGAAGGTTTAACTGAAACTATTACACAGTCACTGGAAAATTTTGGACTAAATTTACATAAATGTCGAGGACAAGGCTATGATGGTGCTAATGTCACGAGTGGTGCATATTCAGAAGTATAAAAGAGTTCAAGATATTGAAAAGACTGCCATATAATTCACTGTGCTGCGCACAATTTAAATCTGGTGATAAATGATGCAGTAAATGGAATTAAAGAAATAGATTCTTTTTTTTCAATAATTCAAAGCATATATAATTTTTTTGGAACAAGTATTGTGAGAAGGAATTTATTGTCAACGTTTAATGAAAATTCAAATATTAAATTAAAAAGATTAAATCCAACTCGGTGGGCTGACCGAATTAATTCCTTGACAGCTATCAAGCTACGTTATAAAGATATTGTAATGTGCCTTAATAAGATAATATTAACATCTACAAAAAAAGATGACGTGATGATGCAAAAGCTTTTTAAATAACATTGAAAATTTTAATTTTAATTTGTTTAGAACAAATTTTTAATGAGTTAAATTTTGTGTCCAAAATGTCCCAAACGATAAATGTTGATTTAATTAACATTTGTAGTTTAATTGAAAAAAACATGCATTTTCTTAGTGAAACAAGAAATAATTTTGAAAAAATAAAATGAGAAGCAATAAATATCGCAAACCAATCAGAGGTTAACCCAGAGTTAAAGAAAAGGCAACCTAAAGTTAAACGACATTATGATGAACTATGTATAGATCATCGGATTACAGATGAAGAGGATAATTTTAAAATAAATATATTTTATAGAGTAATAGATATTAATGATATTATACATACACAATTAAATAATAGATTTCAATCTCATTTACATATTGTAAACAAATTAAATTTTTTATTACCTAAAAATTTTTTTCAATTTAACACAACAGGAAATCTTATAAGAAGGTGACGAGTTACAAAAATTTTATAAAGACGATATATCTGAATCATTCGGCATTGAATTATCTATTTTAAGAAATAACTGTTTAATTTGTGATAAATTGAAAGACTTTAAAACAATTTTTGAATTTGCCGAATTTTTATTAATAGAAAATGCTACATTAGCCTCATCTTTTGATCAGACTATCACTGTCTTATTATTTTTAACCCTTCCCGTCACTGTTGCTAGCGCTGAAAGGAGTTTCTCCAAAGTAAAGATAATAAAAAAATATTTAAGAAACAGTATGACCCAAAATAGATTAGATGATATAGCAATACCTTCAATTGAGTCTGTAACGGCCGCGAATATGGATATGTCAGATTTAATATCACATTTCGCACAAATGAATGCACGGAAAAAATATTTACTTAATTTACAAAATCGATGTTGGATTTATAGACAACTAATAAATATAATTAAGTATTACTATATATTTTAATTGTATATGTAACATAAAATTTAAATAAATAATAATAATTATGTACACATAAATATACATAATCATTAATCGTATATAAATTTTGTTGTTTGTTGTTGTTATTTATGTATTGTATTAATGTAATATTTTATAAAATAAAAGTTTATACTTAAATATTTATTCTACACCTATTTATTTTGTTTTAAGTTCACTGAAATGTTGCTATTGTTGAATTATGAAGTCATCTAAAATATCCCAAAATCAAAAGGCTTACAAAATGTTGAGTGGTATAGTTCATTTCACGAATGTTGGCGTTCAGGTCATCAATTTTAAATCTCTCAATTTATTCGCAGTGCCTTTGCTATAGGAGCTGTCGTAGCCCCATAACAACAAAAATGCATGTCTTCTGGGGCTACGAGAGCAGTGCCGATACTGCCGATAGCTCTATAGCAAAGGCACTGCGAATAAATTTAGAAATTTAAAATTTATGACGTGAAATGAACTATAGCTATAGGCTATAGCTAAACTCCGTCAGGACGTTAACAGAAATAAGGTAATAAAAAAAGTTTTAAAGTACTGACAAAAATTATGTTATTTATTCACGACATGAGGGGGCCCTAAAACATTTTTCGCGGGGGGGCCCAAAAATCAAAGTTACGCCACTGCGGACTGCTCAACAATATGCATATACTCAGCGGGCCGATCAAGTCAACATCTTGATTAATTTCCAAATTATTTCTTAGGAAACAGATAATGGCAAAGTTTTTAAAATAAACATGTATTGCTTGCTACCTGTTGTAACTAGAGATTGGGACATATCGATAAATTCCAGAGACGACTTTTACGTAGATATATTATATTGTAAACACCTAATGACACATTCCCAAACAATATGAAATGATAAAATATTCTTATGTACATACTATGCAATGAATCTGTTTTCTTTATAAAAATGGGAACAAACAATTAAATGTTTTTATCAAGCAATTGTATGGTTTGCAGCTATAAAAAACAAATACCTGTTGACCGACGAGGCTGGTTATTGGCGAGTGTCCAGTAGCAATTTATTGACAGATATAGGCGGATCGCGTTCCTTGGCTAACGTTATGCCCATTGCCCCACTGAAAATGAAGAAACCAATAACTCCGAAGTCATTGGAATACACTCGAAATACATGGTATTTATAAAACCTCTATGTGAATAACACGTAGATACGTAAACAGTGCGAAATTAAAGACAACGGAGGTTAACTTTTTATAAATGTGTCGTTCAATTTTTGCAAATGTGTATTAGTGGACAGTAATATTCATGTGCCATCGGAAACGACACTAAGAAAAAACATATTTATCACAGAGATGTGACAGTATTAAACAAAAACATTATTCTGAACTGAACGACAAATACGTCTGGATTAGCGTGGATGTAACCACTAATGTTTGGGCCGAAAGGTGGCAAATGTTTTAGTAGGAGCATTCATATTAATAATACTACTGGACTTAATTTATGCCAAACCTGCGTTCAATGCGATAAAAATTAAGACGATTAGAGTTTAAATATGCGGGAGAGAGTTAACTGTATACTGCTTCGTTGCAATTAAAGGCACCCACCAGCGGATTATAATGAGCAAGTGAATGTCGAATTCAGCTGGAGACCGGACACGCCGCAATAAATAACATTCAATCTCGATACTGTTACGCTACTGGACTGTGTAGATTGGTTATATGAGACTGGACTTGTACGAGAACGGCCGGGAATGTTCTGGAATGTTCTAGACCGTGTGAATGGAAGTATAAATAAGACGCACGGTGGGCCGAGACTCAGTCTTAAG
This sequence comes from Rhamnusium bicolor, assembly GCA_029963845.1. Classification (NCBI taxonomy): domain Eukaryota; kingdom Metazoa; phylum Arthropoda; class Insecta; order Coleoptera; family Cerambycidae; genus Rhamnusium; species Rhamnusium bicolor. Next base: position 120,023 of record JANEYF010003354.1, on the reverse strand, counting down.
TTGAAAGTGAACGAGTAAAGAAATAAGATAGAAACTTAAAGTGTTTAATTGTGATTATAGTTAAGACAGTCATTAATCTATTGTTAATTGTTAATTAGTAAATAAAGTAGTGAGTAAGTGTTACCTGGACTTTCAATCAACGAATCTACAAGTATAGGTGTTTGTGTGGATAGCAAACACGTAACAATTTGGTGTCGGAAGTGGATTGGAAGAGAAATTTCTGGAATATTTGAAAAGGTTCTACAGTGTTTTTCTCAGGAATTAGAGGTAACACAGAATTAAGTTACTGGACAGTGTTTGGAAGACTAGTTCTTGACTGATTAGTGATTTAAAGTGGATTTTCGAGATGTTTCTAGAACATTCGATTTAGAAATAGCTGCAGATACGTGAGCGCTGCTAGTAATAACATGTTGTGGACTGAGAAAACGGACTATTAGTGCAATTTCGGTAAAATTCTAGAAAATTCTATTTGGAAACTACAGGAGATACGTGATTTGTGTCGACGGGAACGTGTTATAGACTTAAAAACAAGACTCTAAGTGATTTTTCATGAAAATTCTAGAACATTCGATTTGGAAACCATGGAAGATACGTGAACTGTGTTAACGGGAATGTGTTATAGACTCTAAATAAGACTTTTTAGTGCTGTTTCGAGATTTGTCTGAAACATTTCATTACTAAAATAGACGTGATAATATTTTACAGGTGTAATACATTTTATTCTGAACTGATTTACGTGTCGTGAGTTAATGCCAACAACAAAACACATAGCGGAGTAACAAACACAAGACTTACTTGCAGCATTGGTGCAACAAATGGAAAAATAGAAAAGAGAACACCAGGAAGAATTAAGAAAGATTATGCAAGATCAAGAAAGAAGACGACAGGAAGACAAAGACGAACAAGAGAGAAGACGCAACGAAGAAAAGGAAGATCAAGAAAGAAGACGACAGGAAGAAAAAGAAGAACAAGAGGGAATACGACAATATAAAGGTCAAGAAAGGAAGCGACAAGAAAAGGAAGAACAAGAAGACGACAAGCCGAACACAATGAACAAGAAAGAAGACGATAGGAAGAAAAAGAACACTTGAGAAAAATTATGGAGGGCCTGGAAATAAGACCACAGGAGGAAAACGAAAATATAAAGAGAAGTCTAGAGGGACAGCAGGCAGCCATTTTCTCACTCACTGAAAAATTTAAAGGAGATGTTATAGAAAAAGTGTGTGAAGTCGAAGGACAAGTTAATTGAAGTTAAAGACGTCAGTCAAATTAAAGGAGAGGTTAAGGGAAAAGTCAGAGTATCGTTGAAGAGGTAGCTCGGCTCAAAAAATAATTAAGAGAAAAGAGTGGCCAATTAGTACTGTCGTATGGTACCAGGTTACAACCTCCTTCCTTCTATGGTTAAAGTTCATGGTCAACATATATGAGACAGTTCGAAGCAGCTGCATGTTCAAATAATTGGAACGACGAACAGAAAGCAACAGCGTTGGTATTAGCACTGATGGGCCAAGCATTAGACCTACTCCAAACAACTCCTGCAGTACAGCAACAAAATTTTAGCATTCTGGAGGCAGCGTTAGAACTAAGATATGGCGATCAACATCTCGCCCAAGTATATCAGGCGCTTCTGAAATCACGCAGACAACGGGGTGGAGAAAACCTCCAGGAGTTCAAGGCTGCTGTGGAGAGATTAGCCCATCTAGCCTATCCTGATGCACCAATGAAGTTTCAACAACAATTAGCAGTTGGTGCATTAATTAATGGAGTAACGGACCACGAGGTTAGACGAATTCTTAAGTTAGCCAGGCACAAGAGAAATAGTGAAGCTTTAGTACATGCCCTTGAGATTAAGACTGTCTATAAGGATACCACACAATCAAACCATAGAGTGCGGGTCGTGAATGTGAAAGAGACTCCGACAGATAAAACTCTGGGAACTATATTGTCCGACATACAAAAAGGGATCACAAATACTAACAAAAACGAATTTTCAACCGAAATAAGGCTAACAAAATAGTGGAAGGTCAAATGGAGGTATCCGCTGTTATAAGTGTGGCAAAGTGGGCCATATTAAGAGAAACTGTCGTCAGCGCAGCCCAGAAAGAGTAAATGCTGCTGAGGTTGAGGAGCCACAGGAAAACTAAAGATGTCTGGCCATTTGAGGGCTGCGCTGTCTAAGAAATTTTGTGACCCCCGAGAAATAAAAAGTTTCCCAACTTCGGAGAGTTCAAAGTAGTCTGCTGTTGGAGGGTTATGTAAATAAAAAGAAATGTGTCTTCATAATCGACACAGGAGCTACGTCATCAATAGTACGAGCAGGATTCATAACAGGTCTCAAAGTAAATAAAAGACAAAATTGATTAGTCATTCGGGCAGCTACGGAAGACAGGGCAGCCGTTCATGGGGAAGTCGACATGGAGCAGCAGATTGGTGGTTTATGTTTTAAACGCCAAGTTACCGTGGCTGACATTACATATGATTTAATTTTGGGATTATACGTTATGGAAAAGTATGGATTTGTACTTGACGTGGGAGAACGAGTTTTCAGGATTGGAAATGAAGAAATTATTTTTTTCAACGGCAGATGAAAAATTCTATATTAGTATACTAACTTCGAGGGCAGCAAAAATTCCTGCACACACATAGAAAGTAATTGAGGCAGTCCTGGAGGAAGATTCTGTGGGATACCGTTTTGGCCTCGTTGAGAAGGATGACTCAATTAAAATAACAAACAATGTGATCCTGGCAATGAATTTAACACAGACTACAGACAAGGTACCCATTAGAGTGGTTAACCTAAATTCCCACTTAGTGACGTTCAAAGAAGGCGAAGCAATTGGCACCTACGCAGAGACATGTATTGCGAGATGTTAAGAACAAATCGCTGGAGCTTCGTGTACAGATATGGACCAATAAGTTATAAAGATGTTAAATGCCAAGTTACAACATTTAACTTCAAATGAACCGATTTAGAATTTTTTAAGAAAAAAAGTACAGTATTTGCACAGGACACAGAAACTTTTACGAAGACCAACATAGTCCAACATCGGATAAATATTGGTGAATCAGCTCCTATTCATCAACCGCCTAGGCTCCCATTAGCAAAACAAGAAGAGGCTTCTGCAATGGTACAAAAGATGTTTAAAGATGGAGTTATTGAGGAATCAACTAGTCCTTGGTCGTCGCCAGTAATTTTGATTGCTAAGAAAGATGGAACTTTAAGATTCTGTGTTGACTACAGGAAGCTGAATGACGTCACAAGAAAAACATCTATCCGTTACCCCGAATTGATAACAAAGTACGCTGGCAGGTTCACAGTGGTTTCCACTCTAGATCCTCGAAGCGGATATTGGCAAGTGGGATTTCATCCAGATGACAAAAACAAGACAGCCTTTTCGACAGGAAGTGGCCTTTACCATTGTATAAGCCTTTCGACCTGTGCAATGCGCCAGCGACTTTTGAAAAAAATGATGGAATTGGTACTACGAGGACTAACTTGGAAGAAATGCCTAGTTTATCTTGATGATGTGATGGTTATAGGACGGGATTTTAAGGAGCATATGAAGAATTTTCAAGTGTTTGGAAGAATTAAAAATGCACACCTGAAATTGAATCCCAAAAGTGCTTAATGTTCGAGAAAGAAGTAAAATTCCTTGGACATGTCGTGTCTTCATAGGGGATAAGAACGGACCCAGACAAGATTTCCGCAGTACGAGATTGGCCGAGGCCTTCAAATGTTCACGAAGTACAACGCTTCCTTGGTCTACAGAACGTTTTGACACGATTAGACACGGATGCCAGTAATTCTGGACTTGGATGTGTTCTTTCCCAAATCAAAATGGACAGGAAAAAGTAATTGAGTACTTCGGCAAAACGTTGTCGAAGCTAGAACGTAACTATTGTGTGACACGGAGGGAACTATTGGCCATTTTCAAATCCATAGACAATTTTCACAAGTACCTATATGGACAATATTTTAAAGTTCGGATCGAACATTCCGCATTGAAGTGGTTCTTGTAGTTGAAGACACCAGAAGGCCAACTAGCTCGCTGGATAGAAAAACTGCAGCAGTACATTTTAAAGTCGAACATCGTCCCGGGAAATCCTATAAAAAATGCAGATGCCCTCTCCAGACGACCATGCCAAGAAGACTGCAAACACTACCACAGGGTGGAAAAACAGCAAGGGATACTTATAGTGAACACGGTTAAAATTGCGATTCCGAATGACTGGACAAAAGAGACATTAAGGGTAGAGCAGTTAAGCGATAAGGAAACTGGTCCTATTCTAAAGTGGAAAGAAAAAGGAACTCGACCTGATTGAAACGACATTGCAGACAAGGCAGTGGGCCTGAAGGCATTGTGGGCGCAATGGGACTCCCTCAGAGTAGAGCATGGACTGTTGAAGAGAGCTTGGGAAAGCCTAGATGGGAAAGAAACTACTTTGAGATTGGTAATCCTCAGGTGTCGCATACCAGAAGTACTTCAAGTAGTGCATAATGGAACATCTGGCGGACATTTTGGCATTAACAAAACTCTGACAACGGGAACGATTCTAATGGGTGAACAGCCGCCAAGATGTGGAGGCTTGGTGCCGCAAATGTGATGTGTGTCGGCAAGTAAGGGACCACGGACGAGAAGGGCCAGATGAAACAATATAAAGTCGGGGCTCCATTTGAGCGAATTGCGATCGACGTAGCTGGTCCCTTTCCCGTAACAGATGATGGGAATAAATACATCTTGGTTGTCATGGACTATTTTAGTAAATGGCATGAAGCTTATGCCATACCAAACCAAGAAGCAGCCACTGTCACCCAAGCTCTGGTATGTCGATTTGGCGTGCCCCTGGAGTTGCATTCGGACCAAGGAAGAAATTTTGAATCAGGGGTGTTTCAGTTTTATTGGTCAGAATCATGAATACAGCACGAAGAAACTCGATCGATGCCCAATCTATCACCGTCTTGACAACAAATAGTGTTCTGTAAGACGACATCTGTCATTTTAATCTGTGTTTTAAGCGATTTTAAAGTTTTATTTGGTACTGTGATTAGTAAGTGGTGTGCGGTCAAAGAGGAAAACCACGGGGTTGTTTATCTTTTCACAGGTAAGTAAACAAAACAAATCAGGGCCGGCATAATGCGAAAGTGTGAAAGCTCAAAAATAACTAAAATTAATGATAGCTTTACAAAAACATAAACAACAACATTTGATTCCATTTGAACAATAAAAAATCCACATTTTGTCAAAAAAGAAATAAAATATTTATTTTAACTTCAATGGAAATTTCATTCAGAAGGCTGCTCACAAATTGTAGATGTTTTAAGTCAATTGATATTTTTTTTAATTCAATTTTAAAGGTTGTTATTAAAAAAATGTGTTTATTTTCAGATTTCACGAGAATCTGGAAAGAAGAGAAAGTTGGCTGAAAGCTCTCAAAATGGAAACTGCTAGTAAGTGGCACTACGTGTGTTCACAATACTTTAAAAAATGTGATTACAATATTATAAGATCTGGATTAAAAGTTTTGAAAATCAATGCTGTTTAATTTTTTCCCCTGGCAACATTGTCACCACTTTGTCACACGTTCTGTCCAGGTTAGTAGAGAATTATACTGAAAATTAATAATATACTAAGTAATCACTCATTCATACCTCATGAAATAATATCAAGTAGATAGGTACCTACAGAGCATCAACTGTTTTGTGATGTTACTTTTATTGCAGTGATGTAGGTTTGTATACTTCAAAAGAAAACTCATTTGTTTCAGCACTGAAAATGTAATTCCTGCGCCACCATTAGTACCCAAGATAGCAAGGTATATTAAATTTAAATATACCAGGCCCGCTACTTTAAACGCCCCTGGTCTTTTTTTTTTATTTTTTTAGCAACGACCATGTCCGGCACATCAAATTGTAGATATTTTTAAGTTTCTTAAATTTAACATACCTGGCTATCTTGGGTACTAATGGTGACAAAGGAATATAATTTCCAATGCTGAAACAAGTGAGATTTCTTTGAAATATACAAACCTACATCACTGCAATAAAAGTAACATATCAACATAACAGTTGATGCTTTGTAGGTATCTACATGATATTATTTCATGAGGTATGAATGAGTGACTACTCAATATATTATTAATTTTCAATATAATTATCTAATAACCTGGACGGTACGTGTGACAAACCTGGTGATAGAGTTGCCAGGGGGAAAAAATAGAACCGTACTAATTATCAAGACTTAATCCAGATATTTTAATAGTATAATCACTTTTTTTATGTGTTCTGAACACACGTAGTGCCACTTACTGGCATTTTCCATTTTGAGAGCTTTCAGCTAACTTTCTCTTCTCACCAGATTCTCGAGAAATCTGAAAATAAACACATATTTTTTAATAACAACCTATAAAATTGAATTTAAAAAAATATCAACAGACTTTAAAATATCTACAGATTGTGGCTACCTTAAGAATGTACTTTCCATTCAAGTTAAAATAAATATTTTTGTATAGGTAAGTATCTTTTTTAATAAAACGTGGATTTTTTACTGTTCAAATGGAATCAAATGTTGTTTTCTATTTTTTATAAAGCTAACATTAATCTTAGTCATTTTTGAGCTTTCACACTGTCGCATTCACGCATTATGCAGACCCTGATATGTTTTGTTCACTTACCTTAGAAAAGATAAACCCCGTTGTTTTCCTCTTTGGCCAGTTGGCCACACACTACACAACTATTAATCAGTTTCTCAATAAATATTCACTAAATAAATGTTTATAACTAAAAATCCATTATTAATCAGTACCCAATAACACAAAACTAAAATTTATCACTTAAGATTAAATGACGTCGTATACTGAATTCATCAAAATCCAAAATCAAAGATGAAGGTGGTACATATAGAGAGACTAGCCAAGTATGCAGGGAACAATTAATTGCCTGATCTGGACGTTCAGGCTTAAGGTGGGGGCAGTGTTACGCCACTGGAATTGTAGACGAGACGGGAATGTTCTGCAATGTTCTAGACCGTGTGAATGGATGTATAAATAACACGCACGGTGGGCCGAGACGCAGTCTTAAATTGAAAGTGACCGAGTAAAAAAGAAATAAGATAGAAACTTAAAAAAGTGTTTAATTGTGATTATAGTTAAGACAGTCATTAATCTACTGTTGTTAATTTTTAATTAGTTGACGATTGTCGCGTGAGGAATATTTTCTAATGATCAACTTTTAACATTGGAAGGGATTTTATTTTACCAGAAAATCGTAAATGTCGAGGTTTGAGAGTAGTAAATATGATAATTATTTTTGTAAAACCCATAATAAATAGAATATGTAACATGTAAGCAATTAGAATAGCACATTCTGCATGACAGTTCTCGTAGTCGCAACGCGATCTTCAGTCGCGGTGACTAAATAATTTCAAGGTCAACGAAAAAATCTTGAAACTTAAATTTAAGCAACAATAAACTTTAGTCGCCAAATTGCAAGTGACGAAATCGTCGAGCAGCATTTTCACCAGGTATCCAATATAAAAATCGCTACTAATTTCTTTCAATAACAACAAAAAACGAAATAATAGCCAATTTTAAATAATAGTCATAACAATTTGGTTTTATAAGACACTAAAAAGAAATGACGCTGGAAATAAAAACTGTCTTCTAGTATATAGAGTTTCCTAAGTAATCCAAAATATTTTTAAAAAAATTTAAGGATTCTTTGAGTGATTTTATGAAGAAGTTTATATGAACAAAGTTTTTGTTTCCGAAATATAGGATTGGATATTTTACTTCTTATATTACTATCTAATTTCCACAATTTTGGTTCGTCATTTATGAATCAACTTTTTTTTTATAGACATTTATCTTCTTACCAATTGTCTTTTCTAAATATCATTTCACTTCTGTTTGTAATTGATCGAAATCTGAACGTTGTTGAAGAACACTGTTCCTGGAATGGTTTTATTTTCTTTAAAATAATTTCCAAACGACTAAAAATATCAGAAAATTTAAAGACACGAAAAGGTTTACAAATCCATCGGAAAATCTAAAAAAAAAAAATTACCAGTAACGTACAAAAAAGTTTAGCAAACATAGTACAGGGTTATTCATTATAAATTACCCACCCCTTATCATCGTTATTGTCTATAGAAAAAAGTTTTCAATAAAAGTTGCGTTGTTATGACCGAGTTTTGTTAAAATGCTACCAAAAGAACAGTAGCGTGCAGATTTCAGGGGATACAAAAAAAATAATGTATTTTTTTTAAATGGGATACCCTGTATATTATTAAATTTTTGGAATGATCCTTTGTTCCTAATTTCAAAAATATACCATATGTTATCCCTACCATATGCCGCTTTTGAGTTACTAAACGTCGAATATATTAGTTAAACTAGTTACTGTAAATATGGAAAAGTTAACATTATTAAAGTAAGCTATGAAAATGGCAACTATTATATTTAATACGTGACATTTCTTTAATGAAATACTTAAAATGGTTTACAGTGAGGAAGAAAGAACCAAATATTTATACAAAATAGATAACAAAGATTTATTTAGAAAATTTAAATATACCATAAATAAATGATAACTCATAAAAGATGTTCGGTGTGTCCACTATTATTGTCAATGCATAACTGATAACGTCTTCTTACATTTATAATTGCACCGGAAATGGCTTCATTATTTACATTCAAATTGTTTATTTCAAGTCGAATCTTGTCTTTAATGACTTGAATACTATTATTATTATTATTATTGATAATGCCTTTTAGAAATCCCAAAAAAAATTAATCCAAAGAGGTCAAATCCGGACTGTTAGGTGGTCATTTAATAGCTCCATTATTCCCTATCGAGACTGGGAATACATTATTTAAATGATCTCAGACATTATTTAAATGATCTCGAACGGGTAGGACACTATGCTGCATCCAAATCATATCATCAAGTTCGGCTTCCGGAAAATTCTGCAGCAAAAGAATATTTTCTGCTTCTGGGATAATTATTTCCAGATAGGTAATTCCAGTTAAAGTATAATCATAGGCCCAACAATTTTGTTTCTGAAAATTCCACACCAAACGCTAACAGTTTTTCTTCCTGATTTTTTTATTTGTTTTACCAATCTTTTTCTGTTGTGCTTGTTTTCCCACGACCTTCGATTTTTCCTCTTAAAATCTCCTGCCATAGAAAAGGATGATTCATCAGTCCATAATATTTTAGTAAAAAAATCGGGATCTTCATCCAACTTTTGAATCATCTGGCGGCAAAAGTCCAGCCTTTTCATTTTATGAGACTCTGTTAAAACTTGTACGGATAAAATTTTATATGGTCTGTAGTTGTTATTTTTTAACGTACATTGGATTTTGGAATAACTTTTACCTAATTGATCGACTGCATTATTTATACTACATTCAACATCTTCTAAAAAATAATACAATGTTTCACAAAAGTCTATTCGCGAATAAATATGGATGGGCTTACCTTCGAAATGAAGCAGTATATCTAGCTGTTCTTCCTGGTTTGCTGGAACTACACGCTTTTTTCTACTGGATTATTATTCACCTTTCGGTAAATATTTTTGAACGTATTTTCTGATGGTGTTGGACGATTTGAATACAACACCCCCATATGCTCTTTTTGCTGCACGTTTATTTTTATTATTTTGTATATAACAAGTAAATATTTGGACTTTTTCTTCCTCACTGTAATCCATTTTGATTATTTCATTAAAGAAATGTCACTTATCAAACATAATAGTTGTCATTTTCATAGCTCGCTTTAATAATGTTAACTTTTCCATATTTACAGCAACTAGTTTAACTAAATTATTCGACGATTAATAACTCAAAAACGGTATATGGTGGGGGTAATATATGGTATATTTTTTGAAATCAGGAACAAAGGATCATTCCAAAAATTTAATAATATACAGAGTATCCCATTTAAAAAAATATCTAATTTTTTTGTATCCCCTGAAATCTGCACGCTACTGTACTTTGGATAGCATTTTAACAAAATTCAGTCATAACCACACAACTTTTATTTAAAACTTTTTTTTCTATAGGCAATAATAATAAGGGGTGGGTAATTTATAATGAATAACCCTGTACATTTCCTTTAAAAATGATCACCTAGTATATAATTATCGGCAAGCGTTCCACAGCAAAATTGGCCTTGTGACAAATGAAATATCAACGCTCCCTACCTCGGAAGCAAAAAAGCTTTCGATTCGGCTACAAAAATAACAAAAAAATTGTTCCACGAAATCTGCTAGCGGGGTTTGATTCCATATCGTTTTTCATTCATGAAAAGCCCATTTTAAAATAATGAATTTTATGTTTGATGATATTTATTCAGAAAAAAATAACATTGTGTCATATTGTTCAAGTTTATGACATTTTTCACAGAGAAATCAACTTATTGTTAGTGTAGCCAATTAATTTAGCTTAAATATACAATATATCATGAGTGTGAACTGTTATAAAAGCAAACAGAAACTTGGAATATTGTTGAGGTCATTAAAAAATTGGAGTGAACTGCCTCGGATGTCGCTGTATCTGCCCAAGCCGCAGTTTACCGTTTCGCAGAAATCTTCGATATGGTAGAAAACTGCATTAATTTTAGGCGTTGCATTAATTTCCAAATCAAGAAATTCCGTGCGAAATTGGGATATTAGATTTTTATAATTGCTTTTCAGGTGGCATCCAAAACAACTACAAATTTTGCAAATGTCTTGGGCATTTCGCAAAACTTCACAAATTCCATAGGCTATATAGAGTAGAAATAACAAATTTTAGATAAGTTATTGCAAGAATTGCCGTTAAAGGAAACTCCATGTAATGCCTCCTTCTCGGTATTGGAGAATTTTGCCCACTGCTCACATACAGTGAAGCTCTAAACATGCAAAAAACTTCTACAACTGTAACGAGCCAATAAGACAGGGTGCCATGAAACTATTATACAGATTTTGCGGCACCCTGAATTGCAACTATTGCTGGGAACTGTAAATACGCTTTATGGCCACTTGTATATGAGCAGTAGACAAAATTCTGTAATGTTGAGAGCAAGGCATGGAGTGTCCGTTAACGGCAATTATTCCATGTTGATTTCTCTGTGAAAAAATTTCATAAACTTGAACAATATGGCATACATTAGCTGTTTTTTTTTTTAATAAATATAATCAAAAAGAAAATTCTAGGAATTCTGACAATACTAAGAACAAACATATTAAAAAAACATAAAAATGTATGTCCTAATATGTCTGTTATTTAAAATATTCCCAAAATTTCTGAATTTACCATAAAATTACCAATAAATTACCACCGAGACAGAACAAATGAAAATTACCGATAAACTTCAATCACTACTTAGAAAACACCATGTATTTGTATAACAATTTTATTTCGTTTAAAATGCCCTCAATATAATTACTTTATTACTTTTCAAAACAGTTATTTTCTCAATTTAGTAAATATAAGCTCTGGTAGTATACCCTTTAGCAGATCGAAAAAAAATATGTTTAACGAAACATAACACTATAAAATAGTTGATCCAATTTAAAGTTACATTTTTCATAATTACGACCCTATGCGTAGGGAAATCACCAAAAATTTGTTGGAACACTGGCAAGATTGGTACTTTCTCGGTACTTCTATTATTCTGTTGTGATTTCTGTTTTAGAATTTTTGTTTGTGTATTTGTTTTAAAAACATTCTAAAAGCACACAAATATCGAAATAAAATATGTATAAGGTATATCAGATTAGTTTACCTACTATATTTTTACAATAGTAAACAAACAAAAAATGAGGTTACGGTCTAATGTCAAATCTAGCACAATACCATACAACTGCAGATTATAGGTCTGTTCAGCAGTGTGTATTCTAGCAGATTATAAAAAAATTGTCTCTTTTCAACTTCGATTAAATGTATCTTCATCTCTCTCTTTTCTTAGCTGAAACTTACTAGAATCAACATTAATGAACAAACCTTATGAAATATCCCAAAAATAACTACATTTGGAAGCTCTATTTGACATCAAGAATTTTTTTTTCAGTTTAAATGAAAACAAAAAAAAACCGCTGCCAATTACTTGGGAATCAGAACTTCCTCACCGTAGCAAAACGCGACGTGTGGTGGAGTTTATAATAAAAGTAATTTTTACATTTCAAAAGTCAAATTTTTTTACGTTTCAAAAAAGTCACATTGGTGGAATGTCACTAATATTTTTTTTTAGACCGATTTTGCTCATCAACGAACTCAATCTCTTCCTTGACCTCTAGAATGTGTGTACCAAATTTGAAAGCTTTATCTTAAAAACTGTAGCTGCTATCGCGAACCACACAGACAGAAAATTTTTTCTGTCTGATATTTTGTGTATCGTCATAAATCGTCGAGATTCGTCCAGAAATGCAATAAAAATTTTCAAAATTTTTTTCACGAATACATAACTTCCTCACTGAGAGGTGAGGAAGTAATAAAGAAAAGACACGTCTCTTATTTTTATCTCGTTTTCAATTTTTAAATTAAAAAAAGGGAAAATACCCCATTGAATTTTCATTGTAATTCAGCTGTTATTGGTACCTACAAATGTAAAATTTTTTTACAATTTCATAATATACCGGAAATAATCTCTAAAAATGTTATATTCATATTAAATTTAAACTATATTTAACAGACCCCCAAATGTGAAGTATTTTGGATATTAAATCGCTTTAAACCAAATCTGATTGTGAATGATAAATAACTTTATCCGCGAGCCCTTATGATGCTAACAACGAGTATCTAGGGTTTGATTTATAATTTATTCAAACAAGCAAAATTTGTAACTTTAAAAACACTCGTACTTGTAAATAACAAAGCTTTAATAATAACATAAGATTAAAATTTGGCAAAACCGGAAATATAAACTAGTTGTTTATAGCCCAAGACACGTAACACTTAACAGCGAAATATTAATAAAATTTCCGTGAATGAATGAAGTCGTTAAATCTAATGTTCTGGCAAATGAAGTAAAAAAGAGACAAATGTACACAGGTTAAACGCATAACCCCATTTCTTTGGCATGCTTTTAAAAATTGGGGGTAAAAAAATAAACTAAAGATCGTCGATAAGTCCTGAGATGTTATTTTACGTTAAACGCCTAACCAACTTCGCCTAACCCTCGTAAAAGTTGGAGTAAAAAAAATAATCCAACTAAATATTGTCGTATGACTACAGAAATAAATAAATGAAGTGGTCCATATGATATCTAATTACTTAAAGTATCTAAAAAATTGAAATGTGAAATTTTCGTCAGACAAAAATATGATTAATGTAGTTTTATTAGTCGGTTTGGATAAAATTTTGTTAATTATAACTTTATGTATTTATGTAACTTTTTAATTTTAATTTTTTCAATTTTTAAATTATTGTTATCTATAAAATAAAAAAAGAGTCATACTGTGTGTTTAAATGTTTTACATCTTTATTTATTTGAATCTATACATAATTTGTATAGTATGTATGATGTAGTAGCCTGAGGAAGACAATAAATTTTGTCGAAACGTCGACTAAATGAGAATTTGAGGTTTTCTTTACTAATTTTATCCAAACCGACTAATAAAACTACATTAAGAGATTGTGGATACGAAACTCCTTAGCTAAAAAATATGATTTACACTTTCAGTAATAAAATAAGTGTGTATCTCGGTACGTATGTACCTATAGATTTGATTGTACTAGTAAAAAAAAAAAGTATTAGAAACATATATCCAAATTTTGTGATACAATTTAATAGTAAATAAAATAACCATGCGCTTCTGTACACATAAATGGTCAAATATACTGAAATTAAGTCAATTTAATTGTGGCTAACTGTTAATAATTATTACCTTGTTATTCACATTATGATTATTCTTAATTAATAATAAATATGAAGTTATTTTCTATATATTTCTAGAGTACTACTTATTTATTCTGTTTTTGTTTTTTATTTACTTAAAATAGTAAATATTATTCAATGACATATACCAATTTTGATGTACCTTGTTATTGTTACTTCTTCTACACAGCCTTCATTAACCACGTGATCAATTGGTATCTTTAACTCGTGATTCTGTGTCTTTCATATTCCGTGCAGTACCTGTGTGGACTGATGAGTAGAGTGTAGAGTTGGCAAATCGATCCGCAAATCACGGGCGGCGCCAGGTAGAGAAATACCCAAATACGTAAGCGAGACTTGTTTACTATTTTAGCAAAGACTAACATTTGATTTTAGTCTGTTATGCCTCTTGGTGTGTACAACGTAATTTATCCTTTACGTTGTATTGTTGATAATTTTATTTGTTGTATTTTATTCTTGATATTAATTTAATAATAAAGTATGTCAGGATAAAAGTAGTGCCCTCTGACATTTGTGAAACATGTAACACGAAAGGAGACCTTGATCACATTTTCTTTGAATACACGAAAAACAAAGCAACTAGCAACACATTGTATAACAATCTTATGAATTGCAATATTTAGTCTCCGTTTAATATACTTTCTCTACTCAGTCACGATAGTAAAACAGTGTTTGACTGCGTTATCAGTTTTTTAGTTGAAATAGAAACGTTACTTCGAAAATTATTCAGCATAGGCTAGTTTTGTATCCTTTGTCGTTTCCCTGTGTCTTTAAACCTTTATACTAAAGTGGTCCTTTAAAACTGTTTGTTATAATAAAAACAATGTCCTGATAGACCCCAGGACGAGAAGCGTGTGTCCTTGTTTTTTCCCTCGCCTGTCTTCAAATACAATTTTTTTCTCTTTCTTTTTATATAGGTTAGACGTATGTAGAATTCTATATCACCATGTTGAGTCTGGCTGTATGGCTAATGGACTAATGCAAAAAAAAAAAAGTATGTCAGACCTGCCCAAGAGTAAAAACGGCCATACGCTGACAAAGTGAATAAATTTATCAGTGAATTCTCCGATTTATTCTGCAATGGTTCTATAATAATTTGTAAGGTGTGAGAGACAGACCTGATGTGCTGGGACAAACGTGATTGTAAACGTCACGTAAATTCTGTGCGACAACACAGTTTATGTTCGATTTACTCTTAATGCTGATTGCCTGTGATGTTCCACTGCACATATTCGATTAACAACCATTTCAGGAGTTCTGGAATAAATATAATCCCGAGGTGACGTTACCAAGTCGCACAACGTTGCGTAACTATGTACCAACTGTAAGCAAAGACATTGTAAATAAGATCAAATATATACTAAAAAATACACGGCTGTGGTTATGTGTTGACGAGTCGACAGATTGTAAAAAAAAAAAAATCTATTTTAAATGTTATATTACGTGTACTGGACCCTCTTAAACCGACATTTCCACTGTTACTAGCTAGCAAAAGACTAACTGAGTGTACTGGTCAAACAATTAGGCGGGTGGTGCTGGACCCGTTAGAAAAATTTGACCTGTCAAAAAGTCAAGTGTTGATGTTTGTGACCGATGGTGCCGTACTCTTCAAGAACACGGTTGTAGGTTGGTATATGTTATGTGTAAAGTGCATGCTTTACACCCTGTGGAAGAAATTATTCGAAAAGGTTTTCCAGCAGTATATGCAATAATAGCAAGTATAAAAAAATTTTTTCTTAAACCTCCTAAACGTCTTCGCGCATTTCATAGCAATTGTCCCGGTAATCCCGAACCACCACAGCCGATTCTTACACGTTGGGGAACATGGTTGAAGGCAGCTTTTTATTATGCTGAACCTTTACAACAAATAAAAGCTGTGATAGGTACTACAATTCAATCCAGACAAGACTGCAGCTATTAAGGAATGCCAGACAAAATTCGAAGATATTTCTGTTAAAATAGCTTTAAAAACTATTCACAAGAACTATAAAGGATAACATGACACCATACAAAACTTACAAAACAGTGCGTTTTCATCAGCGGAGTCACTGCAAATAGTGGACGAAGTAAATGGACTGCTACACTCTATAGGTGACGCAAAAAATGAGCCCGTTGGAGAAAAGTTCGCACGTGTGTTAAAGCAAGACACCGGTTTTACCAGATTAAGACAAATTTGTGATGGTACTAATGGTGCATCTGCAGAGCCGTTAAGTGAGTTCAAAGACTATTTTAAGTATGCTTGTATTACATCAATAGATGTCGAACGGTCGTTCTCAAAATATAAGCATATTTTTTTCACCACGTCGAACATTACTCTCGGAGACAACCATAGAAACATACATGATGCTGCAAAGATTTTACAGATCTTTTCCAGTTTGCTAGTTAAGAAGGTAAGTTGTGCTTACATTGTTATAAATAGGGAACTTGGACATTTTTTTTTACTTCATAAAAATGTTCTACAATACTAAAACATAAGATATGCAAAATATGACGCCTTAATTCCCAATAATAAATTTGTTATAAATTATTAGTTTCGCGCGCGAGCGAACCGTTTCAAACAGGTTCAAAAGCGCGGGAGTAGTCGTGACATCACACCATACAATTTACAAGCGACGACGGAGATCCCAGCACTCGACCGTTTGATTTCAGCCGTAAAAATACCAGCAGCGCCATAAATTTTAAGTGTATACTTAAAATGGAAACAAAACCTCCTTATTTTAAATATTGCATTGTACCGTTGTGTAAGAATACTACAGTGAAAGTGCCAGATAAAATATTTATAATATTGCCAGAAGATAAGATTCGTCGATCAAAATGGCTAAAAGCGTGTAGAAGAAATGAAAAAGACATTTCACAGAGCAGTAGGTCTCTACATGTGTGTGAAGATCATTTTAATTAAGTATTATTAAATACTATATGTCTATCTACTAGTTTTTCGCAGGCGGGCAATAAAATATTCCGAATTCCTAATTATTGAATTTTAATTAGGGTAGGATTAAGTAAAGAAAGAATGTGTATACAATGTTAGAAAATAAGATTAGTAGATAGAATGTAATTTAGTGATACTAAGTAAAGGTAATTTCCTGGTGCGAAAGTAAACAGCTATTTATTATTACACTCTTCGCAAATACGATTACGAAGAGTATATTGCATTTGATCGGGACATTTCTAAAATAGTTAATATCGCTCGCAGAGAAAAAATCATTTCGTTCATCATCGAATTCTGAACAACTTTCAAAATGTCCGTCTGTTCATCTGTCCGTCCGTCTGTCCGTCCGTCACGTTTCTTGTAAGCACGATAACTAAAGAAAGAAAAGTCCGATCGAATTGAAATTTGGGCCATAAGTTAGTATTAGCTAGAGGAAGAAATCCATTGTTTTTGAAAAAAATCAAATAGTAAATAAAAAAGTTGTAGGACATTTTATTTAAAAATATGAATCTACAGAGGGTTGCAATTTTCAATGTGCTACTAAAATTGAAGTAATTTTCTATAGACACCAAAATGCTGTAAAATATACTACCACAAATTTCGCCTACGCAGTCGGCATCATCGGGAGATGAAAAAAAATTTAAAATTAAATATGTGATCAATATATTAGGTATTGTAAGAATGAATCTTAGTTTATACTATAAAATATACTGCCACGCGTTTCGCCAATACAGTCAGCACCATCGGGAGAGAAAATTAAATATGTAGTCAATACATTAGGTATTGTAAGAATGAAGTTTATAAGACAAACACAAGATTCTTTTCGAAAAACTGCGCAAAGAGTATCCTACAGAATGTGCAACAATTATATAAAAGTTAAATTACACTACTGTATGCGAAGAGTAAAATGTTTACCTCTAGTATATATAGTATATTGCAAATACCTTTCCCTTGCCCTTTAATTTATTCTATTCAAATTACATTTATCTATTATGTGAATAATAACACCACACAATCACTCATTTCCCTTGCCCCAAAACATAGTACGAAAATACCTACGATAGGTAATTATACATTTGCGCAAATGCTTAGTTGCGACTAAGCATTTTGTAGTTATTTCTTTTTATTCCGTGATCAAGTCATAACTATTTTATGTTTATAAATTATTACTAAAAGCTAAAAAAATACGTACTTCTCTGCCTTGACTCCGCGGACCTCTCCAAGGGAAAAACTTTCACTATTTTGTATAAAAGATGCCACCATAAACATATCCACTTTAGGCAAATTATCAGATTGGCCTTTTGGAAAACCTTGATCAGTCATTTTAAAATATCTGTACAACTACAATAAGCGGTACTATAAAACAGAATTATATATTTATATCAGAACAGTCACTAACAAATCAACCACAGTCTAATAACACTATATTGTACATATGTTTATATAGAATGTCATACTTTGTTAATTTGTTTGTATTATTATTTTTAAGTATTTTATGAATGAATTGATTTTTAGTTTTCTTTTTTTCTGTATATATGTATATATTAATATAAATCTTACTCTGTACCCCATACAAGTTGTAAATAATCTACTTAATTGTGAATAAAGATTTTAAATTGGAATTGGAATTGGTAAACAACTGATTGTGTTGCTTCCCGGCGCGACGACTACCGAATATTGTATGGTGTGACGTCACAGTCAATAGTAGCTCGTTTCGGGCCACTTCAATTTTATCGCTGTTTAGATCCTTCATACTGATTGCGTGGAATTAGAAATCTTATTTTTTTGTGAAGTACACGTTTTATTACAACGTTACGCTATGTTTTTTAGTATTATTTTTATTTTTAAAATTATAGGCAAGTTCCCTATTGTAACAGTTTATTGCTTTTATTACTAGTTAATTTCTTTTATTACACTTATTATGATGCGTACGCCTATGTCCTGCAGCGCATTTTTGCCAACTCTACAGATGAGTCGTGAGGATTTGTACACATACATACGTATGTCACAGTATAACGTTATAACTGTCCGTATGTGTCCAAGGATTCGTTTTCATTTTCAATCATCTTTTGCTGACGGCACGACTCGACGAGGCAGTTAAAGGGAACTAATTGGTCACGTGGTTTTCGATCATTTATTAAGACCCGTTACTTAATTTTCATAACAGATTTTGTGCTTTTTCTTTCTTTCTGAGGATTTACTTTTACAATTCTGTGGTCACTCACAATAAAGGTATAAATAAAAATACCCAACTTTACAGTACTCAATTAAACGTCTATTTAATTTCGACTTTGAAGCTACCAGTTTAGCCATTTAGTAGTAGTAAAAAACCTAAAAAATCAATAATTTCTTTTTAAATTGTGTTTTTAGTATGAGTTATTCCCTTAGTACAACAGGTGTCATAATTTGAATTTAGTGATAAAAATAAATAGGTTGACATGTTTTTTTGCAGATGCAGTATGTGAAACTTGGATCACTTGGATCACTTGAATACAGTTAGTAATAAGTAAACTTACTTTTTCTAGAATATAACATGAAAAAAGTAAAAAAGTAACTACCGCTGTAAAGAGAATTTAACGAGCTTTAAAACGATGTTCTACTTGACCCCCGTGACATTAATTTTAGGTGTGGATTCCACCATACTGCTTTAAGGGTTAAGTATTCCCCTTGAAAAGAAAAATCGGCGGGTCCGAGGGTTTAAAAAAAATGAACGCATATGCAAAAAACGCCTGTTTGTACCTATTTCATTAAATTCTTTACTTTTACAACTCAATATTTCTCACAAATTATTAGTCCAAATTTAAAAAATAGAATACCGTTGCAGAGAATTTAATGAGCTTTAAAACAATGTGCTACTTGACCCCCTTGCAATTTAAAATTTTAGGGGAGGATTCATAGAAACAGACACAATATAATACGTTGAATCTTAAGAGTAATACTAAGATTCAACTTAAGTTGAATTAATTTACTCTAGAGTTGAATAGAGGACAGTACTCCAGATTATAACATAAAGTTATTTACATTTTTAAATATACAGGGTGGGGCAATAGTGCGTCGGACCTCGACATCTCGAGTTCTACGATAGCTAGAAAATTTTAAAAAAATTGCAAGTAAACTAGATAAAAAAGTCTATAACTGGAAATTATTTTGGAACATACAGGGCGAGCCAAGACGAAATTACAGGACCAAGTGCCTTTTTTTTAAATGGAATGTTATGTATATCAGTACATTTTTTGAAGCCTCTTTCTAGGCTCTATTCATTCCTATATTATTATTGGCTATCTCCCAACCACTTTGATGTAATGAATTTTTTTTGTTGAAATAATGCCATCTGTAGATGGATATTAAAAAAAATCACCACAGTCACAATTATGGGTTTTAAGAAAAACTTATGTGAATACCAGTTACGAGACATCTAGTTAATGTTTTTAAATCATTTTCATTTCCTAAAAATGTACAGGGTGGCCAAAAATTAGTATTCACTTAAGAACTTTTTAAATTGAATTTTCTCAATTTTTTCAAATGGAACACCCTGTATATTTTTCGACGATGTGATGTAGAAATGAAAAACGAACATTTTTTGTAAGTACTCCCTATGGCTAATTGCAACCATTTTCGTTTTATAAATAAATAAGTGTCAAATTCAAGAATAAACTTAAAAAAAGAGGTTCCCTCAAATAATTCATTAGAAAAATTTATAATAGGTGTTCGACGTGTTGCCCATTTTGATTGACACACGTCTTTATGCAATTTTGAAATGAGGCCATTTAGTGGGACCATTTCCATTGAAATGAGTAAATAGTATTTAACTAGTCCTTTACCGTAATGTTTTTTTTGTAATTTTTTTTGCTGTTTTCGTTATTCGACAAGCAATAAAACCTCAGTTTGGTATAAATTGTCGTGTACAAAGGAGCATTTATCACACTTATCGGTCGTTAGTTACAATTTGTATTGAATTTAAAATATTTGGAATTTTACAATATGAATTTTAATAAAGCGGAACTTGTAGACATGACTTTTGTTTTGGGAGAGTCAGAAATTGTTTACTTGCCAATAGAATTTATCACCAACGTTATCCTGAAAGAAGGCATCCGATGTTAGCAGCTTCCAAAACCTTCTTGATAGATTTCTGGAAACTGGAAATGTCGAATATAAAAAAAGTGAAAGATTGAAACGTGTTGTGAACGAAGAAAATGAGTTTTCTGTGGTGCTGGCAACGGTTGAGAATCCCCATGTTAGTCAAAGAGAAGTGACCTCGTTAGTAGGAATAAGTAGACGGTCTGTGGGTCGAATCTTAAAAACAAATAAGTTGCATGCATATCATATTCAAATGCACCAGGAATTATCTGATGACGATTTTCAAAAGCGCCTACAATTTTGTAATTGGGCCAGAGGTAAAATGCAAGTTGATGTCAACTTCTTCAACAATGTTTTATTCACTGATGAGGCAACTTTTCATAAAAATGGATTTGTTAATAGACACAATTTCGGAAAATCCTCACTTTTTTATGCAAGTTGATAACCAACACAGATGGTCTATAAACGTTTGGGGGGGAATTATTGGAGAACATGTAATAGAGCCACATTTCTTTGATGGTACATTGACTGGAGCTATTTATCTTCATTTTTTGGAAAACTATCTGCCACAATTATTGGTAAATCTCCCTGGAAGAATTCGAAATAGGATGTGGTTTCAGCAAGATGGTGCTCCACCACATTATTTAAATGCAGTTAGAGACCACTTAAATAATACCTACCCTGATCAATGGATTAGAAGAAATGGACTCACTAAATGGCCTGCTAGATCCCCAGATCTTACAAAAATGGATTTCTTTTTATGGGGATACGTGAAGGAAATTAGAGACACACCAACAACAGTACAAAATATGAAGGAAAGAATAATAACTGCCTTCAAATCTATCACACCGGCAGTTTTAGGAACAGTGGAAACCTCATTTCAACAGCGCATAGAGATGTGTGTCAATCAAAATGGCCAACATGTGGAACATTTATTATAATTTTTTCTACTGAGTTATTTGAAGAAACCTCTTTTTTAAGTTTATTTTTGAATGTTGTAATTATTCCTTAATAAAACAAAAATGGTTGCAATTAGCCATAGGGAAGTACTTACAAAAAATTTTCGTTTTTCATTTTTACATCACATCGTTGAAAAATATACAGGGTGTTCCATTTGAAAAATTGAGAAAATTCAATTTAAAAAGTTCTTAATTATTTCGTGAGAATGACCCGAATACTAATTTTTGGCCACCCTGTACATTTTTAGGAAATGAAAATGATTCAAAAATATTAATTAGATGTCTCGTAACTGGTATTCACATAAGTTTTTCTTAAAACCCGTAATTGTGACTGTGGTGATTTTTTTAATATACATCTGCAGATGGCATTATTTCAACAAAAAAATTCATTACATCAAAGTGGTTGGAAGATAGCCAATAATAATATAGGAATGAATAGAGCCTAGAAAGAGGCTTCAAAAAATGTACTGATATACATAGCATTCCATTGAAAAAAAAAGCACTAATTTCCAGTTATAGACTTTATTATCGTTTACTTGCAATTTTTTAAAAAATTTCTAGTTATCGTAGAACTCGAGATATCGAGGTCCGACGCAATATTGCCCCACCCTGTATAGGTAGTTTTAATTAATAATTCTCAAGGGTAGTCAACAAGAAAGTATACATATATTTTCAAATGAAATTTTTGCAATATACCTAAAAATTATACTATGCAGCAAATAATAAATATGCCAGTTATACACATTATTGACAAGCAACAAATAAATGTTTTTGTAACTTACAGCGTTATTCATTTTTTTACGAATTCAAACTAAATTGATTCAATTTCAGTAAATTTGAGCGATACACTGTAGTGTGTAGTTAGTGGCACACTAATACTTTGTTAATCCGTCAAAAATTAACGACAGAGACCCTATAGATTTAATTTGAATTTGTATACTATTATTAAAAACATATGAACATAACTTTATCAACTTACTCCAACATAAAAAATGTAATAATTCCAAGAAATAAAATGACGCACCGAACAATAACTTCACTAATTACTTTTACTTATTCACAGCAAACCAAACCTCGTTTTTACAAATTAACAAAATAAATATATATCCATGTTCTCAACTTTTCATATAATTTCATTTTCTTTACTTTTATACCACATATTATCCTAATTAATAATTTCGAACTGACACATGACGGCGCGATGTACTTATTAAAACACGCAAATCAACTTTTATCAATGTAAGCATGCTGAGGACGACCGTCAAGAATACCGAACCATTGCCAACTAATAATAATAATACATGCTCAATTATATTACAACTTGTAACATTTCAACAATGTTGCCAATAAGATTTTTAGATTTCCCCGCGGTAAATTTTAAAAATACCCGATTTTACTCGATCCATTACTTTAAATTTCCCGAATATTTACCTAAGGTTTAAAATGAATATGGAATGAAATTAAAGTAAAAAATTGGAGTGTTTTATTTTTAGTTATTTTGCCATGCATTAATATTATACATGGATTAGTGGTTCAAAATTTAAAACTTTTTTCTATTTTTTATGTGGCTAGTAGTAGTAGTAGCTACTTATTTTACTAGGCAAGTAGGCCACAATGAGCCCTTTTTACCTAGGGACCTACAGTTTAGCGTGGACTCCGAACCACGGTCTTCGACTGTCAACTGACCCACCACCTGGGCCTGCCCGCCTGCACCGCTAGCAGAGTGGCAAACCTCCTGGGTAGGTCTCTTCGACCCTCCAGCCGGGCTCGCCTCTCCGCCTGCATCAGGCTAGCGGCCTTCCCGGGATTGTCTGTTGACAGCCTACCGACTATGGAGTGTAGAGAAGGAGGAACGTCTCTTATGGACGGTACGTTCAAAATGTGGTCTGAATTCTGTAAGGTATGAGATGTGGCGCTGATCGTATTATGGGATTGAGTCTGAAGTTTAAACACTTACTATATCTCTGAAACTAGCTTCAGATTCTATAAACTACCGAAAACATAATATTATGTAGGTGTTGAAAAGAATTATACAGCGTAAAAAAAATAATAAAAATAGTAAAAACAAAATCACGTAGAATACCTCCTCTAAATCAGCGCCACCTATTCTTCCATCGAAAATCCGATCACATTTTTTAACACGGAGACGTTTCTCCTTCTCTACACTCCATACTACCGACTGTTAGACGAGCTATCGTTCATCCATCCAATTGCCGGACTCGATCAGTGCTGCTTAACTTCACTGATCGAATATCGGAAATTAAACGGATGTCCATACCTCATCCCCTTTAATGTGGCTAAAATGCATTTTTTGATATTTTTCCATGTAGACGTTTTTGGAAAGGTTAGTTATTGTTTAAATATCTATTGTTCTGTCTGATTACATGTTTTTGAGGTAAAACCCTGAAAAGGCATTCTTCTGAAGCTAAGAACAATTGGCTATTACTATAGTCGTCCCTATTTTTATCAATCCAGCTAATGATCTTTAAGTAAAATCACAAACTTACTTGCGTTATTCCATACGCTTATCATACAACACTATTTTCCAATTTGAATCTTTCACAACAGAGTGTCTAGAGGCTGTAATGTTTTGTTTGAAACTGAAATATTTAATGCACATCACAAAAAAAATTATATTTCAAATATCTCAGCTGAGAGCTCGTACGCGCATGACGAGTAAACTTTAACGTGCTCGAGGTGGTTAAAGTTGTGTGCACACGGAGTGTTATACCGACAATTTACGAACGACATTAATATTTACCCAGTTCAAAATTATACCACTTTCGAACGGTGCACTCTGTATATTGCTTAGGGTAATTTCGAACCGCCTCCTGGAGTCTAAATATAAAAATCGAAAGCGCTTAGAGCGTCGATAACAAGAAACAAGCAGAGAAATACATAAAAATTATTTCTTTCACAGCCAGTAGATGTCACTCCTTACTAGTCCTTACAAGAATTATCAATTAATTAATATATAATTGAGCATACTTCGTTTATTTTAAGGTCCTATCATATTTTTAATATTTTTAAATTTTTTCTTAAATACCCGGTTTTACCCGCTTCCATTTTTTACCCAAGATCTATATCGAAATACCCAGTTTTTGGGTATTTGCCCAGAAATCGGCAACACTGCATTTCAAACTGGTGAGCGATCTGACCTTTAAACAGCAAAATAATACAATTTTCATTTACATTTTATATGCCTCCGTACAAGATGCCACAATCCTAAATTAAACAGAATTTGATTATATTAATATGAAAAAAATTTAAAATATCAGTAGACAGCAAATAAACACACATTTTAATTACGAGTATTACTTAACTGTTCTATCATTTAAAAATAAAAATAAAAAACCTATCGAACCTACATTCTTATCAGCTTGTAATTTTTTAGTGAATACGAATAAAAACGATTTGTATATTTTCTTTAATTTAAAAGAGCAAAGGATGTGCTTTTGCCCAGTAGCAAAGGATGTGCTTTTGCCCGTATCGAAGAACGATGATTTGTCACGACCACGGTCGTAATTGTATTATTTCGATATGATAGTCCGATTAGTACAATATAATAAACACGATACGAAATCGGAATCATTAAACTTTGACTCGTGTCTTTGTCTTTCAGCACTGACTAAATCTTGAGTCATTTCTATCTGGGTATCTTACTATATTAGTACGAATACGAAACTGTACAGGTGCCAAAGATTCGTACCAAACGATTCATCGGAAAGAGTCGTATCATTTATAAGAAATATACAAATACAACACATCTCTGTTGCACTGTGTGCATCAAAGGTAGATCAGCGATAACAACAGAAACCACAGTATTTACTGTGGCACAAACCATGTGCGTGCGGCACTACGGTGGAGGTAGTTTGTTACCTCGTGTGACATGACATGAATGAATAAAATCTTTCAAATATTTCAAATATTTTTCTTTTAAGTGTATGATGTATCTAAATAAAGAAAGGGCATCTACAAGCGGCATGTAGAGTGAGAACGCCATGACTAATATTTAGCTGAATAGAAGAAGGTAGTTTTTAGATTTAGATGATTCCAAACTAAACTTTTTGTGTTAAGCGATCCTATTGGTAGCGCTAAATTAAAAAAAAATGGAGAAGGAAAATCGAAGTAAAACACAGGTCTACTATTATTCTGTACACTGATAAACACAATAATCCAACTTAATCTACAAATCAATCATAGTTTTGTCGTTTTGAAAATTTTCAACGCGCAAGTCAAAATCTGAGTGCACTGCAAAAAGTTGAAAATATACACGTTTAACCCGCGAATTTTATTTTAAATCACAAATAAAATATCGTAACGCAAAAAGTTTGGTTGGGGACTCGCGTTTATGTGACGAAGTTGTGGGTTTGTACTGCTTGTGATTTACTAAATTATACTTATATCAACAACTAAATAATGGTAAATACACGTTTATGCTACTTACTGATACCGCTCGATTTATCTAAGGCGTGTGAATCAGTATACCCAGAATATTTAGCGAAAAAATTAATCTTGGGGCCATTATTATTCCTACTACTTATAAATGACCTACCAAAATACATTATTAGTGTTATTGCTACAATGTTCACGGATGATAACTATATCGGCAGAATCTCTGCAGGAGTTTTAAGTTGACAAAATATGTGAATTCAACGCTACAAACTTAATAACAAAATCAAGTGAAATAGATATTTATCACTCAAGGATATGCAATAACCACAAAATCAAGTGAAATAGATATTTATCACTCAAGGATATGCAATAACCAACTATATGAGTACGAAAAACATTTTCGTTCGTGTGCCATACACTATTTTTATTCGATTGTGAGAATTTTTTATTTTTTTTTTATTTATATTTGTTTTAATTGAAAAATCTGATCGTAATCAAATTCACGTCATTTTAACACTATCTAATAAGAATATCATGAAAGTTTGTTTCATTTGTTTATGGTATCCATTATTTTGTTCATAAGTGTTTACCGTCCGAAAAGTACTTTTCGGTCGGAAAAAGTAGTCACCTAGCAACCACAACAAAAAGTAATACCTATTATAAAATGTTTGATCTTTTTTGTCCAGATATTCAAACCAAAAAACGCCACTTTTCAATACAATTAAAGTATGGAATAAATTCATTATTTCTTAAACCAAAAATATTTAGAAATAATCTTCGGACACGTCGATTTTTAATTTCAATTGCGCACCTTGATTTATTTTTTTTGTTATGACGTCATCATTGTTTTCGTTATGACGTTATCGATATTTTTTTTAAATAAACATCCTGTATATTTCTCCATTTTTTGATTCTGCTTCAACAGCTGGTTCCAAATATGTATCATATTTAGGGTCTACAATTGATAAGATGAAAGATACGACTATTTAAAAAAAACAAGCAAGAAAAGTAAAATAAACACGGTTTTCATTAATTTTTGGAGTAGGCTAGTTTTTTGTTGATTTGTTGTTTTATCATTATCGTCTTTGACAGTTAATCACTAAATAATACTTTACCCCAGTAGTAGTTCCTCAATAATTATTGTCGATTTATTTTAATTTATAACATAAGTGTATCTGTAAAGTAGAGAATTGAAATTCCTAGGATGATTGTGTATGGTGATAGGATGCGAACTCAACCAGAAGTATGTAATTTATTTAATACTAAATATCCAGAACGACCCATAACTCAATTGACAGTGAGTAAAATTGAAAATTTTTTAAAGAGACTGATACGGTGGAAGATTTACCCAAAACAGGTCGCCCAGGTGTTGACGAGGATACAAAATTAAATATGGAAATGTTGACGAAAGACTGTAGTATCAACAGGATGGTGCGCCTCCCCATTATGCAGCAGAAGTTCGAAGGTATCTTGATCAAATATTTCTGAACAGGTGGATTGATAGACGTGGACCCATCGAATGGCCACCAAGGTCACCTCAATCCATTAGATTATTTTCTGTGGGGCCATCTAAAAATCTAAGTTAATAAAACCAAATCGGAAAACATTGTTGCATTAAAAGAGAGAATTACAACAGAAATAAACAACATTTTTCAGGAAACGATAAACAAGGTTCAGCAACACTTTATTCATCTTTTAGGGTACTATCAGCTTCAGCAAAGAGTACAGTTCGAACATTTACTGTAAACTGTTTTTATTATTAACCAACCGTTAGTTCTAGTGACTATTATTTGTTCAAACAAAACATGAAAAATTAGTAAATTCTTATTCAAAATGGCCGTATCATTCAACTTATCAATTTTAGACCCTAAGTGTGATACATTTTTGGAATCAGCTGTTGATTCAGAATCCAAAAATGGAGAAATGTACAGGCTGTTCCATTTAAAAAAATATCGCTGACGTCATAACGGAAACAGTAATGACATCATAACAAAAAAAAGGGATAAGGTGTGCAATTGAAATTAAAAATCGAAGTGTCTGAGAATTTTTTAAAAATATTTTTGGTTTAAGAAATAATGAATTTATCCCATACTTTACGGACATACTGTATAAACCTGGGAGATCATGTCGACAGAAAGGCTTACTACGATATTTTACAAATTAAAGATGTTCTGAATGTTTCAGGCCTTTTAAACATAAGGGTAGTAATAAACTGATCAGTATTTAATGCATTATGTACAGCATAACATTACGAATAATCAGTAAGATAATGCAAAAGGCTCAGTATATTTATAAAATTTGATCGGTTAAAATGATATTTTCGATCAGTAAAATAACTATTTGACCAGTATTTTTATGCACAATCTATTATGATGGACAGTAAAATTTAATAAATGGTCAGTATGCAATAGCCGGTAAGAAATCTGCAAAAGTTCAGTAGAAAGTGTTATATGCAAATTTTAACCGCGCTCTATTAATTTTCCTTGACCTAAAATAACGTTTAAAATTTAGGGGAATGACATAAATTTGAACGGTTACTGTAGGCGCGGGGAACACAGTGAAATCAATCTAGCCCCATCAGCCAAATTTTAACACAGAAGGAAATGCAAGTGAGATTTTTCGATGTAATAATGACCGTTCATTAATTTTACTGACCGTACATTCATTTTACTGATTGTTCATTAATTTTACTTATTGTTTATTAATTTTACTGGTTTTTGTTCATTTTACTGACAGTTCATTAATTTTACTGATCGTTTATTAATTTTACTTATTGATTAATGATTATTAATATTATTGACGGTTTTTTATTTTACCGACCATTATTACTTTCACCGACCGTTTATTATAATACTAACTGTTTGAAATACAATACTGGAAAAGTGTAGTGTCTATAAAATTAAAATACCGATTATTTAATTTGTACCCTAAACATAATCCGTTAAGACTGTTTTACAGTCGGCAATACTAGAATTCCTTAAGTATGTCAACTTTTTCATTGATTCGGACAGTCACATGGTACGCGACGTTCATGTTTGCCGATTTCACGGTTTGTTGACATTTAGTTTCTGTGTATTTTAATTTGTACAGGAGAGTTTTGGTATGGGACATTGTTAACATTAATATTAGTTTTTATAAGTCGTTCAATGTAGATTTTAATAGATAATATATTTATATTATTTGTATAATTTAAAATTGTAAATTTACAAATTTTTTCCATGAGTCGGTTTCAGGAAAATATAAGAATTTTTTGGCAAATATTAATTTTTCAAATTGTTTATAACAATTGTTTATTTAAAAGAAATTGTAAATTATAATGGAAAAAATTCGAAAAATATATTACTCTTCGTTGCCAAGTTTCAAACAAGTTGACAGAGTTTTTGATAAATTAACATTATTAAACATTCCATGCAAGGGATCGGTAAAAATGGTACTTTTGTTTAGTTATGAATTTTTTACGGAAAAACTATAGATTTTACGATAAAATATCAAGGGGTCAGGTTTATCAGTTATTAAAACACCCTCATTTTGCACACATTTTTTTTTGGTTTACGATAAATAATCTCCACGATATTTTAACTTTAATTCTGCTGAAACTACGATGAAATTGAGATTTTTTTTTCACAGAGGTGTCAAAATTTTAATTTTTGGTCAAAATTTTTTTTCCATTGCGAAAAACCTCCACAATGCGTAGAACATCCATGAATTTTTTGGACTCGTTTCAATAATTACAAAATGTACATAATGAATTACATAAAAAACTGAAAGTGTCAATACAGCTGCTCCCGCGCGCCACGGATTTTGATTACATAACTTTGAGCGTGGCTCACGGCTAAACTATTAAAAGATGATAAATATACAGGGTGGGGCAATAGTGCGTCGGACCTCGATATCTCGAGTTCTACGATAGCTAGAAATTTTTAAAAAAATTGCAAGTAAACTAGATAAAAAATAACTGGAAATTATTTTCGAACATACAGGGCCAGCCAAGACGAAATTACAGGACCAAGTGCCTTTTTTTTAATGGAATGCTATGTATATCAGTACATTTTTTGAAGTCTCTTTCTAGGCTCTATTCATTCCTATATTATTATTGGCTTATCTCCCAACCACTTTGATGTAACGAATTTTTTTATTGAAAGATGGATATTAAAAAAATCACCACAGTCACAATTATGGGTTTTAAGAAACACTTATTTGAATACCAGTTACGAGACACCTAATTAATACTTTTAAATCATTTTCATTTCCTAAAAATGTACAGGGTGGCCATAAATTAGTATTCAATTAAGAACTTTTTAAATTGAATTTTCTCAATTTTTTCAACGACGTGATGTAAAAATGAAAAACGAACATTTTTTGTAAATACTTCCCTATGGCTAATTGCAACCATTTTCGTTTTATTGTGCAATAATTACAACATTCAAAAATAAACTTAAAAAAAAGAGGTTTCTTCAAATAACTCAGTAGAAAAAATTATAATAAATGTTCCACATGTTGGCCATTTTGATTAACACACATCTCTATGCGCTTTTGAAATGAGGTTCTCACTGTTCCTAAAACTGCCGGTGTGATAGATCTAAAGGCAGTTATTATTCTTTCCTTCATATTTTGTACTGTTGTTGGTGTGTCTCTATAAACAATTTCCTTCACGTATCCCCATAAAAAGAAATCCATTTTTGTAAGATCTGGGGATCTAGCAGGCCATTTAGTAGGTCCATTTTTTCCCATCCATTGATGAGGGTAGGTGTTATTTAAGTGGTCTCTAACTGCATTTAAATAATGTGGTGGAGCACCATCTTGCTGAAACCACATCGTATTTCGAATTCTTCCAGGGAGATTTACTAATAATTGTGGCAGATAGTTTTCCAAAAAATGAAGATAAATAGCTCCAGTCAATGTACCATCAAAGAAATGTGGCCCTATTACATGTTCTCCAATAATTCCTCCCCAAACGTTTATAGACCATCTGTGTTGGTTATCAACTTGCATAAAAAAGTGAGGATTTTCCGAAGCATAATAATGGAAATTGTACCTATTAACAAATCCATTTTTATGAAAAGTTGCCTCATCAGTGAATAAAACATTATTGAAGAAGTTGACATCAACTTGCATTTTACCTCTGGCCCAATTACAAAATTGTAGGCGCTTTTGAAAATCGTCATCAGATAATTCCTGGTGCATTTGAATATGATATGCATGCAATTTATTTGTTTTTAAGATTCGACCCACAGACCGTCTACTTATTCCTACTAATGAGGTCACTTCTCTTTGACTAACATGGGGAACCTCAGCCGTTGTCAGCACCACAGAAAACTCATTTTCTTCGTTTACAACACGTTTTATTATTTCACTTTTTTTATATCCGACATTTCCAGTTTCCAGAAATCTATCGAGAAGGTTTTGGAAACTGCTAACATCAGGAAGCCTTCTTTCAGGATAACGTTGGTGATAAATTCTATTGGCAAGTAAACAATTTCTGTCTGACTCGCCCAAAACAAAAGTCATGTCTACAAGTTTCGCTTTATTAAAATTCATATTGTAAAATTCCAAATATTTTAAATTCAATACAAATTGTAACTAACGACCGATAAGTGTGATAAATGCTCCTTTGTACAGGACAATTTATACCAAATTGAGGTTTTATTGCTTGTCGAATAACGAAAACAGCAAAAAAAATTTACAAAAAAACATTACAGTAAAGGACTGGTTAAATACTATTTACTCATTTCAATGGAAATGGTCCCACTAAATGGCCTCATTTCAAAATTGCATAAAGACGTGTGTCAATCAAAATGGGCAACACGTCGAACACCTATTATAAATTTTTCTAATGAATTATTTGAGGGAACCCCTTTTTTTAAGTTTATTCTTGAATTTTACATTTATTTATAAAACGAAAATGGTTGCAATTAGCCATAGGGAAGTACTTACAAAAAAATGTTCGTTTTTTATTTCTACATCACATCGTCGAAAAATATAACAGGGTGTTTCATTTGAAAAAAACTGAGAAAATTCAATTTAAAAAGTTCTTAGTTGAAAAATAAACACTTATTTATTTATAAAACGAAAATGGTTGCAATTAGCCATAGGGAAGTACTTACAAAAAATTTTCGTTTTTCATTTTTACATCACATCGTTGAAAAATATACTATTCCATTTGAAAAAATTGAGAAAATTCATTTTAAAAAGTTCTTAATTGAATACTAATTTTTGGCCATCCTGTATATTTTTAGGAAATGAAAATGATTCAAAAACATTAATTAGATGTCTCGTAACTGGTATTCACATAAGTTTTTCTTAAAACCCATAATTGTGACTGTGGTGAATTTTTTAATATCCATCTGCAGATGGCATTATTTCAACAAAAAAATTCATTACATCAAAGTGGTTGGGAGATAGCCAATAATAATATAGGAATGAATAGAGCCTAGAAAGAGGCTTCAAAAAATGTACTGATATACATAGCATTCCATTTAAAAAAAAGGCACTTGGTCCTGTAATTTCGTCTTGGCTCGCCCTGTATGTTCGAAAATAATTTCCAGTTATAGACTTTTTTATCTAAGTTTACTTGCAATTTTTTTAAAAATTTCTAGCTATCGTGGAACTCGAGGTATCGAGGTCCGACGCACCTTATTTTGCAAATTGTTACTTTTATTCCAATGAAATGAAAATCTTATTCAAAATAAATTCGTATGTATGTATGTACATATTGATATAACTCGTGTTCAGGAAATATTTGATAACATACAAATAGTATAAATATATCACATATCATATAAAAACGGAAACGAAAGTAATCTACAATAACACTGCAAAGAAAATGATAATGATAACACATAAATAATATTTATCAGTTAGAATAATTTTAAATCAAAATTTACCATATCGGCTAAATAATTTTAAACATGAAGAATGAAAAATAATAATAAATTATCCGATAATTTTAAGAATTTACTTTAGACAAATATAGATAAAATATAGTTTAACCTCTTTTTTAAAATAGACACAATGTAAATATTTAAATAATTTTCTTTGATTTACTTTTTGGAAATTAATGATTATTTCCATCATCTGTCAAATTTGTATGTTCATAGCAATAAAACAACGATAAAACTTCTTACGTTAAATCTGATATTTAAAGTGAACATATTTTCAAAGAGTTCTAAATTCATTATTAAAATAACCTAAACAATATTTTCGTTGAACTTGAGAACGGGCAGAACGGCTAATATGGTATAGAATATTACTTGTCGATAAGGTTGGGGTTGCCAGATGTTTCAGAGATCACCACGCCAGATCTATTATTTTAAAGCGCAAAATTTGAAGAAAAAGCACCAATATAAAAAAAATGAAACATAATAAGAGATATACTAGGTATATGTATTTATAAATAAATAACGATTCCAACAAAACAAAAAATATCTATTGTGATAAATAAATTAAAATTTTAATTATAACAAAAAATAAAATTTCAACAAAAAAAGTAACTGTTATTTCACTTCCGTATTTGCAGAATATTATTGGGATTCTACTTATATTTTTAATGCGAGCCTCGGAACAGATCGACGAGATCGTACGCGTGCAAGCGTAACACGATCCCAGTGATGTAAAATAGGTGCACGTGCAGGTGCATATGCAAATATAACTGGGTTGTTGGATTCCAATACGTAACGTTTTGCTGTATGTTTGAAGAAATAATAAAGTGCGAGTTAACACATAGCTTCAGCCTATAAGCGCCAAATAGATTGGTTGGCGCTTGTTTTGAATGACAGCGCCAAACCGATTGTAAAAGAGCCAAATCTGGCAACCCTGGATAAGGTAACGGGTCTTCATAAATAAGGCTAGTATTTTGCTGTAAATACACACTGGCGTGTGGGAAACGACAAACGTGTACTTTTACCTAGCGATCACAAAAGTAAAAGTACATATATTAGTATAATTTGTTGTAAATGTTCCCCAGTTAATCACCGGTGCCTCTCATTAAAAAGCCATTTGTATTTGAGATGGACCGTTCAACGTCGGCAGTAGTAATTGGCGCGTACTTAAAATATATGAACTTTTCAGAGACTCCACATGTCGTGTGTAGAAAAGTTTACTTCTTTGCCATTTAAAAAGTCATCAGGTGTGACATCTGCCACCCCGCAAACCGATGCCCCTGGAAATTCCAAAAAAAAAAAGTTTTGAAAAAATCTTTAAAAAGTTGAATAGATGTTAAATATATAAAGCATAAACTGACAAAACCAAGAAGTCCTTATAACTGGTGAAAGAATGTAGATATCGAAAAAAATAAATAAAAAAACACCCCCAAATACCACCTCTCAACTTTGACAGCCTGCTATTCTATGCAAAATTCTGAGTCCTTTTGCACGAAAAACAAAAAAGTTTTGAAAAAATTCTTTAAAAGATCGAATAGACGTTAAATATGTAAAGCATAAACTGACAAAACCAAAGTCTTTGTAACTTCTGAAGGGATGTATATATCGAAAAAATAAAGGAAAAAACATCCCCAAATACAGCCTGTCGACTTTGGCAGCCTGCTATCCTTTGCAAGTCTCAGACCTTGTGGACGAAAAACAAAAAAGTTTTGAAAAAAAAAATCTTTTAAAGATCGAATAGATGTTAAATAAATATGTAAAGTATAAACTGACAAAACCAAAGAGTTCATTAACTTGTGAAGGGATGTATGTATATACCCCCTGTCGACTTTGGTAGCCTACAATTCTGTGCAAAAGTATCAGTCCCTTTGGACCAAAAACAAAAAAGTTTTGAAAAAAAATTCTCGAAAAGATCGAACAGATGTTAAATATATAAAGCATAAACTGACAAAACCAAAAAGTCCATGAAGGATGCAGATATCGAAAAAAAGAAATGAAAACACCCCTATACCCTCTGTCGACTTTGGCAGCCTATTACCATGTGCAAAAGTCTCAATGTTTGTACATATTTTATTGGGCGTTTACAATATAATATTATATCTACGTAAAAGTCGTACCTAGAATTTATCGCTGCCTCCCGATCTGTAATTATAACTTATACACAGTTGCTTATTTACGGCTCCCACGCCCATGATAATGTACTCAAGAAACCAGTCTTATTCATAATTCATAAATGATCGTACGGCACGTAACCAATTAGTTACCTTTAACAGCTTCGTCGAGTCGTCCCGTCAATAAAAGATGGTTGAAAACTATTCCTTACTCCTTAGACATTTACGTATGTGCAAAAATCCTCATCGGGTACTGCTAAGAGATTCACGATGTTCATCGATGTTTCTGAAACATCGATGTGTCGCTTTCGAACATCGATGTTTTGCCATCGATATTGTGTTGCCGATATCATCGATGAAACATCGATGTTATGATATAACACCGAATGAAAATGTAAAGGGTAAACTGGAAACTGACAAAATAAAGAATAGGTCACTTTAAAACCTTTTAAATTTTAACTGAATACTAAATGAAATAATTCCTTATATTAATTCCTTCTAGAAACTATACAAGGTACTGTACTGTTGGTTGCCTATTAATTTCATGGTAAATTATGAATAGTCATGGCACAGCGCTCTCTACTGCTAGTGAAGTGAAACCTGTGAAAGTCAGCGACGACAAAACATTCATGCATTGCAGTACAATTTGAATGAGAAACTAAAACTGTACTACCATACTATTCGACAATAATTATTAAACTGCTTAAAAGGCAAACTAAATAAAGTGTGGATTCTCTGGTCCTCTCAAGAGTTTTATTTGTTTTGAGATTAATAACAAAAATAAAAAATATCAGTACAGTCGCTTCAGCAGTTTCTTAGCGCCACCTATTCTTTTAATTATGACTCACTAAGACTGTAAATTTAGTACTTCCCCGGTCCCCGGATGGTACGATCGTGAATTGTGAAATATCCTGTCAGCAATTTCCATTGCCATTTATGAAATAAATGTGTTATGTTTATTCGAAATGATTTAGTGATATTGTACTTTTTGTGAATCTACAAATTAACAAATTCCGATTTTTGAAAGTCTATTATTCCAACTAAAAATTTTAGTAGGTAAGTTGAATTTTTCTTTTATAAAAATAATATGGCAGAGGTGGAGTGAAAAATTAAACTACTTAAACATTTTTGTTATATTTCCTTGGTTTTAATAAAAATGAATACCTATATATATACAAACTTCTTGACACTAATTAAAGGGTTTCATAAATAATTTTATGATTTAATGTTATATATGATTTGCTTAGAATTTCTTCTTCTCACAGGAAGATGCCACCAAAAAAGTCAGCTCTGGAAATATTTTGAAAAATACGAGAATAACAAAGACTGCAACATGCAACATCTGTTCCAAACGAATCAAAACCTCAGAAAACACATCAAATTTAAAATGTCACCTAAAGAGTATGCGTAAAGAAATTTTTAATACACATGTAGAAATTAGAACTCAAAATCAAGAGTTAAGTGATCAAACTGTCAATGTCAGCAATACTTCATTATCTACGGTTTCATCTGGACAGGGAGAGTCCTGTCCAGATTCTCCATACTCTAATGTGCCATCAACGTCAAGATCTAATAGTACTACTTCTAGTGTGTCTCATGAGGGCTTCTCGAGTACCTTGGCTACCACATCATTTAAAGGGCAAAAAACAATTGGAGAATCATTTAAGCAAATAATTTCTCATCAAGAAGGTGGCACCAAAAATTTAAAAATTACCAATTGCATTCTTTATATGATTTGTAGGGATTATGAACCGATTTCAATTGTTGATAATGAGGGCTTTTGTCATTTGCTAAAAGAACTTGGTCCACATTACACAATTCCCTCAAAATCAACAATTACAAGATTATTAGAACAAAAATATGAATGTTTCAAATTTGTTTAAAACAAAAATTGCACAACTAGAAAATTACACCGTAACCACTGACATATGGACGGATTCTATGCAGTCTCGAAGTTTTTTGGGTTTAACAATTCATTTTGAGGAAAAATGTCGAATAGTATGTGCAACCTTAGGAGTTTTTGAACTAAGCGAGAGTCATACGGCCGATTATTTAATAGCTGAATAGTTAGGGCCATGCAAGTGTGGGGAGTCGAAAATAAAAAAGGTAACAGCCGTTATCAGCGATGGGGCCAGTAACATTTGCAAAGCCATAGAGACGATGTTTGGACAAAAACGACATCTTCATTGTTTTGCTCACCAATTAAATTTGGTAGCTGAACGAGCCCTTCAATCCAATGAAGAACTAACCTGTCTAATTAAAAAAGTAAAGAGCCTCGTCACTTGGTTTAAGCAAAGTAATAATGCCAGTGATGATCTGCGAAAAAAACTTATATAAGAAGTGAGTACGAGATGGAACTCGACATACTATATGATTGAGAGATTTTTGGAGTTGCGAGAAACTATATATCAAATAGTACATCGCCATCCAACCGCACACATGGTAAGTGCGCGGTAGATAGAACAGTTGTTGGAAATTAAAAATTTACTAAAACCCTTTGAGGTGGCTACAACGGAAATTGGGGGGCAAATTTACACAACGAGCAGCCTGGTGATACCGATGCCGTATAATTTGCAAAAGGGAATTTTACAAATCAACCCGTCGTATGCACTGTCAAAGACTCTAAAATCAGCTGTAATCACGCAATGCGAAAAACGATTTCTGAAAGCTGAACAAGTACATCTCCTCTCTGTTTCAACACTATTAGATCCCCGCTTTAAAAAAATGTACTTTAAAGATCCATTAAACTGCGCTAGGGCTGTAGAAGCTGTACAAAAGGAGATAGATACATCCGTTGGTGTTCAAGAGGAAACAATAGATGAGGTCACTGAAGAGCCAATCATAAATGAAGCTAGCAATAAGGCGTTTAACTTGTGAGCCCAACATGACGCGATGGTGCGTGGAAATTCTAAGAATGATGGCGATTTTTCCAGATCGAATATGTCTATGTACCTAAAAACCTCAGTTATTTTTCTACGAGAGAACCCTCTGCGATGGTGGAAGAGTATGGAGATGACATCCAGTTTTGGCCAAAGTTGCGCAAAAATATTTGGCAAGCTTGGCAACGTCTGTCCCAACAGAACGCCTATTTTCGAAAGCAGGATAAACTGTGACCCAGCAACAAAATCGATTAAAAGGAAAACGTTTGTTAATGCTGCTATTTTCGCAATCAATTGAAAGATGTTATTGGGGCATCTAATTTTCGACTTAGTTTTCTTACCTACTTATGTTTTCGTTTCTTGAGTTTTTACGTTGAGTTTGTTTGGCTTTTATTTAAAATATATTTTATTTATAAATATCTATTATATTTTTACTTTAATGTTTTCGTTTGTTATTTGTTTTTATTTGCAATATTTTATTTATAATTATCCCTTATATTTTTTATTTTTACTAAAATGCACTTCTTATTTCCCACATTATACTTAATTAAGAAATAACTAACCTTTTTAGCTTGCTATAAATTGAAAAAAAAAAACATCAATAAGAAAATATGTATTTACGACGTATTTAAAAGAAGTTTCACTTTAGTAAAGTAGATTATTATTGGTAAAAAGTTGGTAAAATTTAAAATTATAAAATAAAATAAAATGATGAAGAACTTCTTAATGTGAAAACGTGGATGTGTAAAAGCTCGTCTTACTATTTTGAGGAATTTTGTAGATAAAGTTTTAGGTAGTATAACCGATGATCAATGCTTAGAAAAAAATAACTTTAATTGAATTAGAATCGGGATTAAATAAAATGGAAGATATACTGTAAGAATTTGGTAAAGATCATGAGACTATTGAACTTTCAGTTGAGACTAACGATTTTGAGTGCCAATTGAAAGAACGTAGTGATTTTGAGTTCTTATTACAAAGTTGAAGCAATTTGCAAAAAGGTTTTGGCTGATCGTGAGGAAAAATTTGAGGTTTTAGAAACTGTTTCTCAACAATTTAGATCTGGTTGTTCTAGTAATAGTTCTGATTCGGGCTCTGTATTAGCTCTAAAATCAAGACCGCAATTGCCACCAATTCCGATTCCTAAACTCAGTGAGACTTTCGAAAATTGGTTAGAATTCCGGGATACGTTTGAATTGATGGTTCATATAAATGTGTCCATTGGGGATATCGAAAAGTTTCATTTTTTGCGAAGTGCTTTGGAAGGGGATGTTAAGCAAATTATTTATTCTTTAGAATTTTCTGCAGCTTCTTGGGAGATTTTATGTGATCGGTATAATAATACGTCCTTGTTAGTAAATAATCATTTAAAAGGGTTATTTGGTTTGCCCTCATTGGTAAAAGAATCTGCTGCAGAAATAAGAATGCTATTAGATTCTATGATAAAACATTTGCGTGCACTTGAAAATCTTGAGCAATCGGTTACATCATGCAATACAATTATCATTTATGTGTTTAGTGGAAAATTAGATTCTAAAGCTCTGCGTGAATGGGAAGAAGAGAAGCCTACGGATAGGTTACCAAATTTAGAGGAGTTTAAAACATTTTTAAAATCTAGAGCAAAATTATTGGAATCTTTAGAAAATAGTAGAGGAGATATTAAATAGAATCAGTTAAAGTCTAAACCTAATAAATGGTTACTAATTTGACATGTTCATATTGTAAAAACAAACAGTTTATTGAGCAATGCGCGAGGTTTTTGAAATTAAGCATTCATTCTCGGTTCGAGCAAGCGAAATGGCTTAGATTATGTCTAAATTGACTAAAAAGGGCCACACATATTAGTCGAGATTGCGAAATAGGTGATTGTAGGAAGTGTGAAGGTAAGCATAACACCTTGTTACATTATGAAAAACAGATATTAGGTGCAAATACTAGTCATGAAGCTGGGCCTCACGCACCAAAGGGAAATGGTGGTAGTAGTACTCGGGAGGTAAGTCCTAATCCAGGAGGTTCAAAGGACGTGTCATTGGTAAAATGTGTTTTTAAAGAAAAACCAAGTGTTGATCCAGGATAAGTTTTCCTTTCAACTTCACTAATTCAGGTTTTAGATTCCAGTGGTTATCTACATAAATGTCAGGCATTACTCGATAATGGTTCGCAATCTAACTTAATATCGTCTAATTTAAAAAAAAAAGGTTAAATGTACCCCAAGAAAGTGTAGATATTTCGCTCACTGGTGTCAACCAGATGGCGTCGGTATAAAACACAATTGTGTCATTAAAATTCAGTATTTACAAACTGAGTTTGAAAAAGATATTTCATGTTTAGAGGTTTCTCAAATTAGCGATTCGATACCTAGTCGTAACATCAATGTGCGAAACAGGGTAAGATAGACATTCTGTTAGGTGCGGATATTTTCTATAACCTTCTTTGTATTGTGCAAATGAATTTAGGAAAAAATGAGCCTGTTCCCCAAAAGGCACGTTTAGGATAGGTAGATTCAGGTTCAGTTTTTCCTGTGACTAATGGTGTAACTTTTCATTGCAATCTTAGTATAAGTTCGGATGTTCAGGAACAATTTGCAAAATTTTGGGCACTGGAGGAACCTCCATCATTAGTTTCCAATTGGTCTGAAGAAGATAAAAAATGTGTGCAAATCTTTATGGACACTACCAAGCGATGTGAGAATGGTAGATTTGTTGTTTAAATTCTATTAATAGATTCTCCTTCAAAATTGGGTGATTCAAGAGAATACGCGTTACAGAGATTTTGGGCTTTGGAGAAACGGTTGGCAAAAAATCCAAAATTAAAAAAAATAGATACTGACTGCATGATGGAGTATGAAACTATGGGGCATATGTCACGAGTACTTCCATCTTCAAGAGATCAAGTGTCATATTTTCTGCCTCACCATGGTGTATTAAATGAAAAAAGTCTAACCACTAAATTAAGACTGGTCTTTAATGGATTAGCTTCTACAGATACAAAGGTATCATTTATTGATATTCAGGGCAAGGGACCAAATGTACCAGATGAATTACTATCAAGTTATGATTTCGTGAGTACAATGTGGCTGTTTGTGCACATATTGCCAAAATGTACAGTTCAGTTGTGTAACGAGGTTGCATCTATTCTCAGATCAAGTTGTTTTGAATTAAGAAAATGGGTTTCCAATGATCCACAATGATCCAACAAATTTCTTTAGGTTTTTCGGATTTAGACAAAGTACAATTTGGAGACAAAGATCAGAATAAAACTTTGGGACTGTATTGGTGTTTTAAAACGGATGTCTAAAGGTATAGTATTGATTTCATGTCAAAAAACAGATAAGACCACGAAACGATCAATGCTATCAGATATTTCTAAAATTTTCGACCCACTTGGTTTATTGGGTCCATGTGTGATAGGGGCAAAGGTTTTATTACAAAAAATTGTGGATCTTGAAGCTTAATTGGGATGAGACTCTTCCTAGTGATATCTATACACAGTGGAATACATTGAAAAAGCAGTTTTGGAGTCTAAATAGCCTTCAAATTCCAAGATATGTTGTTTGTTGTGAACCTAATAGAATACAATTACTGTTTCAGATTTATACACAATTGTAGGAACTCAATAGAACAGCTGAATGGTCCTCTATCAGCTTTAGAGATAGATAGATAATTCGATGAAGTTTTTGGTTAAGTTATCTCAGATGCAATCGTCGGATTTATCAACGAAATCCTTTATAGCGACTTTCTGACGAATCACATCTCAGCGAGGAAAACCAAATTTTGTGTATTCCGATAACGGAACTATGTTTGTTGGGGCTAATAAGGAGCTCATGCAGTTAGGTAATTTTTTAAAAAAGCATGGTAACTCATTGGCCGAATTTTTTTTCAAATAATGGTGTAACTTGTAAGTTTATTCCAGCCCATTTTACCAAATTTTGGCGATCTTTGAGAAGCAGGGGTGAAATCGTGTACACATCATTTGAAAAGAGTAATGGGAAATATTTCATTCACTTTTGAACTTTTTTATACTCTTTACTCAAGTGGACGCTATTCTAAATTCCGGTCCAGTTCTTCCTCTTTCCTCTAGTCTTGATGATATGGATGCTTTGACCACTGCCCTTTTCCTAATTGGAAAAAGACTCACTTCTCTACCAGATCCCGACCTCAGAGATGTTGCAACAAATTGTTTGTCCAAGTTCCAGCAGATTCAATTGCTATCGCAACACTTTTGGAGCCGCTGGTCCAAAGAATATGTGACTGAACTACAGCAGCGAAAGAAGTTGCAAAAAGAATAAAGTGACCTGAAGGTGGACCGGTTAGTATTAATAAGAGAATACAATCTGCCTCCATTACAATGGAGACTTGGAAGAATATGTGTATTGCATCCCGGTCCCCATAATAAATATCGTGTAGTTAGTGTTAAAACGAAGTGTGGAGAAATAAAACGATCAATTTCTAAAATTTGTCCACTTCCTATTGAGTGAGAGAGTGATAATGTATAAGTATTATGACGCTATTATTTAAAGTTTGTATTGATTCATTTGTTTGTCTATAATCTTTTTCGTCTATTGAAAGACAGTCATTACATCGTTATTACAATTTTCAAATCACCACACTTCATTACAATTTGTTCGCATTAGGATTATTGTATGATTTTTTGACCAAATAACAAAAAAAATTAACAATAATTGACCACATTTTTGTCGAGCTGGTTGCTACTTGTAACTTGAAAATTCAGTGTTCTATATGTTTCAACTTAATTGGCTTGTTAACGGATTTGCATAAAATTTGCTAAAACTTATCCCATTTAACCGACCTTGTAGCTCTTACCGTTTCCGAGATCCCAATGGTGAGTTGAATTTGGGACACACGGTATATACTCATAATATTATATTGTAAACACCTAATGAATTAACGCCATTTTCGTTACCTCCCGAATTCAATAAGTTAAAGAAATAATAATTTTTCGTACATGTGCTAAATAAATAAAATAATTTTCTTTTCATCTGCTTATTTGTTTACTTTGTTATAGTAGGGACTGCATTATTTAGCTGTTGACATCTAAAAAGAGTAGATTCGTTTTATAAAAACTTCAAAAGTTAAATTGACAAAAATTTATACCGCTTTATTTTGGATTAAAATACACGATAATTCTTGTTGAGAGTACCTACATCCGTTCCTGGAATCTAATATTCGGATCCGGACTTGGTGATCAGAAATCGGAAAATAATTTAAATTTCAATGAACAAATATAAATATAGCGTACAATAATGTTAAAGTTCTAATGAAATTCAACGTTTTATAGTACCTGCAAACTACCTTTTTATAATAAATTTTACTTAAATATCTCACAGATGCGTATACCCTATTCTTACATTTCTTAATCGATTTGGTAATGTTTTCTTCACTTTTTTAAATGGAGGATAATAAATTAATACAGTTGTCTAGATTCTTAAATTTTGGGGCTTCACAATCGTAAGAAGGCACATCTAAATTAACTTCATTGACATTATTTATAAAATTAACAAAATTTGGAATGTTAGTCACCCAATAAAATAATAAACTTATATAGCCTCTCCAAATTATCAAAACATCCATAAAGTTTCACATAATTTTCGGCTACAGGAGATGCACATAAACATAATCATTAGAGACCGCATCTCAGGCAGTCATTTCGCCAATATCAGTGGACGAAATCAGCTCGTGTGCGAATACATCAATATATTCATGTGCAAATATGATATACAATACAAAATAGATCTTATACTTTTGACGGGTGATTTTTGTAATGTCCAAAATTAGAAGAACACTGAATATTAGCAAAAAACACTATTACACTATAACAATTATTTTGTGGCACTTGAATAAAAGTACCTATATTAATAATTGTTCTAAATGATCTGTAGATAGATTCCGGCGCCTTCCATTAAAAATCTATTTGTAGTCCGTAAATGACCGTTCCATATTTACATACGTAACAGGAGCGTATTTAAAAAACTGAAAGTTTCTCAAAGAAGCCACATTTACATTAGAATAAGAAAAATACACTTCTTTGTCTGTAAAAAGTCCACTTTATAACACATAGTATTAAATCCCGGATTATTATTCAAAACTGTTTGAAATTTTTGTTTGACATGGTCCGCAGTGGTTCATGATAACTGGAAAATAAATTCCACAATACACAACATTCATTATGTCAACTAAACAAAATTGTGATGTTGGTTAGCGGTCAAAACTGTGTATGGCTAAGGGAATTTATGAAAAATTTCCATGTATGTAGGCCAAATTTTCGTGAATAGTTGGATCGATAAATGATCAATTGCGATGTATGTAGGTGATGGGGGTTTGTCCTACATGTATGTCTGCTTATTTATTTATTTCAACTGAGACATTGATATAGGCGTTTTCAATTTATAACAGACGTTTTACGATCGTACAAAACTTACATTTAATTCAGTGCTTTGTTATTTAGTTTTTTGGTAATTCCTCTTCTCTTCTCGGGTTTAAATATGGAAAATTTATTTTGGACTTTTTCAGTAATTAAATACCTGCTAATCTTCTACATCTAAAAGATGACAATACAGCTTATATTTGCAATATGATGGCACCCACATTTAAAACAGTTTTTTGTTTCTTCACTGTTTCAATTAATTACGCGATTACAAAATGTGTTGTACTGTCGCAAGTAATTACCAATAAAACAATAAAATAACATGAGAGAAGGTTATTAATTAGTTTCTAAAAAAATCGTGTATCATTGCATTTCACAATATTTTTTATTCTTATTTTATTAT
This sequence comes from Rhamnusium bicolor, assembly GCA_029963845.1. Lineage (NCBI taxonomy): Eukaryota > Metazoa > Arthropoda > Insecta > Coleoptera > Cerambycidae > Rhamnusium > Rhamnusium bicolor. Next base: position 75,129 of record JANEYF010003354.1, on the reverse strand, counting down.
TTGTATATACGAGAGTTGTACTTAAGTCTGTAACTGGAATGACTACCTGAGATGCGGTCTCTAATAATAATATACCACGTTTCCATACAACTGAGGTCGTATTGAATCTGAATTTAGAATTAAAAACTAAGAGCGTGAATTGAAATCGAATTGAAAACGAACCCAATCCATCCTTCTTTTATAAATAACTTATTTGGAAGAAATATATGAATATAACAATAACATCATAGTTTGTTGTGATATTGATGTATTTTTGAGGTGTTTACTTTCTACCTAAAATGAATATTAATAAAAATTTATTGTTAATGCAAATTCCTAATGCTAAAAAAAATGCGAAAAAACATATTTTTCTTGCAGCAAGCTGCAGTTAGAGTGTTTTTTTCAAAGAAAAATAAATAAAATTAGACATTTTGATAATCCATATCGAACTCCACATGGCAGTATTGAAAATATCCGTTTCCATGGAATTAAATCCAGAATCGATCTTACAGATTTTCCTTATCGACCTTGCGACTCAATTCGAATTGAATACACCTGTATATGTGTTTCCATGTATTCGATACAGAAACCGTACTCGGTTCGAATTTAACCCTTCATGAAACGTATGTATTGACATTTATGCAATAGCCAAGAGTTGAAAGTGTCAAAAATCTAGCTGAGTTATCGCCATATGGTATTCTTAACTCCAAGCAGGATTTCTCTACCGTTTACCTATCTGTTCGGAATACATATAATCCATATTTTCAAAAATATCATTACTGCTTACACTATGAGGTAACTTGTTTCAAATAATCAAATAACATAATCAAGGTCAGTAGTTGTAGGATATAAAACAAACACTGATGATTAAAAGTGTTTTAATTTTCTCCAGATGATGCGAACTTGGTTGGCAAAACACGCGTCGAGTGCAGTAGTATTTGGCGTTTTGGTGTTTTATGGAAAATCACGTCAGTATTAGCTTCACATCAACGATTCCAACCCACTTCAGGATATAACAAAACAATTTTGCTATTAAATCCATTTGCGTTCTGGCAGTAGTGGAAGAACCGAATTCTGAAATTTTAATTGGACACATCTAGTTGATTTACACAGCATATTTTTATTTTTACTTTATCTTTTTATTAGAATATTAAGAAACTTTAATACAAATAAAATTAAAAGTTACAGTGAAGATTTTCGACAAACCATGAAATACATTGCGGTCTTATATTTAGTTAATTTTCGCTATCAAGTAAGCATAAGGTTGCTTACTCTCTAAAAATTTTGGCTGGTGTCAATAAAAAAAAAAAAAAGGGAAACGAAAAATTATTTTGGCAGATCAATTATGTATTTGTATTTAAAACAAAAATTGTGTGAATCTTTATATATGTGTGACCTGTAAACTGATTTAATGAAAAAAAAAAACGGTATTTTTCAGTAAAAAATTTAATTTTAGATCAAAATTATAAAAAATTATAGCTAAAAATCAAAAATCCGGTTCGACAGATTGATAGAGAATTTCAAAACGAACATTTAAAAAAAGTCTCTGATAACTTTAACTTGAAAACCTGTAGACCGATTTGGGTAGCACAATGAGGCTTCGTCCCACTGTGCGACAGTTTAAAGGATATGTGGTAAAGTGAAGTATGACATTTATGGAGGTTCTGGGCAAATGGACAAGTTGCTACACTTTATCTTGTAGCACAGGTAAAAAGTTGCTCGTGATGGTATCAGCGATGCAACTTCTGCACAACAATAAAGGGGTAAAAAATAATAAAGTTTTGAATCTTATTCCTATGACGTCATTCGACTAGGTTCGCACTGACACAAGCAGCCAGTAAAACCGAAGATGACACTGTTGTGTTGCCATATTTACCTATTAGCGTGTCCCTAGTTATAATATTTGATTACTAAACTTTAATATTTTACGTTTAAAAATCATGAAATATTTTTGATTTACAACTATTAGAAATTAATAACACACGCCAGAAAAAGTTATTAGTACTGTCGCCGCGAAAATTAAATATAATTGCATTTGTTGCAAAATACGTAAGTATTTACATTTTATACTGTATACAAGTTATATAGCCTTGAAAGGTATATACAACACAAAATAAATGTACAAATTCGCGAAATAGTTAACAAACACAACACCGGCCAAAGAATAGCGCATATTATGTCATTGGTTGTTTAACTGGCTGCAACTATAAATTACTCTGAAGCTTTATAATTCAATTTTGTAAAAAGTTTAAAACAGAAACCACATAGATATCGATTACATATATAATGCAATCATATACATTAAAAAAAAAATACTTTGAATCCTCACTGCATATTAGTGGTCTCTATTACTTTGGAAAATATGGGGAGTAATGCAATTAGATGATATTTATTTAGATTTCTTCTTTCCTGTTTTGGGAATGGGTTGTACACGAGCAACTTTCCAAACAAAGAGAAAATATCTTTGCAGAAAAAATCAGAGTATCGGTGAAGTACTCCATTTTGCTCTAAGGCACACTTTTTAAGTAAAATGGCTGAACTTTAGTTTATGAGTTCAAAGTAGAGTTAGAACATTTCTGCAAACAGATCAGCCATATATTTCAAAGACGTAGCTGTTGGGCCATTTACTCTCATAAGAGGGGTGATAGGGCTCTCTGTAAAATTTTACACAACGGCTTTGGCTATCTTTCATAGGGAAGAAGCCAATTTGCTTTTTATCCTGGTGTTAAAATTCTATTTGCATTGAACGTTTATAGATTTGCTATTATTTTTGGTCTCGATAAACACTCACTTGTTCCTGTCCAGTTGGATTCTACACCACTTAGGATAATATAAATAATATACAGCTATATTGTGTTGTTTATGTTTAAAATTCTATGCACAATAAAATGTTTTGATACCAGATGCCTCATAAATAAATTGCAATAGGTATATTGCCCTGCTGACAGAAAGTCATAACTGCAAAAAATCATTTTTGAGGTTTGTGGCATTTGTACTCAAGGTATGTATATAATGTTACATGGTTACATTAATAAAAGGAATACAAATTTAATTCCCAGTAAAAAAATTGTTGGACAGTGTAGTTGGTTTTAATACTTTTCACAACTATTATGGCATGTTGCGCAGTATTCATTTTTAATATGTTGGTTAAGCAAAACCCGATATTACATCTAAACTAAGAAGTCATTATTACTTTTGTTTTAGGTGCATTAAATACCATTTTTTATTTCATAAATATGTGATTTAGTCTCTTTTGTACTAAACATTTCTACAATGTTAGAGTATACCGAACATTATGTAACATACAGAACAAGATACACTGGATACATATTTAGCAAATATACCTAGTTCATTTCATAAAATATGAGACAATGTATGTAGATAACATTATTCTACACTATTAACAAAGAAAGCAGAAATTATAAAAAAATTAGAACTCAGAATGGCATATTCTGAGACAATCAACTCTATTATCAGTATCCGCAGTACACTGGTATTGTAACTGTACTAAAAGCGATTTATAAAAATAATAAAATAACGTCAGATACCTACCTGAATTTCCAAAAGCAGCTCAGTTTTTCGTCTCCTTATGTCAATTAAAATTTTCTGTTGCTCAGGTGTTAAATCTACAAATAAAAGTAGATATGTTAAAAATAATAACTGGCATATATATATATATATATATATATATATATATATATATATATATATATATATATATATATATATATATATATATATATATATATATATATATATATATATATATATATATATATATATATATATATATATATATATATATATATATATATATACATATATATATATATATATATATATATATATATATATATATATATATATATATATATATATATATATATATATATATATATATATATATATATATATATATATATATATATATATATATATATATATATATATATATATATATATATATATATATATATATATATATATATATATATATATATATATATATATATATATATATATATATATATATATATATATATATATATATATATATATGTGTGTGTGTACATTTATAGATATTGTAGTAATCAAAGTACATAAATTTTACAGTAGCCTTATTAAAGGAAATTAGTAACGAATTTTTTATGAGCTGCGAAACCAGCAGAACAAAACTGTTATGCTGTAAATTATGTATTGATGCAAGAACAATGTTAACGATTTTTTAAACAATATTAAAACAATTTTGTTTTATTACGTGGAAGATTATTAAACATTTTTATTCCAGAATAAACTGGCCCTTTCCTTAATATAGTACTGGAACATTTTTATTTTCAGAATGGTAATTTGATGAAGTTGAAAAATATGCCATTTGGCTAATTTGTATACTCGGTTGTACATATAAAGATTGATTATAATGAACTTCTTTAATTCTTTAAAGTGTAGTCTGCAGGATCATATATTTTATTTGGGAAATTTTATGTATAAGCTCTTTTTTTGTGTTAATAATATAGTTTTTTTTAATTAACAGTGATGAATCCCAAAACTCAATTCCTATTGTGCCATATCTTGAAAATATGCAAAATATAGATTCAGAGCTGCACTGTAGCCAAGCTACTTCTCACTACAGAAATAAAGAAAACAGAATTAGGTACAATTTTTTGTATTTAATTCTAGTGATATGATCAGTCTAGAATCTAATGAATTTGAATACCTAGAAATTTTATATAATCTACATGAATGTAGATTATATAAAACTATATCAGTATAGTTCATATTTCACCTGAATTTATTTCAACTGTTTGTTATGGTAATGGTCTTCCCGCTAACTGAAAATTAATGTTATAAGTTTTTCTATATTTTGTAATATCTTTTTGATGTATACCAACCAATCTGCTACATAATTGGTTGCTTTGGATCTATTATTAAACTGTTATAATTTTTATCATTTATTATATTTGTCATTGGCTACGAGAAAAATATATTGAAGGAAAATTATATTGAAATTATATTATATTTTATTATATTCAAATTATAGTCACTAATATATAACAAAAATAATATGGCCTTGGCACAGAACCTTACGGAACGCCAGATATTACCATTTGGTTACTAGAAAACACTATCTTTAGAGTATTCATTGAAACATCAGTCACCATATGTTCTATAATCTGTCACATAAAAAGTGAACCAATTATGAGGTAGTCCGCTAATTGCAAAAAAATTTAGTTTGTTCAATATTTGATGATCCTCACAATTAAATGCTTTTAATAGATTACATAATATACCAACTACCGCTTCTTCTTGATTTATGACAATATTTATTCAATTGTCGATAAGTGCAAAATGTAGCATTTGAAATGCTACAATGCTAAGTAATATACCAGCTGAATTTTTAAAGCAGTTTCTAAAGATTTTGATATTAACGACCAAAGTGATTGGGTCTGTAATTAGTAAGCTTTGTCCTCTTCTCTTGTATAAAAAATTTTTAACAACAGCTTTTTTAAAATAATCAATTCATAAGAGATTAAGTACGATAATAGAAGTAGCGATTGGGGAAATTTAGATTGTTATATAGTATTGGAACATAGGATCCAAGCGATACTTTAAGGCGTGGCTACCAAGAGTAAATTATGAAATATTGCAGAAAAATAATAGCAATTGAAATCTACGAAAAAAAATTACAAACATTGTGTGCCTCACCAGATTATATTTTTAGACAATTTGTAAAATATTATAAAATATTTTTTTTTCAGAATCAAGTGGAAAATATGGCGGCGGATTTCAAATTTCTTCAAAAAATATTTCTTTTTTTTAAAGTTACATCATTTTGAAATTATATTTTCTCATTTTTCACCGTGCAAATTTCAAACAGGTGTAACTGCAATATTTTTTGAATTCTCAACTAATGTGCCCATGTGAGAAATCATGGTATATGACAGGAGTGATATAAAAGGTCTTGTTTTTTCTCACACAATTATATTTTTACAATTCGTTGTAAAAATGTAATTATTGTTAATAAAACAAGACTGTTTATATCACCCTCTATCATATAAAATATTTTTTGATGAATTTTGAAATCTGTCGACTCATTTTCCACCCGATTACTGAAAAAAAAAATGTTTTGCAAATATTTTACATTATCTAAAAAATAACCTAGTGAGACATTTTTGCAACTTTTATTTGCAAATTTCAATTGCTATTCTTTTTCTGCAAAACTTCCTCATTTAGTTTTGATAGTTTAAAGTATCACTTGGGTCCCATACTCCCATACTAAGATGACAACCTAAATTACTAAGACATGGTAACCTAAATTTTACCAGCTGTCACTGGTTAATAGTGTACTTAATGAATCATTATTACTTTTAATTAAATTTATAGAAATGTTATCCCAGCCACATGATTTTTTTAATTTTTCTGTTTTTTATAATATTTATGATTCTCTGTTCATATACAGGTTTGAGGAAAAATGGAAACCTACTGCTGAGGTACTCTTTTTAGGTAGTTATCATAGGAAATGTTGCTATTAATGATCAAAGATAAATTGTAAGCTTCATTAGTAAAAAAAAAAACTACACAACTCTTAACACTAATGTAGTTTTACAGGGAACACCAGAACGCCATCATATACTGCACTTGACGCGCATTTCGCCAACTAAGTTGGCATAATCTGCAAATATTTGAATCATCTCCTGGAAAACTATATCATGTTATCTTCAAATCAAAGGTTTCAACCCACTTTAGGACTACAGAACTCTTCTACATGTTTTTGATTTGTGACTGTTGCGTTATGGATTTCAATGTGTTATGTTTATTTACATCCTTTAAAAAAATGTTTTAAAAATTCCTGTCGTTTTTGCCTTATTTGCTGAATTTTATAGGTTATTTGAAAATGATCTCTCTTTAGCTAGTTTAATCTCCAGATGAAGTGAATATTTCGAATTGCATAAACTATGAAAAGGGGGCCATAATTGACTTCATGTTTTGTTGGCTTCTAGTACCGATGGGTATTGCTTTTTTGATGTATAAACATATTGATATAGATTTATAGGTACTCTTTCATAGGATAACATATACAAATAAAATGATCAACATTAGATATATTTATTTCCTTTTTTTTTTTGAGATAAGATATGCATAGAAGAGAAACAAAATTCAATAAATACACCAAATTAAAATATTTTTTGTAGTAAGAGAAAAATAAAATTTACCATTTAAAGGCAATTTTATTAATTTAAATTAAACGCTTGTCACTATCGACTTCGACTTAAAAAGCATCTTATATAAACTTTTGATTACTTTGAGTTTTCGTTGTGGAAGGTACCAAGGTGCCATTATAAATTCAAAGAAAGTTTACACATTACATTAACTAGTTATGTACTAACTAGACTGGCTCTTGTCAATAAGAAATATGTGCACCTCACTTTCGTTTGTGTTGCTGTTGCCACAATTCAACTTCATTTACAAATCAAACATTAAAAAGTATTTTGTCCAAAACTAGAAACTTTTGTAAACGATATTGCGTTCAATTCTGACCCTAATCAAGATTTTGCAGTCTAAAACGAAAACATCAAACTACATCATAATAAATTAATGTTGTATCTAAAAAAAGATCTATTAGAAAATTACACAACTCAATTTAAAACTTGTATGATATGTAGGTACTACAGAAAAAGTGGTGTTTGGGCCAAATTTTACCCCATTTTAGTTATTCGAAGGTTATTTACCTTTTTTTAAGACTTTGCAATAGAAAATGGATAAAAATATTATCAGTACTATGCTTTTAAGGTTAATAAAGTTTATTTCATTCTTACATGACAATCATATTCCTTTGGTGAGTCACCCTTTTTTTGAGCACTATTTAAGAATTATTTTTTGACAAAACTTCAAAACGTGATTCCAAATAATTATATAAAAGATCTACAGTAGAATTTATCTCTTGCTCTCCATAAAAAGACCAATAAACCTGTTTTATAACTTGTTTAATGTCATAATTTGATTAAACCGTTTTAAATTTTTAACAACTGGCTGATTACATTTATTCATATTGCTTGATTATGAATATTTGCCTATTATGATCACTTTATATTTATGTATTATTAAAAAAAAAAGTATTAGTTGTAATATTATCTATTACAATAACTTTGAAAAAAGGAACCAGATTCGTTTCCAAAATATTAGGGTAATACATATTTTTTTTGTTTCATATTAGTTGTCAAAAAAACATTGACTGATCTTTTACCATAAAGTCACAAGCGTAAAGGTTTATTTTCCAGTAGCATACTAGATAATTAACTACTTTTTAGATAATCATAATTATTCATGTGGTTGTAAGCCCCAAGAAAGAAAAAGAAAAAATTATCTATTATTGTGGCAGAGATTGATTCTAATGATTCTTATTAGACTATACAGTAATTGTCATTTTAAATATAACGAGAACATTTTCCAGTCCAATTTTAATATTTGCAAAGAAATCAATATTGTAGTCACCATGCACTTAAAATATATTCCTATTTGTTACAGGACCATATTTTAAAAAATCCCATAATAGATAAAGTCCAATAATAATTGTGTTTGATTCAACATGATCACAGCTGAATATTCCAAATTGGTTTCAATAGCACGAGTTTTGAAATAATTTAGGTCAAAATAGTTTTCCCTTACAAAAAAAAACACTACTCTGATGAAACAGATTTACAGAAATATACCTAGAAATATATAATTATTCAACTTTACAAAATTAATTTTATAAGTATTAGCCAATGTTCACTTCATTATATATTAAATTATAGTTCTGGTCTTGAACTGACTACTTAAAAAATTATTTATTATTAGTATTTGTGATTAATGTAGTATAAATGAGACAATGAAAACAATAGGGCATAGGGAATAGGAAAATTATATGAATTTGTTAGGTCATATGAAGTGAATACATGTGGTTTGATTATCGTAATAAATTTCAACTAGATATTATTCAGCAGATTCAAAGAGCACAATGTATGAAGCTGGAGATAAAATGAAATGTGTTATTTGATGATTGATTGTGAATAGAGCAAAGTCTGAAAAGACAAAAACTTTAAAAAGTTGTGAATAGAAGTTATGGCAATAGGCATTTTGTGACCCCACATTGGAAAGAGCCTGATTTGTTATATAACTGTAAAAAATTTCTTCATACATTAGGTAGGCGCAAGATATTTTAAACATGAGTTAGTAACAGGTAAGGAAAACCGAGGTAAAAGATTTTATTTTATAAAAATTTATTAGGTCTAGTAACGACACTCGTTAATAATTGAAATGGCCATAATCATTAAAGAAATACCTATAAATTATAATGTACGAGAACTACTTTTATTTTAACAGTTGTGGAATGATTAAATGAACTAATTGGTAATTAGATATTCATAATACATGATATAAAAACCTACCAGCTATGTTAAACGTGTCCAAATTATGACTAGTTGTGCCCATTGCAAATTTGACTCTAATGTAAAGTGTTTTGAACTAAATAATAATTATAAACCATTTTGTTTTATAAACAAAATATTATAAATAGACAAATTGACAGAATATAACCAATACCACCATTTTGATTAAATCAGGGACTTTAGATGTTCTGTGGTTGGCATGTATGTTATGATGTTGGTATCTACAATATCTACATTCTACACTTCGATCATGTATTTATGATCGAAGATTCTACATCTTTTTCTAGTTGGATCAGAGACAAAATAGGTGATGACTGATGGGTGCATTTCTGAGAGTATAAATTGTATTTTTATACTCTCAGGTGCATTTAGAGAATGCAATCAGGGCTACCGTTTTTAGGCTCACCAGTTGGCGCTACTGGCGAGTAAGGTAATTGTCAAAAGTTATTGTTAGGCGCGGAATAAGTTTATAGGGTTTTATTCAATGGTTTTATTATAATTATTTCGTACAGCAGTAAATAAAAAACTTGTTAATTATGCCTCAGTGTTGTGCAGTTCCATTTTGTTCGGAAACAAAAAGCTGACATATGTTTCCGAGAGACAAAACTCGCCCAAAACGGTGGTTGGTAGCGATTCGCAGGGATAACTTTACTCCTTCGAAACATATGTAAGTAAATCTTTATTTGTATTTTAGAGTTATAATTTACATATTTTTACAATACCTTTTAAATAATTATTTATAAACTATATTAATTTATGCCATTATTAAAGCAGGTATTAATTTCAAAAATAAACATCTTTTATTTTTATGTATGTGGTTGTAATGTTCCTAATGCTTATTTCCATCGTTACTTGTAAAAAAATAAATAAGTAGACAAGGTAGCCTGATGTTTTTTTTATCCCACCTCTAGCAATTTAGTGTGTTAATAGGCGTTCTTTTTTCGCCTATCATTTCCACATAGAACCTTATTTTGATTTCCATTAGGCCACCATACACGGAAGGGAATTTTAAACGATTTGTCCCGCCACGGACTAAATATGTTGTCGATATCTCGATCGATGTTTACGTTAGTGGTGTGTGACGGATTTGTTCGGTAAAATATCCAATGCGTGAGAGGGCACATCGCTGCAGGTTCAGTCCTATCGGTACACATATACGGAAATATCAATTCTGTTCGAATATAGTAAAGGCGAAACATGGAATGGACGAAGGAATTATTAACCGAAAAAAAGCATATGTAGGTGTGGTGTCTCATGCAAAGAAAATCATAATAGACACTATCCAGATTCCAGATTTCTCCTATTTGTCTTGGCATAAAACGTCACAAACAATAATTTCAAACATACATAGCTTGCTATAATTTTAACTCAGAATAGTAATACTTTAACCTAATTACTTAACAACTCATCAAAAACGTGGCCGGGCATTCGTAAATAATTTTTTAAATCGTTCTGCTCATTTAATCGTAGTTCTCGGAGTAAAGACATATGTCCATATTTATTTTTCTCCTGGATCCACTTTTTCATCCACTTTGTTCGATTTTTTTTCCTTTCATTTTCACAAATTTGCCAGATACATAAACCCATAAGTGCAATTTTTCTTCTTTTTTTGAACCCTGCTCATCTTTTATCACAACAAATTCCTTCTGGATTTTAAACACGCCTGAAATATCTGGACGCGCGTCCAGGCCCCTGAGACCTCAGAATTTAAAAGAGGAGTCACCAATTAACTGAACTATCCGTCCCCTCAACGACTTTATATTTGGCGAAAATAACGGATGCAATCTTTCTGTGTGTGGAGACCAAATATCTGTACCTCGAGAGACCAGATCGGCAGATGCGATCTGGCAGATCTGGACGGCGGGATAAATCGTTTAAAATTCCCTTCCGTGTATGGGGGGCTATTGTGTTCGCTATTTATACCTACTTCTTAAATTTTTATCTTTAATAATGGATGATACTTATGTGTTTCAATTATTTTACCATAAATTATGAAAAAAGAACTTGGACCTAATTTTGTTCCGTTATTTGATTTTGTAGGAAACCCTTCTTGACTGTAGTTATAACCGACAAGAAAAGGTAGTAAAGTACATATTAACGTAGATAACTGATATTTATCGTCTAAGGGCCGATACCTTCAGGCTCGGTTAACGTTAATCGGATGATAACATGCAAGGAAACTATTGTTGTAACAATGAAAGAGAGAGAGAGAGAGAGAGACAGTATCATTCGATTAGTGTTAACCGAAATTGAAAGTGCCGGCCCTTAGCACACATAATAGTAGTTTTTTATTTGCATTATGTTTCAGATTTTTGTTTTTGATTGGTTTGGCATTTTAAAAGAAACTTTATAAACCAATCGGAGATGAGAATAACTGAACTAGATCATAAATGACCTGATCTGCACTGCAAATAAAAAACTACTAATCACAGAGAACCTCTCTGTGCTACTAAATATAATACTTCAAAATCCGGACAACCTTTTCTCCCCACTTCTTACGTGATGAACCTGCTCACACTATTTTGTCGATCAGTTTGCTCAGTTACAACTCTGATTATGATCACTTCAAAAAAACATTAGCTAAAGTGAATGCTATTAGAATCTTTTTCTGTTCTGTGATTAGAATAATTAGTTTAATCCACTAAATCACTTCGAAAAAAAAACGTCTAGTAGCCTGTGTATGTTGACACTTTTTAATTTTCAAATTTTAATACACCAGCTATTTTTGTTTAGTTACATAAAAAAACTTTGACAAGTGTGTGATATACAAATACAACCATCATAAGCGTTTTGTAAGCTAATAATGTCTCTTATATACGTATACAGACGATTAGGACCATAATGCATGTATATTTATTATTGTTTATATTTTTTAAGCCTCTAATAACATATATTTATCTATGGCCCCTCTATACCCCGTATGTCTTAATAGCCACATTCCAGTGAAAACAGCTCATGTATTTAGATAGGAACACCGTATCTAGCATAAAGTTTTATGGTCGAAGGTGATAACAGTTTTAATTTCGCAAAATGGTCTGGAAGGAAGCGAAGATATTACCTGTAATGAAGTATTCAGGTAGGTATTTGGTGCTTGCTAGAAACAGCAAAATTCTGACTACGCTACGCTACGCAGTAGCAGAGACAAGACAGGGTTGTCTCTGGCACGCCTTTTTTGCGGGCAATACCCATTATCCTGTTCTTCCTATTACATCTCATCCCGCAATAACCTTCTATTCTTTGTTACTCTAAACCCTGTGTAGGGAATACCACGCAGGTAGCTATAGTTGCCTCCGTGGCAATATTGTCTGTTGCCCTGTAAACACGGGGTCTTTCAATTGCAGCCACAAATGTGCGACTGGTTTCCTGTCAGTGGTTTCCTTTTGTGTTGTTGAACCTAAGTTGTACCTACCCTTACAACTTATAGCCGTCATGATTACGAGTAATGACTCAGAAACACGTGTCGACGGATTCATCCTTTTTTTGCGGGCAATATCCATTATCCTTTTCTTTCTATTACATCTCATCCCGCAGTAAGCTCCTATTCTTTATATGTATATATGTATATATATATATATATATATATATATATATATATATATATATATATATATATATATATATATATATATATATATATATATATATATATATATATAGGAACAGAGCAAGAGTTTAAGACTGGCTCCCTGTCAGTGGTTTTCCTTTTGTGTCTTTTCTGAGTTTTATCCATCATTTTAACTCAGCTACACCGTGCTGATGAAGACCAATTAGTCAGAAACACGTGTCCACGGTTTGCATCTTTCTGCCATTTGCAATTTTTGCATTATCCACCGTGCAATTTTTTTCTTTTTTGCGGGCGTTACCCGTTAATTTCATTTATTTTTTACTATATATATATATATATATATATATATATATATATATATATATATATATATATATATATATATATATATATACATATAATATCTACGCCAATGTATGTTAACTTATACACGACTTTGGCTCACTTTATATTACTTAGAGTATCATATTACAGCTACATTGCAGCTAACAAATTCTCTCCTAGAATTACAAATTGTCAATTCAGCACTTGCCATGTTCCAAGTGTGAGAAACGCTTATCTAGCTTAAGTAGTAAGCTTATAAATTAATGTAATAACCTTTTTGAACTCAGTTTTATACTCACTATGTTGTAATAAACATCTTTAATATTCAATTCATTTTATTCATCAAGAGTTAACGTTGACTCTCAATTAAATAAAGTTTTTAAAAAGTCATTTATGTAAATATAAATATAAGAATTGGCGCAGTCGGTAGGATCCGTAAACACCCCAGAACAAGCAGTCTAACCAGTAGTGAAGCCCAATAGAACAAGGAGAACATCGCGACGTGCCTAACTAGTGAAAGTTAACTTCTGGAACAAGGAGCCCTTCCTCACTGTGGTGGAGGATTCTAATCCCTAAACGGAAGAATCTACTAAACTAACCTACGACATGAAGAAAACCATTGAGTAAGAAACATTTATAAGAATCATCTCGTATTATCATTTTTAATTTTTTTTTTCCAACAAACAATTTTATTTTATTTTTATTTTATTCTTTTTGATTTGGCTCTTTTCTAACTGTATCCACTCGCTACATATACGTGTGTAGAGGTGAGCGTGAGGTACAGTTCGACTTGCAGACCAAACATTTTATTTTTTTTTTATATTAGTTGGCTGATATTTCTAACTGTAGGTATCCACTCGCTACATATACGTGTGTAGAGGTGAGCATGAAGTACAGTTCGACTTAAAGACCACACTAATTTTTTATACAAGTGCATAACTTCCATATTATATAGCAAACTAAATATTATTTTAATCTTTTTATTTTTACTTAATTTTATTTCGATAACATCTAAATATCTGGCAACATGTCTTTCACAACCGAAAGTACTAGTATCGAACCCTACAAATTAAGTGAAATTTTTTCGATTGTACCAGAATTCGATTGCAACCCTATATTTTTGCAAACTTTTATAAATGCCTGCATTCATGCCCAGGGCATGGCCGTAGACGATCAACGCATTTTATTAACTTTGCACATAAAAAATAAACTTCGCGGTAAAGCCACAGAAATAGTAAATTCACGGAACCCAAATACATGGGGCGAAATAAAAGCATTACTCGATGCTCATTTTGGCGATCCACGCGATTTGACCGCCTTAATACAAGACTTACAGCGTGTTCACCAACTACCTAACGAAACCGCTTTAACTTTTATTTCGAGATTGCAAACTCAGAACGCAAAAATGCACGCCGCTGTGCAAAAACAATGCCTCACGCTTGAAGAAAAAACCGCGCAATCTAATTTAATTGAAAATATGACATTAACTACACTATTAACCGGATTAGAACCAAAAATAGGACAAATTGTAAGAGCCGGAGACCCACGAAATATGTTGGATGCGATAAATCGTGTTAAAAGGGAACTTCAGTTATCTTATTTTGAATCTCAAAAATTTACAAATAAAACTGTAAATAAACCTATGCAAAATTTACCAAAGCCATCTAATGTTAATAATCAAAAGTTCTGTTCTTATTGTAAGAGAAATGGTCACTCCTTTAACGAGTGCCGTACATGGAAACAATTTACTCCACAAAACCAAAATTACAGACCTACGTACGCGAGTCAATCAAGACCTAATTTTCAAAATTTTTCTAATCCTCAAAGAAATTTTTTGCCACAACAAAATTTCCAACAACCAGGCCCATCGCAACAAAATAGACCTCCTGTAATGAGGCCTAATTCAAATTTTCAAAACAGACCTTTCAATCAACAGAATAGTAATTTTAATCGTCCTAACCCACAAAGAACACATCATGTAAAACTTAACGATTATTATTATCAACAAGAATTTGAAAATACCGATTTTTACAATCAGTATGATAATTATCACGACCAACAATTCGAAGACTATCCTCAAAATTACTAATCAAATTTAGATTTTCCTGTTAACCAGCAAGAGAATTATACTGCTAATTCTCAAGATATGTATGAGAATTATACTGCTAATTCCCAAACTTTGCATGATAGTTGTACAGTTAACTCTCAAAATTTATGCGAGGATTATACTGCTAATCCTCAGGATTTTCGGACAGGTCCGGAGTATCCCACGGGTACTCCAACACAAATCGAACAAATGTCCCACCAAATACAAAATATGAATCTACGAGAACCGGACGAAGAATAATGCTTCACATTGTAAATTCAAAAAACTTATATTAAAGACTCTAACAACAATTTCAAAATTTTGATAGATACCGGTGCTGGAATATCCATTTTTAAACCAAATACTTGCAAATTAAAAAGATACCCAGAAAATGTTTTAATTCAAGGCATAACTGATCAAAAATTAATTATTAAAGAATCAATTTTAATTCTAATTATACCCAGCGATCCCCATAAAGTTTACATTTATAATTTGGACATAGAATTTGATGGACTTTTAGGTTCCGACATTATGGAACATTACAAATGTGTCGTTGATTTTAAAAATAAACGATTAATAACCAATTTCAAAACTTATCAGCTTTTTAATACAACAGAAAACTCAGAACCCGTAATTCCCAAGATGTGTCAAAATAAATTTCAAAATTCTATCCGAAACGTAATTTCGATCGAACCTCGTACTGAGAAAATATGCAAATTAAAATGTAATTTAGTTAACACTGACGATATACTGCAAGCGCAGGAAATTGAAAAGGTACGCTTACCTAATGCTCTGGTAAAAATAGACGAAAAAGGCGAATTTGTAACAACAGTAATTAACGAAAACGCGATTACTAAAACTATCATTTTTTGCTATTTAAACCTCGAACCAGTTCAAAATTTTAAAGCAATTTTTAATTTAAATACTCAAAATTCTGACCCATACACACAGACAGACAGAAATTTCCAAATAAAAAATGAATTACGCTTGGACCATCTAAACGAAGAAGAAGCCGAAATAATAACGCAGCTTTGCTTAGACTTCCAAGACATATTCTACTTAGAAGGAGATAACCTGACTTTTACAAACGAAATTAAACACGTGATTGACACTAATAATTCTAAACCTATTTTTACAAAATCTTATCGGTATCCCCAAATCCACAAAGAAGAAGTAAAAAATCAAGTATCAAAAATGTTAAATCAGGGTATCATTCAACATTCAATTTCAACTTGGTCCTCCCCTGTTTGGGTAGTTCCAAAAAAACTTGATGCTTCTGGTAAACAAAAATGGCGCGTTGTAGTTGACTATCGAAAACTCAACGAAGTAACAGTCGGAGATAAATATCCTTTGCCCAACATATCGAATCTTTTAGACCAGCTTGGAAAATATATTTTACCACTTTAGATTTGGCATCGGGTTTCCATCAGATCGAAATTAACCTCGAGGACGTTCAAAAAACTGCTTTTACAGTTAAGAACGGACACTATGAATTCGCACGCATGCCCTTCGGTTTAAGGAATGCTCCATCGTCATTTCAAAGAGTGAGGGACAATATTTTATTCGGAATTCAAAATGAAAGATGTCTATATGGACGACATTATCGTTTATTCACCTACCATCCACGAACATATTTCTCGCTTAACCGAGGTATTCAAACAACTTCAAAAAAGCTAATTTAAAAATACAACCCGATAAATGCGAATTTCTACGAAAAGAAGTCGCATATTTAGGACATTTAATAACAAAAGACGGTGTAAAACCTAACCCGAGTAAAGTTGACGCTATTTTAAACTTTCCACAACCTACAGATCAAAAAAGAATTAAATCGTTTTTAGGACTTGCAGGTTATTATCGAAGATTTATTCCAAATTTCTCTAAAATCACTAAACCAATGACAAAACTTTTACAAAAAGACGTCCCCCTCAACTTTGATAATGATTGCCAAAATTCATTTACCGAACTTAAACAAACATTAACCACATCACCCATTTTAATTTATCCAAATTTCGATGAACCTTTCGTGTTAACTACGGACGCAAGCGCGTTCGCGATCGGCTCAGTACTCTCGCAGAGACCTATTGGTAAAGATTTACCCATTGCTTATGCTTCTCGAATTTTATGCAATGCCGAAACCAGGTATTCAACCATTGAAAGGGAGCTTCTCGCCATAGTCTGGTCAGTTAAGCACTTTAGGCCATACCTATTCGGTAGAAAGTTCAAACTAATCACAGACCATCGACCACTCACCTGGTTATTTTCCATAAAAGACCCAGGAAGTAGATTAGCACGCTTGCGTTTAAAACTCGAAGAGTACGATTACGAAATCATTTACAAACCTGGTAAAATTAACAAAAATGCGGACGATTTATTTAGGATAAAAATAAATCATTTTTCGGATTGTTCCAAATTTAATACGATTATCTTAGCCGCAAATGAGGATGACACAGACGACGAAGAGCACACTAATGACATTACAGATGAACAGATCGCTAATGAATTCGACACCTTTGTTAATTTATATAAAACAAAATCACATCGATTATTCCAAAATTCAACAATTATTAGACAGCGAACATAAGAATATTATTACATTCTTTCAACAAAATAAATTGGAAGATCTCCATTATAAAATAATCGAAGATATTTTTGAGGAACGCCCTGATTTTCATAATATCCAAATTAATACTGTTTCAAGTAAAACTGTCCGGAAACGGAAATATTTTATCATTCCTTTACCTTTCGATCCGGAATCTATAATCTGTTAATACCATTTTATTCTTTACGTTATTTAAATATCAAAATGAATTCGACCTTACGCAAACATATCACGTTGAAAATAACCTAGACTTGCCAACATTGGAAATGCTCTCATTCATTTTTGCAGAAAAGGATTTAAAATTAGTAATCTGTCAAAATACGGTACAAGTCCCAGATGAAGATCAAATTCCAATTATATTAGACCAAAACCATTCTGGAACAAATAATTTACACCGCGGAATAAACGAGACCACTCGAAGAATTACGCAAAAATATAATTGGCGAGGCTTATCTAAAGACGTCGAAAATTTTATAAAGAATTGCGAAATTTGTCAAAAGACCAAAGTTTGTCGCAAAAATTTAAGTAATCCATTAGTAATCACTGAAACTCCACGAACACCATTCGAGAGAATTAACATCGACATATTTGAATCACCCACACGAAATCACGCCCTTACTATTCGCGACGAATTAACCAAATTTACGCAAGCTTATGCACTTCCGGATAAAACCACTAAATCCGTTGTCAATACCTTGTTACTATATTTCCAACACTATGGTACACCCCTAAGGATACATTGCGATTATGGTCGTGAATTTGACAATAGCTTATTAAAAGATCTTTGTACGTTATACGACATAAAATTAACTTTTTCAAGTGTAGGACATCCGCAATCTAACGGCTCATTAGAACGGTTTCATGCAACATTAGCGGAAATGATTAGAGTCCACAAAACTGAGAACCCTAACGAACATCCGTTTACCATTTTACCGTATGCAGTAATTTGTTACAACAATTCGACAAATAAATCGCATGGTTTTACTCCATACAAATTAGTTTTTGGTCACACATCAAACCGACCTCCTGAAACTTTGTACAACCAAAAGGAGCTAATAACCAAATACCTATGAGATTTAAATAATAAAATATCACATTATTACAAAATAGCGCGTAGCCGCATTCAGAACAACAAGGAAAAGGCTAAAATACGTTTTGATAAACACGTCCCTCAAAATCGCTATGAATATAATATCGGCGATAAAGTGTATGTAAAAGAATCACAAATTAAGGACAAATTACAAAATAAATTTAACGGTCATTTTGAAATAACCGAGATTTTTCAATATTCAGCAACCTTGCATAATCCCAATACTAACCAAACATCTAAAGTAAATGTCGACAGAATGAAACCATATTCTGAAAGTTAACCTTGGTTTCAGGTTAATCCTGCTGTTCGGATCAGCATTCTAGACACCATCCTAAACACCCTTGACCCTGCTTATCATAATATGCATACCTTTTTTAAGCGAAGTTAAAATCCATCTTAGTCTCTTAACACAAATTTCTAAAAACATACAATCAAAATTTAACGAAGTCTATCTTGACACAAAACGGAACAAACGCGGAATTCTAAACGGCATAGGTACAATTTTTAAATCAATTTCCGGAAATCTAGACGCCTAAGATGGTGAATATTATTCTAACTGCATAAATAAATTAAACAGAGACGAACATGAACTAGAAAACTTGTTGAAAAACCAAATTTCAGTAACAACGTCAGTCATTAGAAATTTTAACTTGACCATTCAAAAATTACAAATCGACGAACAAACATTTAACAATGATATCAAGGAAATTGAGGACGCTATCCTAAGTACACAACATGATATACAAACAGTCAATTCAAAACTAAAATTTCTTGAAATTTGTGAACAATTAATGGCTAGTTATTTGTACATTGAAAACGATCTCAATAATATTCTAAATTCAATAACATTTGCACGCTTAAAAATTATTCACACTTCTATCATTACGCCAGACAACTTAATTAATTCATTACAAGAAATTTCACAAAATTTACAGAAAAATAATTTGCCACTTCCCATAAAACTATCAAAAGTTGCTCAATACTTGGATATCATCGAGTTCCGAGCATTTCAAACTGACTCCAGCTTAATTTTTGTTTTAAACATACCATTGGTAGATCCCCAAACCTATATAGCCTATCAATTATATCCCATTCCGATCCTGGATAATAGAACTGGGTTGCAACACATCTTATCAGTTTCTCAAAAATATATCGCGAGAGATGATGATTCTTTGATGTTCATACCCATCCCGGATTTAAAAGAATGTCGACAACTCAACATTGGAACCAAATTATGCTCAAACTTGTTCGCCTACCCGATAGACAACATTGCCATCTGCGAAGCTAGGCTTTTCAAAAATCTACGAGTCCTACCCGAAAACTGCCAAACTTCGTTTATTATAAGTCAAGGCTACAATGTTCAAAAACTTCAGGAAACCACCTGGTTAATCATCAATGCAGAACCTCTGCATGTTACCATCAACTGTCCAAAGAGAAATTCAAAAACTGACATCATTACCAAAAATTCCGTTTTAAAATTACAACCCAATTGTTATGCTTTCGTTGGTATAACCAAAATCCAAGCCAACTCAAACGAAATACTAGATGTTAAAGAGAGTATTCACCCAATTCAAATTCCATATGAATGCTGTAACGAACTTCCAGACAAAACTAAATTACCAAAATTAAAACCGTTAAAACTAAACAATCTAAACACTGAAGACCTCGAGATTGCCAAACATAAATTGGATCAATACTCGAAAGACTTGGATGATTTAATCAATGAACCATTTATTACCAAACACATCTCCTGGTTCACATATTTCATAATAACACTAATTTTTGGACTACTAATTCTATACATATTTTGTAAATGCAAAACAAGAAGAAGACGCAGATTAGCCATCGACGTAACTACATCACCACCACCTCCACCAGGATCTAGTAGAACCCTTAGACGTTTCACCAACATAATCCCCACAAGGAAACGACCTCCGATTCGTAACGAAGAGGAAAATGAAGCAATAGAACTCACTTAAAAATAAAAAACTCTGTGCATTCTGTGTTTTATCGTGGACCTCAATAACTCATTGTGAATCCTATTGACATCCAAGTATTGAGCAACTTTTGATAATTTTATAGGAAGTGGCAAATTATTTTTCTGCAAATTTTGTGAAATTTCTTGTAATGAATTAATTAAGTGCTCGGGCGTAATGATAGAAGTGGGAATAATTTTTAAGCGTGCAAATGTTATTGAATTTAGAATATCATTGAGATCGTTTTCAATGTACAAATAACTAGCCATTAATTGTTCACAAATTTCAAGAAATTTTAGTTTTGAATTGACTATTTGTATATCATGTTGTGTCTTAGGATAGCATCCTCAATTTCCTTGATATCATCGTTAAATGTTTGTTCGTCGATTTGTAATTTTTGAATGGTTAAGTTAAAATTTCTAATGACTGACGTTGTTACTGAAATTTGGTTTTTCAACAAGTTTTCTAGTTCATGTTCGTCTCTATTTAATTTATTTATGCAGTTAGAATAATATTCACCATCTTCGGCGTCTAGATTTCCGGAAATTGATTTAAAAATTGTACCTATACCGTTTAGAATTCCGCGTTTGTACCGTTTTGTGTCAAGATAGACTTCGTTAAATTTTGATTGTGTTTTTAGAAATTTGTGTTAAGAGACTAAGATGGGTTTTAACTTCGCTTAAAAATGTATGCATATTATGATAAGCAGGGTCAAGGGTGTTTAGGATGGTGTTTAGAATCTTGTCATTTTTGTCAAAAGCTCGTTTTAAGGATGAGATGTTTTTGTGTACCAATAATGTCCATTTATCGTTCGTCACTACTATATCTGATCTTTCATGGTAGTAAATTCCTATAGTATTATTTATGGGTGTAATATTATACTGGGTGACTGCTAGAGTAGCTGATCCGAACAGCAGGATTAACCTGAAACCAAGGTTAACTTCAGAATATGGTTTCATTCTGTCGAAATTTACTTTAGATGTTTGGTTAGTAATGGGATTATGCAAGGTTGCTGAATTTTGAAAAATCTCGGTTATTTCAAAAGGACCGTTAAATTTATTTTGTAATTTGTCCTTAATTTGCGATTCTTTTACATACACTTTATCGCCGATATTATATTCATAGCGATTTTCAGGGACGTGTTTATCAAAACGTATTTTAGCCTTTTCCTTGTTGTTCTGAATGCGGCTACGCGCTATTTTGTAATAATGTGATATTTTATTATTTAGATCTCGGACATATTTGGTTATTAGCTCCTTTTGGTTGTACAAAGTTTCAGGGAGGTCGGTTTGATGTGTGACCAAAAACTAATTCGTATGGAGTAAAACCATGCGATTTGTTTGTTGAATTGTTGTAACAAATTACTGCACATGGCAAAATGGTAAAAGGATGTTCGTTAGGGTTCTCAGTTTTGTGAACTCTAATCATTTCCGCTAATGTTGCATGAAACCGTTCTAATGAGCCGTTAGATTGCGGATGTCCTACACTTGAAAAAGTTAACTTTATGTCGTATAACGTACAAAGATCTTTTAATAAGCTATTGTCAAATTCACGACCATAATCGCAATGTATCCTTAGGGGTGTACCATAGTGTTGGAAATATAGTAACAAGGTATTGACAACGGATTTAGCGGTTTTATCCGGAAGTGCATAAGCTTGCGTAAATTTGGTTAATTCGTCGCGAATAGTAAGGGCGTGATTTCGTGTGGGTGATTCAAATATGTCGATGTTAATTCTCTCGAATGGTGTTCGTGGAGTTTCAGTAATTACTAATGGATTACTTAAATTTTTGCGACAAACTTTGGTCTTTTGACAAGTTTCGCAATTCTTTATAAAATTTTCGACGTCTTTAGATAAGCCTCGCCAATTATATTTTTTCGTAATTCTTCGAGTGGTCTCGTTTATTCCGCGGTGTAAATTATTTTTTCCAGAATGGTTTTGGTCTAATATAATTGGAATTTGATCTTCGTCTGGGACTTGTACCGTATTTTGACAGATTACTAATTTTAAATCCTTTTCAGCAAAAATGAATGAGAGCATTTCCAATGTTGGCAAGTCTAGATTATTTTCAACGTGATACGTTTGCGTAAGGTCGAATTCATTTTGATATTTAAATAACGTAAAGAATAAAATGTTATTAACAGATTCCGGATCAAAAGGTAGAGGAATGATAAAATATTTACGTTTCCGGACAGTTCTACTTGAAACAGTATTAATTTGGATGTTATGAAAATCAGGGCGTTCTTCAAAAATATCTTCGATTATTTTATAATGAAGATCTTCCAATTTATTTTGTTGAAAGAATGTAATAATATTCTTATGTTCCCTGTCTAACAATTGTTTGTTAGAAAACTGAATTTTGGAATAATCGATGTGATTTTGTTTTATATAAATTAACAAAGGTGTCGAATTCATGAGCGATTTGTTCGTCTGTAATGTCATTAGTATGCTCTTCGTCGTCTGTGTCATCATCATTTGCGGCTAAGATTTTCGAATTAAATTTGGAACAATCCGAAGTGATTTATTTTTATCCTAGATAAAGCGTCCGCATTTTTGTTAATTTTACCAGGTTTATAAATGATTTCGTAATCGTACTCTTCGAGTTTCAAACGCCAGCGTGCTAATCTACTTCCTGGATCTTTTATGAAAAATAACCAGGTGAGTGGTCGATGGTCTGTGATTAGTTTGAACTTTCTACCGAATAGGTATGGCCTAAAGTGTTTAACTGACCAGACTATTGCGAGAAGCTCCCTTTCAATGGTTGAATACCTGGTTTCGGCATTGCATAAAATTCGAGAAGCATAAGCAATGGGTAAATCTTTACCGATAGGTCCCTGCGAGAGTACTGAGCCGATCGCGAACGCGCTTGCGTCCGTAGTTAACACGAAAGGTTAATCGAAATTTGGATAAATTAAAATGGGTGATGTGGTTAATGTTTGTTTAAGTTCGGCAAATGAATTTTGGCAATCATTATCAAAATTGAAGGGGACGTCTTTCTGTAAAAGTTTCGTCATTGGTTTAGTGATTTTAGAGAAATTTGGAATAAATCTTCGATAATAACCTGCAAGTCCTAAAAACGATTTAATGCTTTTTTGATCTGTAGGTTATGGAAAGTTTAAAATAGCATCAACTTTAATCGGGTTAGGTTTTACACCATCTTTTGTTATTAAATGTCCTAAATATGCGACTTCTTTTCATAGAAATTCACATTTATCGGGTTGTATTTTTAAATTAGCTTTTTGAAGTCGCTTGAATACCTCGGTTAAGCGAGAAATATGTTCGTAAATGGTAGGTGAATAAACGATAATGTCGTCCATATAGACAAGACATCTTTCATTTTGAATTCAGAGTAAAATATTGTCCATCACTCTGAAATATCGATGGAGCATTCCTTAAACCAAAGGGCATGCGTGCGAATTCATAGTGTCCGTTCTCAACTGTAAAAGCAGTTTTTTGAACGTCCTCGGGGTTAATTTCGATCTGATGGAAACCCGATGCCAAATCTAAAGTGGTAAAATATTGACATTTTCCAAGCTGGTCTAAAAGATCCGATATGTTAGGCAAAGGATATTTATCTCCGATTGTTACTTCGTTGAGTTTTCGATAGTCAACTACAACGCGCCATTTTTGTTTACCAGAAGCATCAAGTTTTTTTGGAACTACCCAAACAGGGGAGGACCAGGGTGAAATTGAATGTTGAATGATACCTTGATTTAACATTTTTGATACTTGATTTTTTATTTCTTCTTTATGAATTTGAGGATACCGATAAGATTTTGTAAAAATAGGTTTAGAGTTATTAGTGTCAATCGCGTGTTTGATTTCGTTTGTAAAAGTCAGGTTATCTCCTTCTAAGTAGAATATGTCTTGGAAGTCTAAGCAAAGCTGCGTTATTATTTCAGCCTCTTCTTCATTTAGATGGTCCAAGCGTAATTCATTTTTTATTTGGAAATTTCTGTCTGTCTGTATGTATGGGTCAGAATTTTGAGTATTTAAATTAAAAATTGGTTTAAAATTTTGAACTGGTTCGAGGTTTAAATTGCAAAAAATGATAGTTTTAGTAATAGCGTTTGCGTTAATTACTGTTGTTACGAATTCGCCTTTTTCGTCTATTTTTACCAGAGCATTAGGTAATCGTACCTTTTCAATTTTCTGCGCTTGTAGTATAGCGTCAGTGTTAATTAAATTACATTTTAATTTGCATACTTTCTCAGTACGAGGTTCGATTGAAATTACGTTTCGGATGGGATTTGGAAATTTATTTTGACATATCTTAGGAATTACGGGTTCTGAGTTCTCTGATACTTTAAAAAGCTGATAAGTTTTGAAACTGGTTAGTAATAGTTTATTTTTAAAATCATCGACACATTTGTAATGTTCCATAAAGTCGGAACCTAAAAGTCCATCAAATTCTATGTCCAAATTATAAATGTAAACTTTATGGGGATCGCTGGGTATAAACGGAATTAAAATTGATTCTTTAATAAGTAATTTTTGGTCAGTTATGCCTTGAATTAAAACATTTTCTGGGTATCTTTTAGATTTGGGAGTATTTGGTTTAAAAATGGATATTCCAGCACCGGTATCTATCAAAATTTTAAAATTGTTGTTAGCGTCTTTAATATAATATAAGTTTTTTGAATTTACAGTGTGAAGCATTGTTCTTCGTCCGTGTCTCATAAATTCATATTTTGTATTTGGTGGGACATTTCTTCGATTTGTGTTGGAGTACCCATGGGATACTCCGGACCTGTCCGAAAATCCTGAGGATTAGCAGTATAATCCTCGCATAAATTTTGAGAGTTAGCTGTACAGCTGTCCTGTAAAGTTTGGGAATTAGCAGTATAATTCTCATACAGTTCTTGAGAATTAGCAGTATAATTCTCTTGCTGGTTAACAGGAAAATCTAAATTTGATTGGTAATTTTGAGGATAGTCTTCGAATTGTTGGTCGTTATAATTATCATATTGATTGTAAAAATCGGTATTTTCAAATTGTTGTTGATTATAATAATCGTTAAGGTTTACATGATGTGTCCTTTGTGGGTTAGGACGATTAAAATTACTATTTTGTTGATTGAAAGGTCTGTTTTGAAAATTTGAATTAGGCCTCATTACAGGAGGTCTATTTTGTTGCGATGGGCTTGCTTCTTGGAAATTTTGTTGTGGCAAAAAATTTCTTTGGTTAGAAAAATTTTGAAAATTGGGTCTTGGTTGATTCGCGTACGTAGGTCTGAAATTTTGGTTTTGTGGAATAAATTGTTGCCGTGTACGGCACTCGTTAAAGGAGTAACCATTTCGCTTGCAATAAGAACAGAACTTTTGATTATTAAAATTAGATGGCTTTGGTAAATTTTGCATAGGTTTATTTACAGTTTTATTTGTAAATTTTTGAGATTCAAAATAAGATAACTGAAGTTCCCTTTTAACACGATTTATCGCATCTAACATATTTCGTGGGTCTCCGGCTCTTACAATTTGTCCTATTTTTGGTTCTAATCCAGTTAGTAATGTAGTTAATGTCATGTTTTCGATTAAATTAGATTGCGCGGTTTTTTCCTCAAGCGTGAGGCTTTGTTTTTGCACAGCGGCGTGCATTTTTGCGTTGTGAGTTTGCAATCTTGAAATAAAAGTTAAAGCGGTTTCGTTAGGTAGTTGGTGAATACGCTGTAAGTCTTGTATTAAGGCGGTCAAATCGCGTGGATCGCCAAAATGAGCATCAAGTAATGCTTTTATTTCGCCCCATGTATTTGGGTTGCGTGAATTTACGATTTCTGCGGCTTTACCGCGAAGTTTATTTTTTATGTGTAAAGTTAATAGAATGCGTTGATCGCCTACGGCCATGCCCTGGGCATGAATGCAGGCGTTTATAAAAGTTTGCAAAAATATAGGATTGCCATCAAATTCTGGTACACAATCGAGAAAATTTCACTTAATTTGTAGGGTTCGATACTAGTACTTTCGGTTGTGAGAGACATGTTGCTAGATATTTAGATGTTATCGAAATAAAATTAAGTAAAAATAAAAATAAAAAGATTAAAATAATATTTAGTTTGCTATAAAAATATGTTTCGTAGTATTAATGTAGATTGTGGTAGATATTTAGTTTGCAATATAATATGGAAGTTGGATAATAGAAATAAATTATGCACTTATATATAAAAAATTAGTGTGGTCTTTAAGTCGAACTGTACTTCTTGCTCACCTCTACATACGTATATGTAGCGAGTGGATACAGTTAGAAATATCAGCCAACTAATATGTAAAAATAAAATGTTTGGTCTGCAAGTCGAACTGTACTTCTTGCTCACCTCTACACACGTATATGTAGCGAGTAGATACAGTTAGAAAAGAGACAAATCAAAAAAAAAAAAATAAAATAAAAATAAAATAAAATTGTTTGTTACTTGAAAAAATTTAAAAAAAATGATAACGAGATGATTCTTAAGTGTCTTACGTAATTGTTTTCTTCATTAGGTTCTTCCGTCAAGGGATTGGGATCCGCCAACGTAGTGAGGAAGGGCTCCTTGTTCTCGTAGGCTAACTTTCACTAGTTAGGTATCTTCTGTAGATATTCTCCTTGTTCTAATGCGTTGCACTACCAGTTAGGCTTCTTGTTCTACGATGTTTACGGATCCTACCGACTGCGCCAATTCTTATATTTTTATTTACATGAATGAGTTTTTAAAAAATATTTATTTAGTTAAGAGTCAACGTTGAAGAAATTAATGGATTGAATATGTAAAAATGTTTATTGTAACATAGTGAGTTCATAACTGAAACTTACAAATGTGGTGAGCTAATTTATAACATGTTTGGTTTATGCTGGATAAGCATTTACAACAGTTCCCAGACTTGAAACAAAGCAAATGCTAAATAAGCAGTTTGTAATTCTAAGAGAGAATTTGTTATCTGTAACGTAGGTGTAATATGATACTCTAAGATAATATAAAGTGAAGCCAAAGTCGTGTATAAGTTAACATACAGTGGCGTAGATATTATATAACATATATATATATATATATATATATATATATATATATATATATATATATATATATATATATATATATATATATATATATACATATACATACATACATACATACATACATACATATATATTTGTTGTTGTTTTTTCTTGGGAATATGGTTTTTGTTTTAATAATAAATTTTTTAGATTGTGTTGGAATTCATTTATTAGTTTTTTTTTTCGTATAAACGTTTCAGTATGGATTTATACCTTTTTCAATATATTCTAAAATTGAATTACTAAAATTAACTTACTGTCTATGAGTATATAAATTCAATTTAATTAACATACCTTAAATTTCGATTCTCAATTGTGGAACTAATTTATTAAAGTATTTTTTTTATGGTTTATGTAGACTTTTTATATTTCTGTTTGTTAATCATTGTTCTGTTCTCTCTATGAGCACAAACGATGAACTGATTTTTAAAATATACTGTGTTGTTAGTTTCTTCCCCACATGTGTTGGGTTATTGTTTTATATTTTAAGAGGCTGGCAAGTGCCTTAAAATATGTGTATCGGTCTAGGTACCTATGTTTGTTTACAGACTTGTTTCTGTTTCATACTTGACCAATTTCTATTATGGGTTTTGAGTTTTTTTAATTATTATTATTATCTTTAGTGAGATTAATCATTTTTATTTCTGTGTTGTTGTTTGATTGAAATCTGTCTAGTAGTGTGTTTTAATGGTTTTTTTATTTTGTGGTGGTTATTTTATTCATTTGTTGAATTAGTAAGTTGTTGTAGATTTTATTTAAGTTTTGTGTGTCTGTTTTGTAATTTACTGTGTTTGGATTTTTTTTATTTCTATCATTTCGAGAATTTCTCTTTTCTTGTTGTGGGTTTCCGTTGCAATTATTATTGTATTGTTGAAGTCGAATTTGTGTTTTGTTGTCTGTGCTTGTTTTGTAAGAGCCGTTTTATTAATTTTATCATATTTATCTGCCTGAATTCTTTTTTCTAAATGTTGGGCAGTTTGTCCTATATATACTTTGTTGCAGTTTTCACAAGGTATTTCATATATTACATGAGTACCCAATTCAAAAAAAAAAAAACTCAAAAAATTAATGTCCCAACCAAAAGTGGCACCCTGAATATCTTTGGATAAAAATTTTTTTGATAAATTGGTGAAACACGTCGACCTTGTTTCCAAGGGGGACATATTTTAATGTAAAACTTGTATATCTATCATCATCCCTCTACCCTACACGGCCACCCCAACAAAAAATTCAAATGGCAAAGGGGGTCGAGTGATACATCTTTTGAAAGGTCTTTCAATTCTCTACATAACTGTATATTTTTTAAAACTTTTATCGATTCGTTCCTGAGAAATAATTGTTTCATTATTTTAGGTTCGGGAAATAAAAATAAAAGAACCATACAGTAGTATAATCTGTCTTGAAATTCTGTACGAACATTTCTGAACACATCTAGAGTCAATAAACGGCATTCTCGAACAATTCTTTCACGTAACTCTTCCAGAGATGCGGGTTTTGTTGCAAATACCTTCGATATCAAATGTCCCCACAGAAAGAAATTCAAGGGAGTTAAATCGGGTGACCTAGCGGGCTACTCCACAGGACCTCTTCTTCCAATCCATTGCTCAGGAAACCGATTATCCAAAAATGAAAGGACTGCTATAGCAAAATGTAGGGGTGCCCCATCCTGTTGAAAAAACAGTTTGCCCTCGAAAAGATTATCGTCTTCTTCGAGGATTTGGGTAATCATTGGGTCAATGTTATTTTCTAACAGATCGAGGTACCTTTCGCCATTTAAATTGTCAGGAATAAAAAACGGTCCGATAATGTGATCCCCTAAGATGTCAGCTCAAACATTTCACTTCTGAGGCCTTTGGGTCTGAGTTTCCATGAACAAATGTGGATTGGTTTCACTCCAATACCTACAATTGTGACTGTTTACCTCCTCATTTAACTAAAATGTCGAATCATCAGAAAAACATGTATTGTACAGTAGATTGGCATTACCGTTTAATTGTTCACTAAAAAATCTCACAGAATTCAAGCCGACGATCGGGATCATCTTCGTTTAATTCGTGTACAAATTTAAATTTATATGGATGAAATTTGTGGGCCTTTACAATTCAATGAACACTGCTTTGTGATACACCGGAAGCTTCAGCTACTCTCCTGATCGATTGAGTATTATCCATCTGCAAATGACCCAGAACTGTCACTTCGACTGCATCATTGCTAATCGGTCGCTAAGGTTCATGCTTTTTGTATCTTACAGAACCTTTTTCCATAAATTTTGTCAATAATTGTAAAACATACTGAGAACCAACCCTTCTATGGCCACCAATATGGCTGATGAGCTAGTGAACATCAGTCTGTGAAAAAGTTCAATAAATCATATAAATGTTGTAAAAATAAACTAATTTCTGTAGTGGTGTGTGTATACTATGGCAGTGCATATTACAAAAGTTGTTCTGAAAAAAAAATTTTTTTGATATAATTGATGAAAGTAGAATAAACTGCTGTAGAAGCACAAGCCAGGATATAAAGTGTGGCACCTCAACACAGGAAAGTGGTACAAAAAAACATTGATATTGAAAATAGCATTACTGAATGGCTAAAAAATGAAAATAAGTTATTAAAAAATCTTTTAGTCTGAAAAGATGAAAAATATGCAATTTTACTAGAAAATAAGAAATTATTGGAGAAAAAATTTTGTATCTAAAAGAAGATCACAAAATCCAAATACAAAATAAAAACAACTACACAAAAAAGCAAGTTCACAAAAAACATTGAAATTCCAGAACAACCCATAAAAAAACTATCAATAATGTGATTAATACAAGTCCCCAAGTGCAGGAGGAATTGATGGCTAATATTCCGGCAATACAACATACATCAAAAACAGAGACATATGCGGCCAAAGCCTCATCGAGTATCTCCCTACGAACTAACAACAAAACAATTAATAATAATACTAAAAATGAATGGCACCTTGAAAAGCAACATAAATTTCAACCAGCCCAAGTAAAAGATGCCATTCTACAAGCACAAACAGCCTGTAAAATAAATGAAATACAGGAACTGGGTAACTCTCCGCACGATGATGGCTGGGAGAAACCGAAAAATAGGAAGAGTAGAAGGTTCGTAATTGGGGAAAATGACGAACTTACAGACATTCAAACTGTTCAAAAGCTAATTTCATTACATGTGACAAGGACTGAAACCAGAAACACAGCCCGATGACTTAAAGAGGACTCTAGAGAATAAATTTCCAGGAGTGTGTGAGGAACATGGATCGAAACGACCAGATTTATACAAATCTATGAAAGTGACAATATGTCAGGAGCACTTTAAGAATGCATGGAGACGTAACGTGTGGCCGAGGGGAGCCTTAGTCTCACGTTTTTTAGTGAAAAGGAGGATTGCACAACAATCAGGAGAACGAGCGAATCCATAAACACGGAAGTACAGATTAGAAAACACTTACCATAAATACAAATAAATTGCTTAATAATACATGTAATATTACTCATATTAATATACAATGTCTTAATAACAAATTAAATGAAATTGAATTGTTTATTCATCAACATAAAATAGACATTATATGTATTTGTGAACATTGGTATGGCAATGGGGATATTGAATGTGTTTTTTTTGCCTGGATACAAACTTGTTTCTTATTTTTCTAGAACGTCTCACTTACATGGTGGTTTTGCAATTTATGTTAAAAATGAATTATTTGCAAAAGAAATTTTGGTGATAAAAAAACCTATCTCTTGAATGTCATGTTGAGATATCTGGGATAAATTATACAATTAATAATGTCAGTATAGCTGTGATAAATATTTACAGGCCTGGCAGTGGTGATATTAAAATCTTTGTAAATTGTGTAACGTCAGCTTTAAGGTTTATTTTTAGTAAATTTAAGTTTATAATTTTATCAGGTGATTTTAACATTAACTTTGAAAACCAAAATGATTTACATACAAAGATGTTAAATGACATATTAGAATCATTCCAACTTCATGTAACTACTGTTGAGCCAACACGTATATTCACTAATGTGAATGGCTTCACAAGTATCAGTTTACTTTATTACTAACATTTCTGTAGAACACTATACATCTACTATAGTAAATCCTAATTTAAGTGATCACTTTGCTCATATTTTTTCACTGAATTTGGGAGAATGCTCTAAAAATTATAATCTTAATGTTGCTACACCATTTCAAATACGTGATACTAGACAATCAAACGTATATCAATTAACTTACCTTTTGAGTAAAATAGACTGGAGTGAATTTTATTTAGAAATTGACGTAGACAATGCTTATGCTGAATTTTTAACAAATGTAAAGTGGTGTTTAGACAGTAGTTGTCCATTTATTACTTTAAATGAGAAACAACAAAAAAATTTAATTGGTATTCAAATGAGAAATTAATGAAAATTTACATAAACTTCATTTTTATATGTCTGTCTCACATTGCAATAAAATTAAAGAACAATATAATAACTTCAAAAAACAATACAAAACTCAAATTAAAATAGCTAAACGTTCCTTTTACAAGGAAAAAATTGAATCAGCCTCCAATAAGGTAAAAGAGTCTTGGAAAATCATAAATGAAAATTATTATTATTATTATTAAAAAGATCGTTAAAATCATAAATGAAAAACTAGGAAAAGTAAAGACAGATAACTGCATCTCAATTAATAACAATGGATGCATAGTTACAGATAAAAAAGAATTGTCTGAATTATTTGCAAAGCATTTTTCTAGTATATGCAATATTAAAATAAGTGAGCATTTTGGTCAAAACCTCTCTCTCTACCGTGTACACTAGCATCTAGATCCCTGGGATCAATATTTGTTGATTATGTCAGTGAACATGATGTTGCTGACATAATTTACTTACAGTTTCTCAACATTTTTAGAACACATATCAGCATGCCATATATTTAAAAAAAAACTAAATAATTTAGGTGTAGGGAAAATTATTAGAATGGATAGAATCGTACCTAAAAAATCGATATATGTTGGTAAAAATGAAAGATCAAATGTCTAGTCAACATCCAGTCTCACTAGGAGTTCCACAGGGATCTGTATTGGACCACTTATTTTCTTACTTAATATTAATGACCTTCCTCAATACATAAGTAAAAGTCAGGTGACTATGTTTGCAGACGATACAAGTATTACAGTCTCGGGGAAAACATCTGAAGAACTTCAACACATTAAATTAACTTATGATGAAATGTATACTTGGTGTCAAAGAAATAGACTTATCCCTAATGATACTATTACTTATTAACTTTCATATCAGGAAGGAACTTCATGTTGATTTTCAATTAATAAATGACCTGCAATTTTCCAATACCGTCAAACTTCTTGGTACTTGGCTGGACTCTGATCTTTCATTTAATACACATATTGATAACGTTTGTCTTCTTTTGAATAAAGCGTTTTATGCGACAATGCAAATGAAGTCATACTTGGATGAACAAGGTCTTGTAAGTTTGTATTATGCTTTTGCTTATAGTCGCTTGTCTTATAATGTAGTATCCTGGGGAAAAACTGTGGGTTGGGACAGAGTTTTTATAAGTCAGAAAAAAATAATTAGACTAATTTTTACTCTCAAATATTCTGAAAGCTGTAAAGAGACTTTTAAACAGAAAAAAACTATTGACATTTCCATCTATTTTTATTTGAAAATCTGTCACTTGTACTAAAAGTCACCTTTCTGACTTTAGTATGTTAAAAGATCAACATAATTATGACAATCACCATGCAAACTCTTTATTAGTGCCCAAGCATAGAACATTCAAAAGATCACCAGATTACAGTAGTATCACCTTGTATAATTCACTCCCAGTTCATTTAAAACATATATCGAATTATCATAAATTCAAATCTGAAACTAAAAAGTTCCTTATTAACGAATGTTTCTATTCAATAAACGAATTTGTGTCTAGGCAAGATCAAACATGATATTGTCGTGCTTATATATAAGTAGGTAGTCGAATTTATTCATGAATTATATTAGTCTATTAATTTTAATCTACTTTAATTTTGCATACTTTTATTCTTTTACAATTTATGCTTTATACTTTTATACCTTTTACAACTCATGCTTTTATACTTTAAATCATATTTATACTTATATGTTGTTCTCATTGTATTCCTATTACTTGACTTGCCTGTTGTACTTTGTATGTTATTCTGGTTAATAAATTACTACTACTACTATCTGGGTGATTTCTATTGAATATGCGCTCCGTAGCTCTAGCACAATTATCGTTTCTAAAATAAATGCTGACAATTTCTATTCTCTCCTGAAGGGTATAAACCATTTTGAGCTCATTCTGGTAAAATGTATCTGGATTTAAAATTGGCTGTGAACAAATTTATGTTCAAGGACTATCAAATACTTATCAGTCTTTTATTATTTTAAAACTAAATGGACAAGGAGTGTTTTTTTGTCGAAAAAACTCGTGTTGATTTGAGAGCACTAAAAAATGTAGTTTTTTTTATAAAATTCCAATACCCAGTGACGTGTATTTTAGATTTTTTAAACGATTTCAATTGTGTGTAATCTTCAAAAATGAAATTATTTTCCTTAAGAACGAATCGATAACAGTTAAAAAAAATACAGTTATATATGGAATTGAAAGACCTTTCAAAAGTTGTATCACTCCACCCCCCTTGCCATTTTAATTTTTTGAGGGGGTGGCCGTGTAGGGTAGAGGGATGATGATAGGTATACAAGTAATACATTAAAATATGCCCCCCCTTGGAAACAAGGTCGACATGTTTCACCAATTTTTCAAAAAAATTTTATCTCCAAAGTTATTCAGGGTGCCTACTTTTGGTTGGGACACCCTGTATGTATGTATGTATGTATGTATCTATCTATACATTATATATATATATATATATATATATATATATATATATATATATATATATATATATATATATATATATATATATATATATCCGCTTTCGTACTATCCTGAACCAAACGTATGTTTACGAACGGTCCATCCTGAACCAGTCTGGCAAACCTGAGCCATATATATGGTTCAGGATTGCACACCTATGTAAACGCCATCCTAGTGCCCTCTACAGTGTGTTAAACAAATCTGAAAATGGCTCAGTTTTGTACGAATCTCCAAACTTTAGTTCCAACTTTTTCCGCATCACGCGATGGTGGCGCTGTAGTCGCTCTATTTGTATATCTGTATAACAACAATTCTGAACCATGCTGTGATGGATGAGTTCTGTGTTGTGTAGGGTGCTGCTTGAAATACGTTTCTCAATATAAAATGAATAGCAGAGGGGCTTTACTAGTTTCTCTAGCAAGAGAGCAAGTGTCTCAAACTAAGTACAATCTTTGATTAATAATTAATTATTACTAATAATTATTTTTTTGTCACCATATAATAGTACATCAATAACTGTAGGTAATCTTTGACCGTTTATTTAAAATTCGCTAAAAGTGTGACAAAAAGACCATTGGTACAGTTTCGATAATTTTTGTACGCAGTTTCATAATTTAGTATCACAATACGAAAAAAATATATACAAGGTGAATTTTTTCAGAAGAACCGCAGAAAAAAAATTCTTAAAGGTTTTTTTATTTTCGATTATTTGATTATTTTGAATATGATTTTTATATGTGTAATCTCACAAAATTTTTCTGTATGAAATGTTTTCATTCGTAAAGGGAAGACAATGTAATTTTATAAATTTATTGTGCATAGCTACTCGATTTTGACAAAAATTGATCATTTATACAGTGTGGAAAGTTTAATTTAAATAAATTCTGTAACTTGGATACACAGTATTTCTGTAAAAAAATCCTAATACACGTTAATTTTACGTTTTCACTAGTTGCATTTCAGCGGTTATGTTCTTAGTTTAACTTCACCCGGAGGATGGGAACCACTTCTAACTTTTTTTGAAATGTAAAGACATATAAATTATCATTTGAGAGCTCATTTTGAGACGAATATGATGCATTTTTTATTATTTAAATATTCTAAGCGGTTAAGCAAAAAAATAAAAACTTTTTTTAAGGATTTAAAACGATTACAATCTAAATTTTGAATAACAATCGGTAGTACATTAAAAATTTTTATGACATAATAACTTGTGCCGTTTCTAGTTTTGGATAGGCATAGAAAGTTATGGCTTAATTGTTTATTGTTTCTTGTCATAAGGCATGAATTAGGTCACGTGTCACGTATTTTTTTATTTATTTATTTTTAACTTAACTTTATTGTGTGAGAGTGTGTCCAGATCATCTGGCAGCAATTGCCCTTTGCTAAATATTGAGAATCGGATCTCCTCCACAGCGGGACAGGTGCATAAAACGTGGTCTGCCTTCTCATCATCCTCCAGGCATAGGCGGAATTCGTTTTCCGCCAGGCCGAGTTTATGCAGATGATAGTTTAGGGCGGAAACACAACACAGCGGTGCGACGTCGCATCGCAGAAATCAACGACGTCGTAGAAATTTGCGATGCGACGTCGCTTAGTACAAATCCTGGGCGAAACCACAACACTGCGGTGCGACGACGCATCGCAAATTTCCACGACGTCGTTGATTTCTGCGATGCGACATCGCACCGCAGTGTTGTGTTTTTACTTATGAGATCGGGAATGATTCTCTCTAGCAACGCACGCGCAAATCACGGAAGTCTGGTGGTCTTTTATACGCGACTTAGTCTGCTGTGCCAACAGGTTGCGTGTGTACAAGATTTGGTACATTATTTGGTTTTTATATTTAATTATAACACGCCATACATACATCAAACGTGTCGCTTCTGTGTATAGGTCTTCTGTGGCCGTGCAATGAACGTTCATCGCATCGCATTGCGGTGCGACTTCGTTTTTGCGATGCGACGTCGCACCGCTGTGTTGTGGCCTGCAACAGCCGTAGGACATGTATTTTGCGTCTTCTCTGCGATGCCGTGGCGATGAAGTTTTAACGTTGCGTCATCGCATCGCATCGCCGTGCGACGTCGTTTTTGCGATGCGACGTCGCACCGCTGTGTTGTGTTTTCACCCTTACTCGGCAGTGCCCAGGTCTGTTAGAGTTGTCAGGTTTACCCTGTTTGACTCTAAAAGTTTCTGAGCTCTTGATTTCAAGGGGTATTTTATAAACGCCTTCGAATGAACTAGTCCTGGTAACTCGTGCCAATTCTGGAGAGTTTTCCTTTCAGTGTACGGAAGTTACTCTCCCGTCTTACGTCGAAAAAGTAACTTTTTCG
Organism: Rhamnusium bicolor; assembly: GCA_029963845.1. NCBI lineage: Eukaryota > Metazoa > Arthropoda > Insecta > Coleoptera > Cerambycidae > Rhamnusium > Rhamnusium bicolor. Next base: position 37,803 of record JANEYF010003354.1, on the reverse strand, counting down.
TACTCTTTTATAATGGTTGCTTAGCAACAGACTAAAATACTAGAATAGTGTATTTTGGGATCTGAAATTGCGCCGTTAAAGTAGTGAGGGCTGCTTAGAGGTCAATGTAAATTGTCCTCAAAAAATGTATGAGATAATATTTTTCCTCAAAGTGGTACCATCGCATGTAGTCAATCCCTGAATTCAAAAATATAAAAATATATGGGGTGACCTATTAAAAAAAAAAAAAAGTTATGGTCATTTTCGGTGAAATCGGAAGTGCTAAAATCGTATTATTAATATTTATTAATTCAAGTTTACTTAATATTGTAATTCCCAAAAAATCTCAGTAATATCTTAAAAACAAAAAAGTTATAGGGGTGATCCTGATTTCATTTACACCCGTAGAGTATCATTAAAAAAATAGGTTTACCCGGCAGCGATCTGTGTAGATGTTATTATTATTTCAAACTGAAATTCCAGTAGTTCATCTAAAACATTAAACATTCTGGAGGTTTAGTGCCATATCCCCAAAAAACAACCTATCCCGCTACGGACACGTGTTTCGGAGTTGCCCCTCATCAGCGTAGCGTGTACTGCCCGTTTCCACCTGGCAAATACAAACAAAATAATATAGATTTATTGGGGTCAAAATAAAATAAGGAGGTTTAGTGCCATATCCCCAAAAAACAACTATGCAGCTACGCACACGTGTTTCGGAGTTATTGCCCCCATCAGCGTATCGTAGCTAAAGAATTGGATCTAGGATGAGATAGATCAGGAACAAGAACTAAAATAAAACCGGAAAGTACAGTACACAGTACTCAATTAGTGCCTTCATGTTCCCATGTGCCACAATTGGGGCCTCAATGAGCACAGTCAACACACAGAGAGCTCTATGTGTACTGCCCGTTTCCACCTGGCAAATACAAACAAAATAATATAGATTTATTGGGGTCAAAATAAAATAAGGAGGTTTAGTGCCATATCCCCAAAAAACAACTATGCAGCTACGGACACGTGTTTCGGAGTTATTGCCCCTCATCAGCGTAGCGTAGCTAAAGAATTGGATCTAGGATGAGATAGATCAGGAACAAGAACTAAAATAAAGCTGGAAAGTACAGTACACAGTACTCAATTAGTGCCTCCATGTTCCCATGTGCCACAATTGGGGTCTCAATGAGCACAGTCAACACACAGAGAGCTCCGTAGCTGCATAGTAGTTTTTTGGGGATATGGCACTAAACCTCCTTATTTTATTTTGACCCCAATAAATCTATATTATTTTGTTTGTATTTGCCAGGTGAAACGGGCAGTACACATAGAGCTTCAAGAGGGACTTACAAAACTCTCAGCGATAGTGAAACTAAACTAAGTGTATTTTTTACATAAATATGTCATTCCCGTACCTACAACTTTATTTTCGATATTTTTTTACCGTATGGGAGATGTGTGAACTAAAAATCTAAAGTCCTCATAGGTAAATTGTCGTTAAGAAATTATAGTATGACAATCTGAAGAATTTTATTCTTTGCTTTAGGTACGTTAAAATTTTTTAAATTTGTTTCAAAATGTTTGATTTTGCAACTTGCTATTTTTTATACCAATATTCTTTGGTAATTTTCCATTACCAATACTATGCATACGTTTTTTGTCGTAAATTTAGTACGTAGTTACGGCTCGTAAATTACAAAAATAAGAATAATAATTGGCGGCCTTTCATAGTTCTTTAGATATTCCTTCTTGAAGTGCTTTTACCAAGAGTCACACTTTCCGTCTTTCAACAATTATTAGCAATTTCACAATTTCCGGTTACACTTATTTCTGTTACTATCCTTGAAATGCACAAATAAAAATATTATTTAACGAAATTCTTACTTCAGACAGTACTAGTGGATCTATTACAAGCAACTTCGCAATCTAGTCACATCGTCAATCAGGTTAGAAAAAAGAGCATATATTGAATATAGATTAAGAACGCAAAAAAATTCAAAGGACTGGTGGAAAACTATTAACTCATTAGATGTGCACTCTAAAGCCAGCATACTTATACCAGAACATTTAAACAATCCGGATGCCCTTAATAAATTTTTTGTTGACTCAGTCCCCACTATCGTAGTAGAAAATAACACTATTGATGCGTATCAGACAAGTGCTCACCCCGACATTCATACAAAATTAAAATTTCACAGTGTTGAAGAAAAAGATATACTAGAAGCTTTTTCACAAATTAAATCTAACTCACCAGGCAGTGATCAATTTTCTTTGAATACTTTAAAACTCTGCTTAGATTTTTTAGTCGTACCGTTAACTCATATAATCAACTTCTCAATAGAAAATAACGTAGTTCCAGTAACTTGGAAAGAGGCCATAATTTTACCCCTTCCAAAAAAAAATCCACCAGAAAATTATAGTGATTTTAGACCTATAAGCCTTTTAAATATTCTTTCAAAAGTTCTAGAAAGAATTATACTCAAGCAATTATTACAACATATCCGCTCTCATAATTTATTACCACAAAATCAGTCGGGCTTCCGTGCTCGTCACAACTCTATTACTACACTCGTAGACATGGCAGATGACATCTTAAAAGCTATTGACGACTCACAAGTTACAACCGCCGTCATGCTGGATTATACAAAGGCCTTTGACTGTTTACATCATGAGTTATTATTAGGTAAACTCAAGCAATTGGGAATTGAGTCGGTAAAGTGGTTCAGAAGTTATTTATCCGGAAGAACTCAGCAGGTCAAAGTATACAGTTCAGAAAAACAGCTGATGTCTCAGGTAAGCGCTGTCACATCAGGGGTACCTCAAAGGTCCATTTTGGGCCCTATACTATTAGTGCTTTTTATGTTTGATCTCCCTGAGAAAATAAAGTTCTGTAAAGTCCATCAATATGCAGACGACAGTCAAATGTATATTTCGTACAGTCGAGCTGACGTAGAACAGGCAATCGTTAATATTAACAGAGATTTAAATTCCATATGTAAATACTCAGAAGATCATGGTTTAATGCTCAATGCTCAGAAATCCGTCGCAATTAATTTCAAATCCAAGCGTTTTGCATTATTTGAAAACTCTTGTAATTTATACATAAATGGCACCAAATTATCTTTGTCATTTACGGACCATGTCTTACCCGTGTAGAGCAATATAGACTACAAAAATTACAAAATTCATGTATGCGGTTTTCTGCCGCGATATCTAGGCGTGATCACGTTACTCCTCTTTTTCAAAAATTTAATTGGCTTAATCTTAAATCTAAATGGCAACTGCACCTGGTCTGTCTTGTGCACAATATATTAAAATATCAAGAGCCTAAATATCTTAGCAAGAAATTAACTTTCAGGGGCTCCTTGCATAGTTCTAATCTACGTTTCGTAGATACCACACTAAATATTCCAAGTCACAGCTCCAAAAAATATGAATCCTCTTTCACTTAGCTGCTTCTTTATATAATGCAATCCCTGATCACATCAAAAGCCTGCCTTTTCAAGGATTTAAAAAAAATGTTAAGCAAATATTTTTAAGTACGTAAAATGTTTTTTGTTGTGTTACATGCATACCACAGCTTTCTAGAAAGCTGTGATGCATATTAATGCAGCAAATTGTGTCTTATGACCTCTGATTTTATTTTATTGTATGTTATTCTTATCTTTTTTATATTATCGATAATTGTTTTTTACCTTTTCTTTATTGTTGTATTTACTATTTGTCATACTGGTTGGGATTGATACCAGCAACTGCTGACACCCCGCCAGTTTAAATAAAGTTTTTTATTATTATTATTATTACTATACTCCATTCATTCATATAAGCACATAAAAAATTGTTTACCTGGGATCGCAGAACGACCCTTTGCCGATCTTCAGTAGTGCAGTTCTCTAGTATAGGCGCCCGGTGTATTATACAAATACACAAAATAAACTTTTTATATATTACCGCGCGCCTATGCTGGAACGCGCCCTCTAATGGAAAATATAAGTCTTATAAAAAAAGCTCATGACGAAATAGAATAAGACTAGAGACTAGATAAAACCCATCACAATTCATAGCAGTTTTAAGATCCTTACCTGATTCGTAACCTTTGAAACTTTTACTTTCTCAATAAATTTAAATTGACCACTATTAACTTAAAAAAGAAGGATATTGATATAAGTGATGTAGATATCATTATTTATGATAATTATTTTTACAACGTAGATTATAGAAAGCACCTGTAATATAATATAAGGTGGCTCAGAATGGCATGATGCTTATAATAAAATATGTATATAAATAATATGGTTCAGGATAGTTCAAAACCATTGGATCAGGAACGTATCATTTATTTCAGATAAAAGTGAAATTCAGTTTTTTGCTTTTTTGATGTATATGTTTTTAAATTAAGGAACAGAGATGATAACTAATAGATATATGCCGCAAATAAAGCTGTAGTTGTTTATTTTACTAGGGGTTCAGGATTGTGCGAAATATATATATATATATATATATATATATATATATATATATATATATATATATATATATATATATATATATATATATATAAATATATATATATATATATATATATATATATATATATATATATAATATATATATATATAATATATATATATATATAATATATATATATATATATATATATATATATATATATATATATATATATATATATATATATATATATATATATATATATATATATATATATATATATATATGTTGTTTTTCAGGTTTTCGCGGGTGGTGAATGTTAAATTCGTTTTCCGGGTATACTCCCGCGTAGGTGATAGTTCGAGTTACCAGAAGCCGCAGTAAGCAGTTATCTGTTAGAACCTGAAGATGGTAGATGAGATTCTACCGAAACGTCGTTCAGACAACCACGGTCCCCCGGGGCCTATCACCTACGCGGGAGTATACCCGGAAAACGAATTTAACATATATATATATATATATATATATATATATATATATATATATATATATATATATATATATATATATATATATATATAAATATATATATATATTATATAAATATATATTATATTATATATAATATATATATATATATATATATATATATATATATATATATATATATATATATATATATATATATATATATATATATATATATATATATATATATATATATATATATATATATATATATATATATATATATATATATATATATATATATATAATATATAATATATATATATATATATATATATATATATATATATATATATATATATATATATATATATATATATATATATATATATATATACTATTAAGGATAAAAAAAACAAAATAATTATTTTTATAATTTATTTCTTTTACGAATGTAAGTGAAAATAGCTATCACGATACAATAAATTCCATTATACCCTTTTTTAACGATCCCTTCCTTCTTATAATACAAAACCTTATGCTAAAAAAATATAATTAATACTATATACAGGTTGTGTTAGCATTAAAAATTAATAAATTGCATAATTATAATAACAATCTGTAAATATTTTTTGTGTATATACAAATATAGCAAATTAATTACAATAAAATATATTACTTAATTATACTTAAAATTAAATATATTTTTACACAACAAAAAACAATTATTTCACAAGTGAAAACAATATTGCTGACCATTTTGGGCAAATAAAATTAAAATACTGTATAAGATAAAATATTGTTTGTAAATATATTTGGAATTCTCCAAGTTTGTAAACAGACAACTAAACATCAGGTAGTATAATTTACAATAAAATAAATTCATATTCAAAATAAAATTAATTATAATTATCCTCTAACAATTTACAACAGGTATAATAGAAACTTCAGTCTATTTTGTGACGGATTTTAAAGCATCTTTAAGCAGAATCGTTATTATAATCTCAAAAATAAATTTTATTATAATAAAATATAGATATGTCAGTGTATAATATAAAAAGAATAATTTTTACAAGTGTAAATGAGCAAAATTCCAATTATAAACTTCATATAGTAGCAAAGCATTTATTGATTCCTGATTAAAAAAATTGTACTAAATTGAAAGTTTATTACTTTCATAAAAAAGAATAAAACAAACATAAAAAGCTAAAAACTTTCACCATTCATGTTTAATTTTCGAATTTAATTAATTATTCTGGTTATGAAAATACTTCCAAAATGTAAACCTGAAAAAAATATACAATATATTGTTATTATCACATAAACCCTTATAAATACAAGGTACAAAAAAATTTAGTGATGTAAATTTACCAGCTAATTATACTTTTAACATTTTAAACCGATTTTTATCTGGCTTAATAAATGTAATCAAACATTACTTTTATACATACATGTCTGATATCAAATTAAAAGTCAGACCAACACCAATGTAGTTCAATTTTCTTTTACCGTTGTTGTCCGGATTTTTACCGACTAAAAATCAGTTAAAAAATGCTAAAAATTAAAATTTGCCGGTAAATTTATATCATTACGAAAAATCGAACACCATTCGATAGGGAAAACTCTTAAACGACATTGTTTTATAATGACAGCTATACTTACGGCAGATGCGATTGAATGTGACAAGAAAATGCCTTTACCCAAACCACAAGGTACAAGAAAACTCAATACACCAATCATTTGTTTATTCATATACTTTTCAAATTTGCCGTGGCGCAAAATTCGCCAGCATACACCCAGCAAACGTTAAAAAAAAGGCGCGTGAGTGAGACGAATAAAGGCAGAAGACTTGAGTGTGAGTGAGACAGACAGATCAAGAGATCGCATGGCATTTATCCTGAAAATAATGGCGTTACTATATTAATTTTCATTTAATTGCCTCTAAATGTAAACGGTTTTATAAATTTTATCTAGGCAAAATATCTATATTTAGATGAAAAACTTTCAAAACTAACTTAACTTAACCAAACACTATGTAGAGCTGCTGCAACATAAAAGGTTTCCAATCTAAAATTTTAAATAATTTTTTCTGCAGCTTCTGCAACAAAAAAAGAATAAACCTGACTCATCAAAACAAACAATGCAACAAAAAAATTTAAATGAATTAGAATGTAAACAAAAACAAATTATGGAAAACATAATAAATCTGGAAATAAATGATGATTCACTAAAAGATACCACAATCATAAAAAAACTCATGAGATGAGTAATAAAGTCAAATGTAAATAAAAATGCCACCTTAAACAGGATAAATAAAGAACCCGACCAACTAGAAATTTCAGTAAATATAGCAAATTCAAGGCAAAATGGAGGAACATGGAAAGAACTCCAGAAAAAGAAAAATCACCTAAATAACAGAATGTTCACAACAGGAAATCCTAATAATAACCCTGCTCTCAGTAACAGTGGCGGCTGGTGGATTTAAGTTATTCCATATCTCAGTATTGGAGCATGAAACCCAAACAATATTTTAAGGCATGACTACCAGTACCGAATGAAAAAAAAAATTGAGAAAAAAGGTTACAAAAATGCGCTGCCGACCCAGATTACTTCTAGACCATTAGTAAAATATTCAAACTATTTTTTTTTTTGGTTTTCGAAAATTTAGTTTTTTGTAAAGTTATGACATTTTGAAATTGAAGTTCTTCATTGTGTAAATTTCAAAATGTCATCTTTATAAAGTCTAAATTTTCGAAAACCAAAAAAAAATGTGGTGATAAATTTTCCTTCTGATTACGAAATAGTTTGCAAATATTTTATTAATGGTCTATAGCGTTTTTGTAAAATCTGCACAGTAAAACAAAAATTAGTCGGGTATTCATCAAGTGAAAGAGCATTTATTTAAATACAGGGAGGCTATTTAAATACAGTGGGGTATTCTTAATCAAATTATTTCATCTTTATTATTATATTATTATTTCACACACATGCAGGCCATTGAATTTGCATTCCTTTACTCTACAGAATTTACGAAAACACTATAGAAGTAATCTGGGTCGACAGCGCATTTTTATAACTTTCTCTTCTCAATTTTTTTCTGCAAAACTTCTTCATTCAGTACCGATAGTCGTGCCTTAAAATAAAATATTGTTTGTATTCCATGCTCCAATAAGGAGATATGGTATAGCCTAAATCCACCAGCCGCCACTGCTCAGTAAACTAAAAGTTATTGAACGCTTTAGCTGGTTATTCCTATCCGACTTTGACCTAGGAAGTAGAAGACATTATTGCGTCTGGATGAAAAATTTAAAGATAAATATATTTGTGAAAAGCGAATTTTATATAACAAGGTGGCCTCGTTTAAACTGAGAGTGCCCCAAATCATGGAAAAGATGGTGAAATCCCCAAGGTTCTCGCCATATGGAGTTCTGGTTGACGACTTTCATTTTTCAAAGAAAACACCACTACAGCAAAAGGAAAGAAAACCTGAAAATTTTCATACTAGTCCAACCCACAGATTTAGGAATAGAACCTATAATAACATAACAGTTCTCTCAAGAATCAAATGAGTATAATCTAAAAATAGCCCATGTAAATGTGCAATGTATAAGAAATAAATTAAACCACTTAGACATATTTGCAGTACAGAAGGAATTACATGTCTTATGTATTTCCGAACATTGGGCCTCTAAATCTGAGCTACAGATTATAAAAATTCCCGATTTTACTATGGTCTCGAGCCTTTGTAGGGCGGAGCATCAACATATTGACACCTCGATTTATATTAGTAAGGATATTAAAAATATTCATTTAAAGAGCTTTAAATTTGTCAATTAATTTTCCTCAGAAACAAGTATGTGTGCTATTACAGTAAGTCAAAATAATTTAAAAATTGGTCTTATTTGAATTTACAGATCGCCATTAGGTAATCTGAATATCTTTTACTCGAATATTACAAATTGTCTTAATTTTGTTCAGAAAACCATGATTACATAATCCTTTGAGGAGATTTTAACATCGATCTATTGTAGAACACAGTGTATAGGGATATATTACTATATTTTCCATTAGAGTTATCTTTGTGTTTTCATGAACCCACGTGTATTGTAACAAATGTAAATAACGCTACTACAATATCTGCTAGAGATTATATTACCACAAACCTACCAGAAAATACATATAGATCTCGGCAATCAGACTTCTGTATTGCTGATCACTTGCAGCAAGTGATTGGTTGTAGAAGCATAACTACGAGACATCTGCCGATAGATAATTTCCGATATATTAGAAATTTTTTAAGTGATAATGTTGAAAAACTTTATTACTTAATAGGTTACACTGATTGGAAAAGTATTTATGTGAACAACACAGATACTTCGTTTAATGAATTCCTAAGAATTTTTGAAGGTCTGCTTGATCTAGCATATCGCTCAATCTTGTTAGAAATATGACATGTATACACATATATTTTTTTCCTTTTAAGTTTGTTTGTGATATTCCTATTGTAACGAAGTGATTATTTTATAGAATTGAATTATGTAACTGGGTGCTATTTGTCTGTTTCGAAAGATATTTTAAACATTGTAGTACTGCGCCCTTAATAGTGGTATTGTCAGTTGCTCATTAATAATAGTATAATTGTTAATTATAAGATAGGTAATATTAATCCGTTGATATGAACATTCCAAATATGCGGAGCTGCAGGCAGTACATGAATTGCAAAACGCGAAGCGCGCATATTGCCCCCGGCACTCCTGTGCCCGTCCTACCGTGAAGGACTCCGAGACTGGAAACAATCAAGTTAGTTCCCGACTGGCCGCCAACCGAAGCACCACGCCGACTAGCACAGTAAGTAAACTCGTGAGTATAGAGGTATATAGGTATTTAAATTTAATGCGGAATTATTCGAAGTACGTAAACAGGTGAAGTAGTTGTAATATCCCGCGCATGACTACCGCGTCCTCCTACTTCTGCTTTTGGCAGTGTTTAGTAGCGTGAGGATTTTTCAGACAAGTTAGTTCCCGTCTGACCGCCAACCGAAGAACCACGCCGACCAGCACAGTAAGTAAACTCGTGAGTATAGAGGTATATAGGTATTTAAATTTAATGCGGAATTATTCGAAGTCCGTAAACAGGTGACGTAGTTGCAATATTCCGCGCATGACTACCGCGCCCTCCTATTTCTGCTTTTGGCAGTGTTTAGTAGCTTGAGGATTTTTCAAACAAGTCAGTTGCCGTTTAGCTGCTGACTGAAGAACCACGCCGACCAGCATACTAAGTAATCCTGTTGTGAGTATAAAGGTATAGGTTTGTTTTAAATTGAATTCGGGTGACGTATTGCCATATTCCGCGCATGACTACCGCGTCTCATCCTACTTCTGCTTTTGGCAGAGTTTAGTAGCTTGAGGATTTTTCAGAGCATCCAGGACAGTCCGTTGCTGCCGTCAGTACTGACCAGACGTGCCGACATCGACCGCTCCAGAGAGGAAGCAGCCCAGGATACGGAAGTAGGTATTAAGGTTTGGTAATAAAGGTATAGTAAATAACCGCCATAGATAGTCATAGTGTGCTTGTATTGGCGCTTGCTTCCCCTCCTGGTATCCGTCCGCCGTCTGCTTGTGGCCGATTAGTTATTGCTGGTCACCTTTTTCACTGCTTAATCACCGTATTACCGTGTCGCACCGCTTGTACGCCCGCTTACTGTCCCCGTCCGCCTATAATTAAGACCGCTTGTAGAATAAGTTGTAAATATTAAGATGTATATATAGTGTAAATAGTAATTAGTGTGTAAGTTGCCTTTTCCTCGACCCCTGGCTTATCCGTTTCTTCACTGTAGTTGCCCGGCCTCTATCGTCCCGCCGATAGAGTAAAGTGGTGTTTCTGCACTTTAAACAGAAACTGGCGCCCGAGATATCCGTATCGTGAGCACCGCCGTAGTTTTGGGCGTCAAAGTGACACTTCTGCTCTTGTGTAGAACAGCGACGTACGTCACAAATTGGTGCCCGAGCAGGGACCCGAAAATCGCAACTTACTGAAATTCGGCAGTCACCGAAAGCAACTGTTTTTTTCGGAAAAGGTCGTAGATAGACATATGAGGTGTCATTTTCGACTAAACCGAGTAAGAGGAATCGATTCCAACTAGTCCCGAACCGTTTCATGCACGCCCGAAGGCGTTAATTTTAACTTTGGAACGCGAAGAGATACCGGGGCACGGAAAAGTGTTTCAGGGGAGTTGGCACTAGAGGAGGTTGGAAACCGAACCTCAAAACCCGAACTCGACCCGAACATTTCCGAAGTCGTCCCCTGGTACCTAAACGCCATATAGGCATGTGGGGTATCGTTTTGCACTAAACCGGACCAAAGGAACCGATTGCAAGCGCTTGCAGCCCGATCCGACTAACCCCGTCGAAAAAACGTGCGCCACAGCGCACCCAAGTTAAAAACTAGCGAGTCCAGAATTGCCGAATTGTCGTCATCGAAAGACACCGTCTGAACTCAGTTTTACCGTTTTCCCGGAGTTTGCCCGGAGCTCTTGACGACTCCGGTGGAATCGATTTGCCGTGCGACCTATCGTTTTCTAGTAAATCGAGGGTGCGGAATCGATTGCCGCTAGTTTCATCCCGATCCGACCTCCGTGGTCGAAGAAACCGGTACCAAATCGACACTAAAAGTCGAAAGTTGGTAAAACCGATATGTGGTGACTATTGATATAGCAATACACCATATATTGAGGACTCGGACCAGTCCACCCGATTTCGCCCGAAGTTTTGGACGGGGACTGATTTTACCAGAAACCCGCCGAGTGACCCCTCCTTTTCGAGCAAACCAAGGGCGCCGAATCCAACGCAGTTATTTGCAGCTCGATACGTCCGGCCGTTTAGGAGTTAGGACTATCGGAAAGTTGTCTCGTGCACCGCAGACCGAGAAGACCGCTAGGACAAAGTCACCAGACCATAATCGACAGTACCTACGATCGTTACCGTTCCGCCAACAAGATGGCCACCGAAGAAGAAAAGAAGGAACAGATGGATTCCAACGAGGACACCGGAAATATCGAGCTGGGAGATTTTCGTCTCAGCTGGATATACAAACTTAAGAAGGACCAGATTGACGCGGAATTAGGGAAATTCCGCCTGGACTTAGCCGGCACAGTGGAAGAGAAGAAGCGACGATTAATCCGTTTTATCCGGGAAGGATGTACATCGCCGTTGCCGCCGGCTGTCTTTCCGGCAATACCCCCACCATTTCCCCTGCAGCCGCCCCCCTTAGCAAGAGCTACCGCCGCACTACCGTACCGACTCGCCCCGGAAAGCCCGGCACTAGACCTGTGGCAAGTCCATAAATGGAACACCCATTTTAATGGAAAAGGCGACCCAGCCGCGTTCCTGGAAAAGGTTGGATGAGATCTGCTCATACACTAACATCCGCCAGGAACAGCTGCTTCCGGTACTCCCGGAACTGCTCCAAGGCCCAGCCCTGCTGTGGTACCGGAACAATAAATCCCACTGGGATACTTGAGCGAAGTTCTCTAGGGACTTTAGAACGTTCTATTTCCCTGTGAACTATCTAGAGGACTTGGAAGCAGACATAAGCCGCCGCCTTCAGAAACCGGATGAGCCCGCTGCGAATGACCTAACCGACTTGCAAACGCTTGTTCGTCGGCATGGAGACTTGAATCCAGAATAAGAGCTGCGATGGCTGTACCGCAACCTACTACCCGATTACCGACAGTATATCCGCCGAAATGATTTTACCGGTATATGACGGGGAAGAGCCGATTCCACGCCGAAATACCACCCGAAGGTTCGAAAACCGTTCCCCGGAACAATATTCCGTCCCGCCTAGACAGGCCGAGTCTCATCCCGTCGTTGAGAGACCCGTTCCCATGCCTAGGAATACGAGGTTGCCCCTCGGGAGGAACCGCCCAATATCGTCCGACAGCAGGACACGCCAACCGCGCCGCAAACCGCCCCTAGGACTTACCGCAGCCCGGAACCATCCGAGAACCGACAGTCTACCACCGCCGCTACCTATGACCGGAACATCTGCTGGCGTTGTGGGAGGACTGGACATTTCCGCAGTGAGTGTCGTTCCCCGCCCAGGTTGTTCTGTTCCCGTTGTGGTCGTCAGGGTATCATGACCCGTGACTGCCAATGTCCGAGAACGGCAAGCATAAATGGGGACCGTACCGTCACGAGGCAGGTACGATCCCGTAACATGACCGCCTCCGTAGACACCGCCGCCGCTCGTCCTGATAACCGACCGCATGTGAAAGTTCAAATGTTTGGAAGAACTTTCTCCGCCTTAGTGGACACCGGAGCCGTTCGCTCGTACTTAGGAGACCGTATCAAGGAAGTCTGCGACCAGCTACACATAGCCGCTGATGACGTTACCGTATCTGCTGCGCAGTTAGCAGACGGTAGATTAGCCACCGTCACCAGGGCATACCGGATAGACTTCCTGCTAGGTGAAGACAGTTTTTCTGAATGTCTATTCCACCTCAGGAACTTGTCTTCCGATCTGGTACTGGGCATGGATATTCTTAGCCAGTACAGTTTCCAAATTAATCTATCCGCCGGAACCGTGCTGCTAAATGACCGCCCAATCTCCGAACCGCTGGCTGCGCCCAGTAGCCCACTGGGAAGCATCTCGTTGACTTTGTCACAGCCAGAGGAGGAGCAGCTAGCAAGTTTCTTAGAAACCGAGCTACCGAGTTTTCAGGATGTACAGGGGACGACACACTTGGTACACCACCAGATCCGCCTAGTGCAACCTGAACCAATTAAACAACGATACCACCCCCAAAATCCCAGGATGCAAGACATCATCAACAAAGAAGTTGATGAAATGCTGAACGCCGGGATTATTGAACCGTCAAACAGTCCGTGGAGTTCCCCTGTCGTAATAGCCCGCAAGAAAGATGAGACCGAGACCACGGAAGACACACCCGTCGAAGATCCGCCGCCCGTAGAAGACCGTACCAACCGTCTAGAAAAGTTGAAAGAGACCGCGCAGAGTGCTCCCGAAACCAGAGTTCTCCCAGTAGCCCCGAGCCATCCGCTCCTTGAAGAGATATCCGTTAGCTACACCGAAACCGCAGGCTTAGAAGGAGTCGTGCCGGCAAAACCAGTATGTCCCACCGACCGTGAAGTGGAGGGGACGTACTACCTGGATCAAAAACGCGCTGAAATCCAGGCCTGCCGCCGGACACCGCAGTACATCTCCGTGCAGCAACGAAACTTGTGCTGGAGATGTGGATACACAGGTCACTCCCGATGGGACTGTACCAAGCCTCCCCTGCCTGTTTTGTTCGAAGTGCGGACTAGTGGGAGTTATGTCTCGACACTGCGGGTGTTCCGCCCGTACATCTGTTCGTTACTCATCGCCTCCCCGTCCGTACCGTCGCCGATCAGTACCGGAAACCCACCGCCGCCGCACCGTATCCCGAGGAGTGCAGTGCCACTACCACCAGTCTCCGCCGAAAACCGTCACCGTATCCAAAGGAACTCAATGCGAGCTGCTACCGTAAGTCCGAGGAAACCGCCTCGAAGAATAAAATCTTTTGTTTTTTTTTTTCTTGACCAGAATGTTTTTTTTGTTTTTAGGAAGCATATGGCGAAGGATTCCTCCGAGCACCTGGAATAAGGGATCCCACAGCCTAGTTAGAACCGACCCTGGAAGCCGGAATAGTTTGTTTAGTTTGAAGTTGTAAAAGGTGTACATACCCACAAATAAAGTTTAAAATGGCCTATGGGGGGTATGCGCCTTCATCATGACAGGGCTCCGTTTAAGTTAGTAAGTCGCATTTCAGGGTCGCCGGAAAGGAAAAAGGGAATAAATAATAAAGAAAAAAGAAGAAAATATACTATTTTTTCTTTTTTTTATCCGAAGTAAGAGGGGGGGGGTGTAACGAAGTGTTTATTTTATAGAATTGAATTATGTAACTGGGTGCTATTTGTCTGTTTCGAAAGATATTTTAAACATTGTAGTACTGCGCCCTTAATAGTGGTATTGTCAGTTGCTCATTAATAATAGTATAATTGTTAATTATAAGATAGGTAGTATTAATCCGTTGATATGAGCATTCCAAATATGCGGAGCTGCAGGCAGTACGTGAATCGCGAAACGCGAAGCGCGCATATTGCCCCCGGCACTCCTGTGCCCGTCCTACCGTAAAGGACTCCGAGACTGGAAACAATCAAGTTAGTTCCCGACTGGCGGCCAACCGAAGCACCACACCGACTAGCACAGTAAGTAATCTCGTGAGTATAGAGGCATATAGGTACTTAAATTTAGTGCGGAATTATTCTAAGTCCGTAAACAGGTGACGTAGTTGTAATATCCCGCGCATGACTACCGCGTCCTCCTAATTCTGCTTTTGGCAGTTTAGTAGCGTGAGGATTTTTCAGACAAGTTAGTTCCCGTCTGACCGCCAACCGAAGAACCACGCCGACCAGCACAGTAAGTAAACTCGTGAGTATAGAGGTATATAGGTATTTAAATTTAATGCGGAATTATTCGAAGTCCGTAAACAGGTGACGTTGTTGCATTATTCCGCGCATGACTACCGCGCCCTCCTACTTCTGCTTTTGGCAGTGTTTAGTAGCTTGAGGATTTTCAAACAAGTCAGTTGCCGTTTAGCTGCAGACTGAAGAACCACGCCGACCAGCATTGTAAGTAATCCTGTTGTGAGTATAAAGGTATAGGTTTGTTTTAAATTGAATTCGGGTGACGTATTGCCATATTCCTCGCATGACTACCGCGTCTCATTTTACTTCTGCTTTTGGCAGAGTTTAGTAGCTTGAGGATTTTTCAGAGCATCCAGGACAGTCCGTTGCTGCCGCCAGTACCGACCAGACGTGCCGACATCGACCGCTCCAGAGAGGAAGCAGCCCAGGATACGGAAGTAGGTATTAAGGTTTGGTAATAAAGGTATAGTAAATAACCGCCATAGATAGTCATAGTGTGCTTGTATTGGCGCTTGCTTCCCCTCCTGATATCCGTCCGCCGTCTGCTTATGGCCGATTAGTTATTGCTGGTCACCTTTTTCACTGCTTAATCACCGTATTACCGTGTCGCACCGCTTGTACGCCCGCTTACTGTCCCCGTCCGCCTATAATTAAGACCGCTTGTAGAATAAGTTGTAAATATTAAGATGTATATATAGTGTAAATAGTAATTAGTGTGTAAGTTGCCTTTTTCTCGACCCCTGGCTTATCCGTTTCTTCACTGTAGTTGCCCGGCCTCTATCGTCCCGCCGATAGAGTAATGTGGTGTTTCTACACTTTAAACAGAAACTGGCGCCCGAGATATCCGTACCGTGAGCACCGCCGTAGTTTTGGGCGTCAAAGTGACACTTCTGCTCTTGTGTAGAACAGCGAAGTACGTCACACTATATGTATATGTATTTTTGTTTTTTGTTGTTTTTGACATGTACTATACAATTTTATATTGTCACTGGTCCATAATATATCTAATCTAATCTAAACGAATTCAAAATGCACAAAATACCAACAAAGAAATTTGGAAAATTGTTAATACTCAGGTTCATAATGAAATAACTAAATACAAATCAATAACTTAGTATCAGATCATAAATTACTGTGCGAACATTTTGCAAATTACTTTTCATTGGTGGCTGAAAATAAGGCCAATACATATTATGCCATTAATATATCGCAAGAATGTACTAGTGGTAGTATGGTTGAGCAAACCATGTGGATTGAACCTGTTACACCGAATGAGGTAATTGATGTTATAAACCATCTAAAGAATAAAGCTGCAGTGGGTAGGTACTGATGGTTATCCATCAAGGCATTTAAATGTTGCAATGAATATGTAGCAGTTCATCTAGCACATTTAATCAACTTGTTTCAGAATGGAACCTTTTCATCCATATTAGAGATAGCATATGTGTTGCCTATCTTTAAAAACAAGATCTGCATTATTCTGAAAATTATACACCAATATCGATACTATGTGCATTATCAAAAATTGTTGAAAGGATTATCTACAATAGATTAATCATTTCTAGAAAAATTTAAAATATTAGTTAAGAATCAACATGGATTTCGGCCAAATAAGTCAGCAGAAACTGCACTAAATTAATTAATGCAGATTGTATATGATGAAATGGATAAGAATCGCCATTATGTGTTAGGTGTTTGACACCCTCAAGATAGATTTTGTCATCCACAAGTTGTATAAATTGGGTATAAGAGGCACCTTTTTGAATCTAATCGAATCATACTTAACATTTCGTAAAATTTGTGTAAAAATGGGTGAATTGGGAACGATTTACCTTCATATATGGAAGATAATAACGTCAATATGGTGGGCGGCACAGAGCCACCGGTGTGTAGTAATAGTGAAGAAATTAATTATCAATGTTGTAAAAGAAAAGTGAAGGAAGCATTAATGTGTATAATATATTATTAAACATTTTATAAAAGCTGTTTCTCAAGAATCAAAAACATGAAAATCTTAACCTCTAAAAAAGGTCATATGTTGTTATGTAAAGTTAGATATGGATTGTATTATAAATTACATAATAAATGTTGCCAAAGAAAACGAAAGTTATAAAGTTGAGAATGCATTGCTGTAAACACTTTCACAAGAAGTCCAAGAAAAAAATTACTCTTCAAAGAAAAAGTTTCTAACCTAGAAAATCAAAACCATGAAATAATTAAAATGTCTGCAGAGGCAGCAAATACAGCCGTATTCTGACGGGCAACTGTAAACTGCGCATACCGCTAATCGTGTATCTAGTGGGCTGGCTCGTTATAATATATATATATATATATATATATATATATATATATATATATATATATATATATATATATATATATATATATATATATATATATATATATATATATATATATATATATATATGGTGCTTTAACGCAAAATTTTGCGGTGGGTCATTGTAGTATGAAACCGGCCTGATATGTTCTATTACCACAATATTCAGTTATCTGACAAAATTTTACTTAGATAAGGTCATTCCTAGTATATCTTAAAAAATCCTACATTCTTGTATTATTACCAGAAAATTAATTCTGATTTTAAAAAAAATTAAGTTTGATATAATATCTATATTAAAACTCACCAATTTACAACCCCTTTCCACTAAAGGGGTTAGGATAAAAAAGGGATTTGCTGGTTCATTGCTCTTTACCCATGGGGAGCTTAAATTGGCAGCTCCATTACTACCAACCGGCGTCCAAGGATCTTGCGTTATTGGCACAGTTGTGAATGCCGCGGTATTCGTTCCAAATGATTGAGTGCCTGCAGGAAACTGGGTATTTAAATCATAAGATGGAGGGTTTACACCTATTGTTGGAGGGATAAACCCTGTACTGGCAGAAGTTGTGAAAGGCGCAAATGACTGTTGTTTGATTTCATTGATCGATGGTTTTGGTGCCGGAGGATTGAAAACTGGCCTTGGTGGTGGTGGTGTTGCTGTGGCTGATGGATCTGAAAAGGGATTCGCAGCAAGGGTTGGATTTGTTGGTTTACCTGTAAATATTTATTTTTGTTAAAATTATGATCAAATTAAAACACTCAAAAGACAATTTTTACTTATTTACTTATTATTGTGCTTATTACTCGGTTGAATAATCTGTCGAAATAAAAAGTGTGTAGTGTGAAGTGTGTAAAGTAAGATTTACGTCACAATTTGCTAAAAAGATATGCTGACTCAATTTTTATTGTTTTGGCAGAACTACAGTAAAACAAGATATTGCACACGTGAATACAATGCTTATCATTAGTAGCACATACACGAAAATTGGTCAGCTCTTTGGCGCAGTGGCGGTTGCTCCATAGAGGTTCAAGGGCTTGAGCCTCCCAAGTCACTATTAGGAAAATGTAACAGTAATTAAATGCATGAAATTTTTTTCAGTTTTTTTACATTATCTTTTTAACATAGTTATTATCCATTTACAACAGCTGTGTGAACAATAAAGTCGCATTATGCACTGACTGACAACCAGAGTACGGGGCTCAGCTCTTATGAGCCATTCCTTGCATATGGAAATATATGAAGAAACGACCAGGGCACGGAAATTGTCGATCGCGGAGAACGGTTTTACAACGCGACAGAAGGCTCAAATTATCAGTGTCGCAGTGCGCTTTTAATAAGTCTACCATGTGGTAGTACCTACATCGTTTCGCTCTCGAATTTATTTGTTGTTTCACTGTTTTGAGTGTTTTGTGTTATTTTAAGTTGGTTGAGGTAAAAAATCAAGAAACTCGGACGATCAACACCAGAATTGAATCTTAACCAATCAGACATGGTATGGACATGAGACATTTTTCTAAGAAAATTTAAAAAAAAATGTCAATGGATTTGTGGATGTCATAAGGTAAATGCTCTGTTTTGTTTTCCATGTGGTCTATTCTATTCCAAATCCGTCGGAATGGACACAGGATTTAAAGATCTATAAAAGCACGAAATTTCTGTATATCATATAAACAATAGTAGAGATTTGGTTATGTTAGGTTTGGTAAATACTGCAGTTCAGTTAGATTCACTTTATAGATAGGTAATTGATGCAGTTTAAGTATGTTTTTTTAATTAATTCTGATATAGTTTTATTTGATGTTCACTCATAATGAGTTCAATTGGGTGAGGATCATATATAATGATTTTAAAACCATAAAAAAAACGTATTTATTGCACTGTTCACAGCATATTCTGTGCCATTGTAATGTGTGTATCTGTCATTTGTGTGGTTTGTAGCAGTAATTTGATTAGTTCGATCACTTTCGACATACATTTTTTGCGACTATGACTTTTTTTACACTATTGATTTGTTAGAGGTTTATAATTGATGGTAACAATTTCTAATGTATTTTTTGTGTAGATTTCATTGTATTCCTTGCTCTACAATAACCATCAAATTTATGTCAATTTCCTTAATTTTCCTTGCGCTTTCTTATTTTTTTTCTCTACTCATCCAATTTTTTTTTAATGTGCTACTAATTGAATCGGTTATTTCTTAAACACCCTAAGTCAGTTTAGGAAATTTTTTGGAAATCGAAAAAACCTCCTGTAGAGTATTTAAGCGCTGCATTGCTTATGACAGACATCGAGTCGACTTTACGGAATATGCTGACACAGTATTTTAACACCAATTTATGAAAAATGATCGACTTGATAAATTCCCGTGTTTAACTGATTTTGACCTAAAATTGACTTAGGATGTTTATGAAATAATCGATTCAATTATATACTGTTCGTAACTATTTAGAAAATTTTGTAAATCAAACGTTCCTAAACTGCACAAGACCCATAAAATATTATAAAACATAACGAGCAGGTGACTAAAACTAAGTATACTTTAAAGAAACTTATCTATTGTATCAAGTTTTGTGGAAAATTGGAACCAGCATTAAAAGCACGAAAAATCCCATGGTTTTCATGGGATTTTTCTTCTAGAAGTAATCGATTTTTCATCAGGATTCGATATAATTTTGACAGAACATTTAGACAAGGTGACGGTTTTTAAAGGTACATCTAAAACTTTGTAAAATGAAATCTTAAAAATATGCATTATCCATAAGTAATTTTGACGAAAAAGTCATAGAACATTTTATTTCCCATAAAGACAGAAGACTTGATTTTGTGTATAAACAATAACATTTTTAAGTGATTATGTTGTGAACTTTTTTTTATATATTTGTATATAAAACTGTTTCTTTTGTTATCAAAAATTGTAGTTCTATTTGGATGCAATTACTGAGGGACTGAAGGTGAGTCTTTATTATGTTGTTCATATTTTTTAAAAAACTAGAGCCCCCCAAATAAATTTATTCCGAGCCGCCACTGCTACGGTGGAAAATCCACCTTCTATTGATGTGTGGCCTCTGCATTCAGTTTATGGTAATGGACCAGCCAGGGTCACCTTTTTATAGTTGGCAACGCTCTTTAATAAATCAAAGGTACCAAATAGTTACTTATAAAAAGAATCTTACTATACCATGTGTTAGTGGATAAAAAAACTCGGTATTAAATACTGCTACTATGTAAATTAATTGTGTATTCCTAAATGTACAATTTTTTTTTTCATTTCCTAAAAGTGGGAGGAACTTTTTACAAAATTCATGTAATGTATTTAAACTATAAACAAGCAATTTAATTTTTAGTTGGCTGAACAAAGTTTCGCACTAGTAACAACAGTATATACAGAATTATTTTCCCAACAAAGAAAACACACTAACAAAACAAAAATCACATTTTAACAACCAACTACAACCATGTATTTTCAAACCTTAGAAAGCAAAAAAAATTAAACAAATCAATCAAAACAATTGGTTAAATGCATATAAAAATATAAAAAAGTGTGGAACTTCCAGAAGATACATACATGTGGCAAATCAACTGTGCCGTGCACAACGCCGCGAAGTAACCCGTTCCCCGTGAGAGGTCAACCAATCACGGGGTCGAGAAAGCCAAGCGGCGTGTACAAAAAATTGAAGGCAAGATACAGTCGGCCAGACAACACGCTTCTCGGATTCAGGGTGTGGTGGGATACAAGACGAGTGGTAGAGTTTTTACTCCCAGAATCCGGAGCATAACAGCCAGATTAAGAGGTCAACACCATACTCTAAACCTGACAGTGATGCTTATTCATCAAGCAACACTGTCTAGATAGGATCCGAGCGCTCATGGCTATAAAGAAAACGTTGAAGAGACGGGTGAGAAGTATGGATCAAAACAATTTGTTCCGTATGAATCCTTCCCGCCTCTTTCAAGAGCCATAGCGTGTTGTAGATAATCCGCCGACTGTAGAAGATGTCGAAACCTTCTGGAAAAGAATCTACGAAACGATGCGCCCATTCAATAGCGACACTCCAGCACACTTCGAGGCTCTGTGACACAGACATATTGAAGAGCCGGACGAAGTGTGTACGGCAATCAGTGCGGAAGAAGTCCAACACGCGCCTGTTGGTACCAAGAACTTTGCTGCCCCGGGCCCAGATGGCATTAACAAATGGTGGTGGAAGAAATTTCTTTCCACTCACCGCCATCTGGCGCGAGTTTTCAACGCATGGTTGAACGAGGGGCAACAGATTCCGGACTGGTTCGTCCAGGGACGTACTGTGCTTATCGCCAAAAAGGGGGATCCTTCCGACTCGAAGAATTATAGACCGATCACTTGCCTCAACTCCTGCTACAAGATATTCACACGTATCTTGTTTGCTAGGACACTGAGGTCTGTTGATCCGGTCTTCCAGCAGATACACGAACAGCGTGGTGCCAAGAAGCGCATGGCAGGTTGCAAGGACAGCCTGTTGATAGACCGCTGTATTACACAGGATTCTGTGCAATACAAGCGGAATCTATCAATGGTTTGGATTGATTACCGCAAGGCATTTGATACAACATCGCATGAGCTATTGTTGTACTTGCTCAAATGTCTTGCGGTACCAGCACCAATAGTGAGATGCACAGAACAGCTGCTGTCGCTCTGGAAGACTCGCTTCACCATAACATCAGGTGCACAGCGGGTTACGACAGAGCAGATGGCATTTAGGAGAGGAGTTTTCCAGGGTGACTCCTTGAGTCCTCTCCTCTTCTGCATCTCACTCCTACCGTTGACTGTTGGACTCCGCCAAACCCGCGGATATCAATGTGGACCACCCAGTGACCGGAGGCCTAAGGTCACCCATCTATTTTATATGGATGACCTTAAACTTTATGCCTCCGGAGAGCGCGAACTACAAAACGCGCTTAGGGTGGTCGAAGAATACACTCGGGCCATTGGTATGGAGTTCGGGTTTGACAAATGCGCAGTCGTCCACCTCAAAAGAGGACGATGCGGGGAATTCTCTGAAGTGCGCAGCTCGCAGACGGAAGCATCCTAAGATATCTGGATGCCGGAGAGACCTATACATATCTGGATGTGCAACAAAGGCACATCCAGGATGTAACACAAATAAAGGATTCTCTCCGTGGCAAGTACAGACACCACCTCCGAAAGATTTGGTCTTCCGAACTTTCGGGGAAGAACAAGGTGTCTGCAACCAATATGCTTGCCGCTCCGGTTCTGCTCTACTTCTTCGGAGTAGTCAAGTGGACAGTAGATGAGCTGCGCCAATTAGACACAGATACCCGCAAGATGATGAATATTCACAGAAGTATTCATCCTAGATTGTCCGTTCCTCGTGTGTACCTCCCACGTCAACGGGGGGCCGAGGACTCTTGAGCCTGGAGTGTACGCATGGCAGAGTAGTACTGAGTATGGCATGTAACATCCTCAGGAGCTCAGATTCCCTCTTGCAGTTTGTGAAACATCACGAAACTGTAGGAGTGGGAGCAGGATTGTTCAAGGCAGCAAAAAGAGCCGCAGATGAACTCTGGTGCTGATGTAGAGTCAGTCACTGAACTTCAGCCAGTGCTGCCTTACGTCCCCGGAGATATCGAGTTCGTTGTCAAGAACGAAAAATGCCGGATTTACTGATATTACTCGTTCCCGACGGTCAGGCTAATCCAAGCCAACAAGCCTGACATAGTCCTCCTCGACCACCAACTCAAGGTGATGTGTCATCGAGTTCTCGGCACCTGCGGAGAAAAACATCACCTTGAAGGAGGAGGAGAAACGAACCAAATATCGCGATCTTCGGTACGAACTCCAAGTGCTGTACCCAGGCTACTCGGTGAAAATGGTCGTCCTAATAATCGGTGTACTCGGAGGGATACAGCCTACGCTGCTCTCGGAACTGAAGATCATACCGGCCTGCCAAAAATCATGATTCTGGTTTCTACAGTCACTAACCCTGCGAGATGTGGGGAGTGGCTGTAGTTAATGCGCCGGCGCGATTACCGTGAGGCGTCGGAGGTCACGGGAGGACTGTCCGGCATCGGAAAATCCGAAAATAATAATAATAATAATAATGTTTATTGGTGTCAATATACTATATAAAGTATTTACACAAGTCAATTTGAAATTTCTACAAGTAACTTAGAACTTGAACATAATATACTAAAATTATAAAATAAAATTATAAATTACGAGAACACACTAATAAATTTAAAAGTGAAAGTTTGCAATTAAATATTCATCTATGCTGTAAAATACATTGTCTTTAAACATGTCTTAAAATTATTATGGCTCAGGTTTCTGACCTCTGTAGGTAACACGTTATAAACCTTAGTTGCGTAATATCTAGTTTCATTTTGATTTTTACAGAGTCGTAAGGAATCAAGAATAAGACTATCATTATTTCTAGTAGAATAGGTATGTATCTGTGAATGTGAGCTGTACAGATTGATGTTCACTTTTATATATAGAAAACATTGCAAGGCAGTGTTAACACTAGTTTTTTAAACGCATTTCTACAGTCCTCTCTATAATTTAATCGTGCTATAATTCTTATTGCTTTCCTTTGTATGCCAAAGACAGATGCACTATGTGCAGAATGCCCTTAAGTTAAGATCGCATAAGACACTCTGGAGTGCACAAGTCCAAAATAGGCTGTAATTAAAGTTATTTGTGATATCTGGTTTAAAAGATTATATAGCAAGTATATGTTCCTGGATAAGTTTTTGCAAACAAAATTAGCTTGCTGTTCCCAAGTTAGTTTATTATCCAAGTAAACTCCTAGGAACTTAATAGAAATCGGCTCTGTTGAAAGACCCAGAGCATGTAT
This sequence comes from Rhamnusium bicolor, assembly GCA_029963845.1. Lineage (NCBI taxonomy): Eukaryota > Metazoa > Arthropoda > Insecta > Coleoptera > Cerambycidae > Rhamnusium > Rhamnusium bicolor. The sequence goes on along the minus strand of JANEYF010003354.1, from coordinate 13,251 downwards.
CTTGATCAGAAATAACATTAACCATTTTGTACTTACAGGTTACTGCACCCAGGACGTTGTAGCCGTCCAGGTATCGATCTCGGAGGGAGGAAGCAAGACGGAAATAATCGTCTGCTCAGCCTACTTCCCGGGTGATAAGAGTTGCAGACTAACCTCCTCCAGCTGCAGTGCGGGATTTATTCGCCTACAGCAAAAGGAACAATAGCCACCTGGTTATTGGATGTGACGCGAATTCCCACCATACATCGTGGGGAAGCACGAACATTAACCAAAGAGGTGAGTCACTTTTTGAATATTTATTAAGTGAAAGACTAACTGTGAATAACATAGGTTCCGAACCAACCTTTGACACCAGAAATAGGAAGGAGGTATTAGATATCACAATTAGCTCAAACTACTTAAGCAACAAGATATCCCATTGGAAAGTATCTTCTGAACCCTCGTGTTCAGATCATAAACATATTCTATTCAATATAGAAGTTGGTCCAAGACCTATGGTGACATATCGGGATTCGAAGTGTACGGACTGGGAAGGGTACAAACATTCCCTCCAGTCTCACCTTCAATCCGCTATCACCACAATCAGGAATCATGATGAGACTGAAATTACGGCGGAACAGATCCGCAACGCAATTGTCTCAGCATATAACGAAAACTGTCCACTGACAACAAAAAAAGGACAATAGAGGCACGTCTGGGTGGAATAAAAATTTGGATAAAATGAGAAAAGAAGTTCGACGCCTCTTTAATCGAACTAAAGCTTCGGGCGATTGGGACGAATATAGATCCGCTCTAACGGACTATAACAAAGAAATAAGGAAAGCAAAACGGGGATCTTGGAGAAAATTCTGTGAGAGTATAACTGACCTACCTCACAGTACTAGAATCCACAAGATTCTTTCTAGAGAGCCGACGAGGGAATTTGGTTCATTAAGACGACCGGATGGCTCATATACGGACTCTGGAAAGGAAACCTTTACAGCTCCTAGCACAAAACCATTTCCCAGAGTGCTTGATTGCGGTTGACCAACAGCCGTCACCATCAGAAGGCCGATTAAAACGACCTGAAAAAAATGATTGCCTGACGGCTAAAAAGGGTATCATAATACCGGCAATTGAGTGGGCCATCAGATCATTCCAACCAGGAGAGGACCGAGTTTTTCCAGCTCTACTACAAAATTGGACTGGACTGGAAATATTGCTCCCATTCCTCATTAAACTATTCAGAGCTAGTCTGGTATGGAACTATATCCCATCCAGTTGGTCGGCGGTTAAGGTAGTATATATACCAAAAATGGGTAGGAAAGAACCAAGCTCTAAATCGTTTAGACCAATTAGCTTGACATCTTTTCTGTTGAAAGGCCTGGAGGATATATCAGGGGGAACATCCTGAATCATTGCTCCCCTCAATATCCATCAGTACGCCTATCAGACAGGAAAATCAACAGAACTAGCACTCAATAACCTAGTCGAGAAGATCACCCAATCCCTTCAAATGAAAGAAATTGTGGTGGGAGCCTTTCTCGACATTCAGGGAGCATTTAATAATGCACTGCCCGACTCCTTATATGCAGCAGTGGCTGCCAGAGGAATTGAGCCTACTATAGGCGACTGGATTCGTGCTATGCTATCAAACAGAACCATAACAACGTCTCTACAGGGAGAAACAGTTAGGTTTAGAGCCACGAGAGGGTGCCCGCAGGGTGGGGTTCTCTCCCCCCTTTTGTGGTCACTTCTTGTGGACGACCTACTGGCTATTCTCACACTGTGGGAGGTTGAGGTTCTAGCATATGCAGATGATCTAGTCATACTAGTCAGAGGAAACTCTGGAGTAATATTAAATACCCTTCAAGAGACACTGGATGCAGTGAGTAACTGGTGCGACAGGGAACAGATGTCTGGAAATCCTCAAAAAACAGTAATAGTACCATTCACCCAGAAAAGGAAGCTGGAGAACTTAAGACCTCCCACCTTAATGGGTGAAACTATTCCATTTGCGGAGGAGGAGAAATATCTAGGAATCATTCTGGATAGATCACTTAATTGGAACTCCCATCTGGAAAAGGTAATCCACAAAGCAAAGCTGTCCTTATGGCCATGCCGTCGTATTTGTGGCAAATCCTGGGGCATGGGTCCCCAACAAATTTACTGGATCCATATCACGGTCATCAGACCAATGATAACATACGGATCCATTGTTCGGTGGCCGAAAGGATCACAACGGACGGCCAAATCCACACTCTCTGGACTGCAGTAACGGGAGCAATTAGCACCACACCGTCAGCTGCAATTGAAATCCTCCTGGATTTACCCCCTCTTCATATATATCTGGAGAAAGAGGCCAGGTGGGCAACCTACAGACTGCAACAAGCGGCCATTAATATGCCGCAGACTAGTATCATGAAGCGGAACAGGTTGCTGGATGACATAGAGAATCACAGCATCCTGGGAATGCCCTCGGATACTATGCCTACCATGACCAACTACGAGCTGACCGTCAACATCCTTTCTCCAGAAAGAGAGGAGTGGGATCGGAATAAAGCCGACCTACTGATGGCAGACAGTTGTTGGTTTACAGACGGCTCCAAAACTCCCGAAGGAACAGGAGCCGGAGTACATAGCTACAGACCAAGGGTGATGATATTCTCAAGCCTAGGTACTCATGCAACTGTTTTTCAGGCTGAGGTTCATGCCATTGAACTGTGTGTACGAAGGCTGGAATATATGCATCTTACACGCAGATCAATAAAAATTTTCTCAGATAGCCAAGCAGCTATAAAAGCTCTTGGCTCCTACCAGTGTAACTCCAAAACGGTATGGAATTGTCAGAAAGCTCTAAATCATTTGAGCAAAAACAACAAAGTGACTCTGGTCTGGATACCCGGCCACTCTGGTATGGAAGGTAACGAAATAGCGGACTCCTTAGCCAGAGAAGGAGCGGGATCACGATTCATCGGACCAGAACCAATACTTGGCATATCCTCAAGTACTGCCAAGATGGCTATCTCAACCTGGGCTGAAAGGAAAACTCTCCAGTATTGGCACGAGTTACCAGGATTAGTTCATTCGAAGGCGTTTATAAAATACCCTTTGAAATCAAGAGCTAAGAAACTTCTAGAGTTAAACAGGGTAAATCTGAAAACTCTAACAGGCCTATATACCGGGCACTGCCGACTAAACTGTCATCTGCATAAACTCGGCCTAGCGGAAAACGCCGAGTGCCGTCTATGCCTGGAAGATTATGAGAAGGCAGACCACATCTTATGCACCTGTCCCGCTGTGGAGAGGATCCGATTTTCAATATTTGGCAAAGGGCAACTGCTGCCAGAGGATCTGGACACATTCTCGCCCAATAAAGTTATCAGTTTGATTAAGAGACTGAACTTATTGGGTGAAATATAATTAGGCGTGAGCCACAATAGGCCTGCTGATGGCCGTAGTGGAGAGTCTACTGAGACCCACTCCCAACAAACCTTATCTAACCTAACCTAGGAACTTTACACAATGAACAGTTTCAATTTCCATGTCAGTATTTATTTTACGAAGTGAAAAAACAATATTCTCTGTTTTGGATGTATTTAAGGTCATTTTGTTTGTCAGGAACCAGTTTTGAGCTAACAACTGTGTGTTATGAACAACTGGTAGCAAATCGTGTATGTTTTTATTTTTTGATACAAGTCATCAGCAAAGAGGACAAAATCAGTTTTTGAGAAATCATTTATATAAATAAGAAAAAGTGTCGGTCCTAGTACCGATCCTTGAGGCACTCCATCCGTTATACTACGAGGCTCTGATTTATTATTACCTATTGAAACAAATTGAAAGCGAATTGTTAGGTATAAATTAATAAGTTCTATACTGCTGTTACTAAATTTGTAAAAAGCAAATTTTTTTATTAGGATTTCATGCGATACACAATCGAAAGCTTTTGTTAGATCGAGATATTGAGCGTCGAAACCTGTGTTTATAATTTCAGTTAATTTATTTATAGCTTGTGTTGTTGACATATTACTTCTAAAACCAAACTGATGTTTACTAAAGAGAGAATAATGTGTAATTTGTAATTTTAATACAGCCTCGAACATTTTCCCAAAAATTGGTATAATAAAAATTGGTCTATAATTAGTGGGATTTTCAGTAGTATCTTTTATATGAAAAATATTATTTTCTACACTCCAGTTTATTAGGTTTGTTAAAGGAATTAATATGATATTATACTTGATAGAATTTAATATTTTCATATTAATTTCTTAGGCATCCTTACCATTTGTTTTGTTTAAGTTATTTATTACATCTAGGACTTGTCTATAGGAGACCGTAGAGAACCTAAAGTTTCCGTTATATTATCAGTATTTAAGTTGTTTAAGCAAACATCAAAAGTATTATTACAAGTGGGCAGTTCATTTATTAGATCGGTGGCAATAGTTATAAAAAAAGTTGTTGAATTCTGCTGGTGTGATATTCAACTAGGTAGTCTTGTTTTTTGGGTTTGTAATTGTTTACAATTCCCCACATAGCTTTCTGTAGGTTTGTTGACTGGGATATGTAATTATCATGTGCGGATTTTTTTGCTTTAGATAATTCACTTCTATAATACGATTTTTTTATATTAATTAAAATTTTTAGATCCTCTGAGAGATTTAGTTTATAGATATCATTCAGCAGGTGGAGTGGTTCCCTTATTTGTCTAAGATCATTAGTGAACTGGTTTAGATTGAGTGAGTTTGAATTCTTGATGAATTTGGATTTTAGAGGAAAACTGTTTTCAACTGCACAAGTTATTGTGTCAATAAATTTTTTAAATTTACAATGCAGGTCTAGAGGTAAATCTTTAATAAAACTCCAGTCAACAATTTGCAAATTATTATGTAGATTTTGCAAGCCTAACACAGTAATTGGCCTAAAATATGTTTTCCCAGAAGTACATATTGGCTGTGAAATATTTAAATTCATTTTTATTCCTAGATGATCAGAAAAATATGTATTTATAATACTAGTAAATATTTTTATCAAAATTTACAAAGATGTTGTCAAGACAATTGAACTTTCTTGTGGGGGCTGCATTTGTTGCTATGTAACCAAAATAACTATACATATTTAACAGCAACAATGTGTCTGCGTTTTCTGAGTTAAAATGTACATTAATGTCCCCAGTAATGACAGTTTTTTTTATTGGTCTTGGATAATATGTATAGAGCAGCAGATATAGTTTCCAGGAACATATTTATGTCTCCGTTTGGGGACCTGTAAGCTGTTACAATCTGTATATCATTACAAATTATAACAGCCAATTCACAGTGAAGCTCTACAGATAGTTTGATACTTGGGAAATAATTTTGCAATTATGTATATGTGATGAGTAAATTTGCTACCCCACCATGACTAGTGTTACATCTGCAGAAATCAGAAACAAGGTAATAATTATTGATATCATAATAAATGATTTCATTACTTGAGAGCCAGTGTTCGTTTATACATATTACATCAAAATCGTTGTCATTTAAAAATAGATCCAATTCATTTATTTTATTTCTCATACATTGTACATATATTCAAATGAAAAAAAGTTACATTATTTTTATTTTCCATATGGTTGTAGATAGTATTAGTTGATATTTTACTATAACTACCATGATCATTATATGAATTTGCACTGATGCGATAATAATCTAGGTTGTGAATGATATTTCCGACAGACGGGGGTATAAAAAAGTTGGACTGCTTTGCGCTAGATCATTGTTTTGCGTAACTGATGTCTTGTTCGTTTTTTTCTTGCTCTGCATTGTTTTGCATAACAAAGAATTTTCCATGTTCGGAAAGCTTATCACTAAAAACTTATGCAGCACTGACATTTGTTACAATCACAAATTTTAGGGTTTTGTTTAGGCAATAATTTAGATGTATAGCGTTAGTTATTTTACAGACTACTGATAAATTATTTTGGTGGCTTAAATTAATGTCAATAACTTGGAATTCACCTGGAACAAGTTTATCAAAATGGAGAATACAATCACTTAATTTCTGGTTGTATTTGTAAATGTACATCTTTTTTGATTTTGAGCTGAATTACTGATGTAAATAAGATATTGTTTTAATTTATTACAAAGCACGCGGAAAGATGGTGTTTTTTTTTTAAGAAAACATTTGATCAACCTATTACCACAATAAAATCATTGAGTATAATTTTTAGAAATTCTACATTTTCCATAACCTGGTGCAATAATGCTCCTAGTTTGATAATTGTCGTTATTTCATACTTTGTCATGTCAGAATGTTTGCTAAATTGTCTGCAAATATTTCCCCCAGTTTCGTCAGTTACTAGAAGAATCTGTGATTTTGTGATATTATTTTTTAAGCAAGGATCATCTGAAAATTTATGATTTTCTCCAACTCTAAGAGTTTCTGTTATGCCACTAATGTTCTGTTTTCCTTGGGTTGCCGTTATTTCTGGCAGTCTGAGAATTTTCCAGATTTTAGTATTTGATATTCATTCAAAATAAAATAATCAAATAATCGAATTTTTGAATTATTCGAATATTTGAATTAATTGAATAATCGACCTATCCGAATATTGTATAAGATTGAAGACAGTTTGACATTACACTTACTCAAATAATAACTGTTAAAAGTAAAATTTTAAAATTACTAACACTAAGTGTCAAAAATTTTTTGAACAGAATATGGTTCCATATTACAAAGGTATTGAAAAGCTTGTCTTTTGAAAACTTGTTTAGAAATACTGTCCTTAAGAAAATTAGGAAGTGCATTAAAAAATTTGACTGCTGAGTAAAATGATCATCTCAGTAAGAGCTAGGCGATATACAGGAAACGCATAATAATGTTTATGTTGTGTATCATAAATGTGATCAAAGTTTGAAGTATCGAATTCGGCTTTATGGTTTTTTAAGTACAACAAACATGAGTATACATACAATCCTGGTATTGTAAGCATTTCATTTTTTCTAAAGCAGCCCCTACATGAGTCATTGAACTTCATTTTAAAAATAAACCTAAATGCCCCTTTTTGCATTTTAAATACTTTGTCGAGGTCGGATGATCCTTCCCAAATCTTAATTGCATATTTAGCCACAGAATAAAAGTTAGCGTAATAAACTATTTTAAGAGTCGATGTATCAAACGACTGTGATAAAATTCTTAATACAAAACATGTTCTATCAAGTTTATTAACGGTGTCATAAATATGCAAAAACCATTTCATATTGCTATCTATTGTTACACCCAATAATTTTGTGGAATTTACATTCAGGATTGGTACTTCATCAATTAGTTAATCTGGTACTACCAGGCCTGATCTATCAGTTTTGAAAATGACACAATTTATTTAGACTCATTTAAAATAAGTTTATTAATATAGAACCAGTCCTTTATATTTTACCATAGCTGGGAAATCTCTTGGATTATTTCGTCTAGTGTGCTACTTGTTATTAGTAAGTTAGTATCGTCAGCATAATTAATCATGGTAGTTTTATTGTTTTGATCCATAATATTCACGAGATCATCTATAAAACCGCTGCCAATTATTTGGGGATCAGAACTTTCTCATCGTAGTAAAACTCGACGTGAGTATGAGTTTTTATAATAAAAGTAATTTTTGACGTTTCAAAAAAGTCATATTGGTGGAATGTCACTATTTTTTTTTTGACATTTCAAATTGACGTTTGAAAAAAGTCACATTGGTGGAATGTTACTAATATTTTAAAATTTGAAATGTCAAAAAAATTTTGACATTTCAAATTGACGTTTCAAAAAATGTCACTAATATTTTTTTTGACATTTCAAATTTTAAGAACCGATTTTGCTCATCAACGACCTCAATCTCTTCCTTGACCTCTAGAATGTGTGTACCAAATTTGAAAACTTTATCTCAAAAACTGTAGCTCGTAACGCGAATCAGACAGACAGACACACACACAGAATTTTTTTTTATCTGAAATTTTGTGCATCGTCATAATTCGTCGAGATTCGTCCAGAAATGCAATAAAAATTTTCAATTTTTTTTTCACGAATACACACCTTCCTCACTTTGAGGGGTGAGGAAGTAAAATTATGAACAGAAGTGGCCCAATGACACTGTACTCCATAATTTTGACTAAGGGTGTCGGAAAGATGTTTATTCCCATTAATTGATATTGATGTCCTTTGCTTTCTATTTCGCACATACGAAGTGAACCATTGAAGGCTGGTTCCGCGTACACCTATCTTTTCTAGTTTAAGAAGGAGATTATGATTTAATGTATCAAATGCTTTGGATACATCAAGAAACAGTCCACAGACAATTTCCCTACTATCCAGAGCTTCCAATATTGTATTCACAAAATTAAAAAGAGCTGTTGTTGTTGACTTGCCCTTCATGAAGCCGTGCTGAAAGTTATTGAAAAAGTTAATACTATTCAAAAACCAATTAGCCTGTTATACATGAGTGTCTCCAGGATTTTGGAATATACAGATAACAAGCTTACGGGGCGATAATTACTTAGGTCATTTGTTTTACCTTTTTTGTGTAGAGGCAGTACAATTGCTAGTTTCAAAGAATCTAAAAAAACGTCCTTGAAATAATGATGCGTTAAAGATATTCTCGAGTGGTGCAGCTAGGGTGTCTATACATTTTTTAAGTAAATTTGGCGAAATTCCATCAAATCCACTAGAGGTTTTTGGCTTAAATTTTTTCACTATGTCACATATTTCTTTTGATGATGTAGGGTATATATACATAGACTTTTTGATTGTTTTAACTGATTTGTTGCAATCTGTGTTTATATTATGCTGATTCAGGTTTGATAATAGATTAGGAATAGTTTCTACAAAGAACGAGTTGAATTTATTTGCCAAAACAAGTGGATCTTCTATGGGTAATTCATTGGAAGTACATTTACCAATAGTTTATTGTATTATTATTAAACTGATTTGATTTTTCTAATAGGCATGAATATTTCCGTATATTTTTGAGTTTTTACTTTTTAGTGCATTTTTTTAAATTAGGGTTATTAAAAATTAATTCAAATATTCGAATATTTGAATTAGAATTAATTCGCATTTGAATTATTCGTACTCAATTCTCAGCCTTATTTTAGACAACTCTTAAGATAACAACTCAGAAATATCAGAGATACAAGCAACCCATTTAAACTGTCAAATAAAAAATTTATTTTGTTTAAATATAATATCAGCACTGTGATTAATTCAAGTTGGAAACATTTGTGGATGAAGCTACAAGAAAAGATACAGTACCATTTATTTTCTTTTTATTTGTTTTCCTGCCTTGGGACATATTTTTTAAGAACAAAAATTAGGGCAAAATTACGGAACAACTGTCAAAATCGTGAAACTGTAAAAACAAAAATGCAGAATGAGGTTACGAATCAGAATCTCCTCCTTTGAGAAATAACATGCTACATATGGTGTTGCCTAATTTAATTCATAATAATATTGCTATTGGCAAAACTATTAACAATACTTGTTATGGGGCATGAAACAGAATACCAGTTTGGTAATTGATCTAGTTATAACTTAAACTGATAACAATATGATTTTCAAAACAAGACTCAGCAATATACAGAATCGACCTGATTATTTTGGCAGAGAATCGGTAGAACAAGTTTCCCGGTCCAAATCTGGCCTACCCCGTATATTGAAATCAGAAATCTAGATATGTTAGATAATGCAATTACCAGAATATGTTATTTTTAACTATTATTATATTACCATCATAATAATATGGCATGGAATTTCACAACACTCAAATATTATATCCAAATTCACAACCACGATTACATAAAAAAAATTATAAAATATGTTCAACATATTTTCACTTACTTGTAGTAACAAGGTTATCCAAATTAACAAGTGCTGAATTCTCTCCTAAGAAACTCAGTGGGGTCTTCTTTGTTGCGCCTGTTGACAGATCTGGCCCTACTGACGGTAAAGCCTCTCCCAACAAGTTCAATTCAAATGGATCACTAGTATTATTAGTGCCATTAGTTCTGGGTGAGATTGATTTATTTCTATTAGTTATCACATCAAATTCGTCCAAATCTGTTGATGAACTCTGACTAGTAGGTGACCAAGGATCATGTTTTGCCGGAGTTGTATGTGAAGTGGTTACTGGTGAAGAGTTGGCGTTGATTGTAGGTGCACTCCAGGGATCTGTTTTTTGGGCTGAAAGTGCAGGAGCCCAAGGGTCTGCAAGAGGGGCTTGTTCTGGAGGGGATGATAAGGATGATGACTGCCACGGTGATGTTTGCTGTAAAAGGGTAAAACACGAAAATTGTAATATTTTTCTATCCTATTATTTACATAAAGCATTTTTTACTAGCAATAATCTGGCTGATACATATTACACACTTTTTTTATTGGCAATCATCGGTATTTCGAAAGCTATGACACCATAACATTACAAATCTTTAACATCAAATTTACACAAACAAACAGTAATTATTCTGAAAAAGAAATGTGTCATATCTCACAAATATTTACGCTCATTAATCTGTATTAATTCTTATTATGTATTGTTTGTAAATAATTATTCAGATTATAAATTAATAATAATAAAACACTATTTATCTAAGCTACTATTATGGAATTATAAATAGTTCTTTACAGTCTATAGAAGTTACAAAATCAACAAAAATCAGTATAATATTAATATGAAAATATTTACAAATCAGGGTTTACATCTGATCAATTTGGATGTACCACAGTGATTTATTTTAAGACCTAACTATATGCAGCTTTTGAAATCAACTCTGCTTTACTTTATAATAAAAGTTGGCTTATAACCTGCATATGGTCCTTCTTTATCAAATCAAAACAGAACCCAATTTTAAAAAATGCAATATTATTGTATACGCTTTATGGCTTTTTTAATTAGATTAATATCATTTCCAAATTTAAAATGTGAAATAGTTAGACATTTTTCTAATGCGATACAAGCTCAATGTCAACTTCATGTGTAACATTTTCTCTGACATTTTGTAGATCATTAGTACTGTCAAACAAAAAAAAATACGAAAAATTTTTAGATAGCTCCACTAAATATATTTGTTTAATGCTTGCATGTTTACTAATATTTGTTTAACTGAGGCCATGTAGTATATCTCTGTATCTTCAGCATAGGAATTAAAAAAAAAAACTTGTTAAAGCATTTCAGATGCGTATATAATATGAACAGAATAGAACAGAATTCTAATGAATAAACGTTCAAATTTAAAAAAATGTTACATATGATGAAGAGCCCAAAGCATATATGGCATTATTAAAATTTAAGGTTGCGACAGAGGCTATGCCATTGTTTAATTTTAAATTTACATCAATTGTATACACCACAAAGAAACTAAATTGGATAAAAACTTTATAAATAGTACATATTACTCCTTCTATTTTAAATTTAGAATGAGACATCCTAGCTGTTTTTCCAATCACAGTTTTTGAGATCCAATGGCAGCAACTAAAAGGTTTTTTTATTAAATAATAAGTTGGCTAATAATTTAAATATAATATTAAAACCAGCTTCAAAAGCAAATTACAGCCAAACAACTACTACGACAATAATGAAAAACACAAATGTTAAATGTTATACTTCAATCGCTTCATATGAGCACATAAAAAACTGTTTACCTGGGCTCGCAGAGCGACCCTTTGTCGACCCTCAGTCATGCATAATTCTCTAGCATAGGCGGGCGGTGTATTATAAATATATAAAATGTATTTATATAATACAATCCTTTATGAATGCTCACCAACTATGTTTAATAAATTTATGTATTATAAAAAAGTTTATATAGGTTGGTAACGATATCCTGTATATGAAGACTAAGCGTTGTATGTTGTTTTAACTGTCAAGGCTATTTACATAAAAAGTGTGTGTACTAATAAAATTGCATGTGCCAAATGCTTAGAAAAACATGAAACTAGTGAATGTCAAAATGATATAAAAAAAATATATACAAATTGCCAAGCGGCGAATGATAAATATAAGAAAAAAATACAATGTGAATCATAAAGCTACCGACCCGCAATCCCCTAAATTTAAATACTATATACAGGTTTTGAAAAACAGAACTGATTATGTTCACAATGGTTAAGCAAAGTGAAATGGAAATTCTTGACCATTTGGATGTTATAGGAAATGAAAGCGAAGGTACTATGATAATTCCTAGTGATATTAATATAGAATACTTTAATTTCATTTTACAATTTTGGTGACTATAATAAAAATGATGGGATGCTCATATTTATTAAAATACATATTAACGCTGACATTCAAACTATAAGACTAAGTCACATGTAACAGTAAGTAAAATAAATTTTTAAATTAACAAAATATTCTTTGGCATCACAGCATTATACAGATCTCCTTCTACTGAAAAACATGATTCTATTGAAGACATTGATTTAGCTGAAAAATTAAATAAACAAATAGAAATTTTCACTGAGGATATTAACCTAAATTTATTAGAAAAAGATGACAACCATGTAAATAATTATTTATCCATTTTAGTCCACCATGGCTTTGAGACATACATTAATGTACCAACACGTATTCCTACACTCACTTATTTGGACCACATTTTTATAAGAAAGAAACTAAAAAAAGCCAACCTACTATACAAGCCTTTGAACTTCATATTGATATTACAGATCATTATCCAGTTATGTTAAATATAAATTTGCAAAACTATGTTGAAAATAACATTAAAACCTACACAATCGTTAAAACTGACTATACACAAATTCAGAAATCTAATTCAGTCACAAGATTGGTCAATTGTGACATCAAACAACAATCCACAGGAAGCAACTGATATATTCACCGGCATTTATACAAACTTACTTCAACAGTCAAAAATGATAAGAATCCTAAAAACAAAAAAACATCGTAAAATAAAACCCTGGATCACAAATGGCATCATTACATCAATAAAGAATAGGGACGAAATGAAAAACAAACTATTATAAAATTACAACATAAACTTAGTAAATGAATATAAAGCGTTTAGGAATCGTTTACAGATTATAATCAATTATGCCAAAAATAGTTATTACAGAGATCAAATATTAAACAACAAACACAATTTAAAAAAATACTAGAAAAAGGCTGCGCCTTTTTCTAGCTCCTGCGGAGACCGGATAGTAAAAAAAAAAAAATTGTAAGATTAATTTAATTTTTGTTCGTGCAGTTGACACCGAGATTAAAAATTTTTTTTTCGCAGTGCAAATGGGACGACCGTACCT